>OW796116.1:4278889-4713392 GCA_941860345.1 Chrysodeixis includens | reverse complement strand
GTTCATTTCGTTCATTTCGCTCATTTCGTTCATTTCGTTCATTTCGTTCATTTTGTTCATTTCGTTCATTTCGTTAAAATCGTTCATTTTGTTCAATTCGTTGAAAATCATTCAAATCGTTAATTTCGTTCGTTTCGTTCATTTCGTTCATTGGGTTAATTTCGTTAATTTCGTTAATTTCGTTTATTTCGTTCATTTCGTTCATTTTGTTCATTGCGTTTAAATCGTTCATTTTGTTCAAATCGTTGAAAATCATTCAAATCGTAAATTTCGTTCATTTCGTTCATTTCGTTCATTTCGTTCATTTCGCTCATTTCGTTCATTTCGTTCATTTCGTTCATTTTGTTCATTTCGTTAAAATCGTTTCATTTTGTTCAAATCGTTGAAAATCATTCAAATCGTTCATTTCCGTCGTTTCGTTCATTTCGTTCATTTCGTTCATTTCGTTCATTTCGTTCATTTCGTTCATTTCGTTCATTTCGTTCATTTCGTTCATTTCGTTCATTTCGTTCATTTCGTTCATTTCGTTCATTTCGTTCATTTCGTTCATTTCGTTCATTTCGTTCATTTCGTTCATTTCGTTCATTTCGTTCATTTCGTTCATTTCGTTCATTTCGTTCATTTCGTTCATTTCGTTCATTTCGTTCATTTCGTTCATTTCGTTCATTTCGTTCATTTCGTTCATTTTGTTCAAATCGTTGAAAATCATTCAAATCGTAAATTTCGTTCATTTCGTTCATTTCGTTCATTTCGTTCATTTCGCTCATTTCGTTCATTTCGTTCATTTCGTTCATTTTGTTCATTTCGTTCATTTCGTTAAAATCGTTCATTTTGTTCAATTCGTTGAAAATCATTCAAATCGTTAATTTCGTTCGTTTCGTTCATTTCGTTCATTGGGTTAATTTCGTTAATTTCGTTTATTTCGTTTATTTCGTTCATTTCGTTCATTTTTGTTCATTGCGTTTAAATCGTTCATTTTGTTCAAATCGTTGAAAATCATTCAAATCGTAAATTTCGTTCATTTCGTTCATTTCGTTCATTTCGCTCATTTCGTTCATTTCGTTCATTTCGTTCATTTTGTTCATTTCGTTAAAATCGTTTCATTTTGTTCAAATCGTTGAAAATCATTCAAATCGTTCATTTCCGTCGTTCGTTTTCGTTCATTTCGTTCATTTCGTTCATTTCGTTCATTTCGTTCATTTCGTTCATTTCGTTCATTTCGTTCATTTCGTTCAAATCGTTCATTTCGTTCAAATCGTTGGAAATCATTCAAATCGTTCATTTCGTTCATTTCGTTCATTTCGTTCATTTCGTTCATTTCGTTCATTTTGTTCATTTCGTGAAAATCGTTCATTTTGTTCAATTCGTTGAAAATCATTCAAATCGTTAATTTCGTTAATTTCGTTCATTTCGTTCATTTCGTTCATTTCGTTCATTTCGTTCATTTTGTTCATTTCGTGAAAATCGTTCATTTTGTTCAATTCGTTGAAAATCATTCAAATCGTTAATTTCGTTAATTTCGTTCATTTCGTTCATTTCGTTCATTTTGTTCATTTTGTTAAAATCGTTCATTTTGTTCAAATCGTTGAAAATCATTCAAATCGTTCATTTCGTTCGTTTCATTTTTTCGGTCATTTCGTTAAAATCGTTTATTTTGTTCAAATCGTTGGAAATCATTCAAATCGTTAATTTCGTTAATTTCGTTCATTTTGTTCATTTCGTTAAAATCGTTAATTTTGTTCAAATCGTTGAAAATCATTCAAATCGTTCATTTCGTTCGTTTCATTTTTTCGGTCATTTCGTTAAAATCGTTGATTTTGTTCAAATCGTCGAAAATCATTCAAAATCGTTAATTTCGTCAATTTTGTTTATTTTGTTAATTTCGTTCATTTTGTTCATTTCGTTCATCTCGTTCATTTCGTTCATTTCGTTCATTTCGTTCATTTCGTTCATTTCGTTTAAATCGTTCATTTTGTTCAAATCGTGGAAAATCATTCACATCGTTCATTTCGTTCGTTTTGTTTTTTCGGTCATTTCGTTTAAATCGTTTATTTTGTTCATTTCGTTAAAATTGTTCATTTTGTTCAAATCGTTGGAAATCATTCAAATCGTTAATTTCGTTCATTTCGTTCATTCGTTCATTTCGTTCATTTCGTTCATTTCGTTCATTTCGTTCATTTCGTTCATTTCGTTCATTTCGTTCATTTCGTTCATTTCGTTCATTTCGTTCATTTCGTTCATTTCGTTCATTTCGTTCATTTCGTTCATTTCGTTCATTTCGTTCATTTCGTTCATTTCGTTCATTTCGTTCATTTCGTTCATTTCGTTCATTTCGTTCATTTCGTTCATTTCGTTCATTTCGTTCATTTCGTTCATTTCGTTCATTTCGTTCATTTCGTTCAT
The DNA here is from genome assembly GCA_941860345.1 of Chrysodeixis includens. Classification (NCBI taxonomy): domain Eukaryota; kingdom Metazoa; phylum Arthropoda; class Insecta; order Lepidoptera; family Noctuidae; genus Chrysodeixis; species Chrysodeixis includens. The sequence continues at coordinate 4,710,989 of OW796116.1, read as the reverse complement.
TTCGTTCATTTCGTTCATTTCGTTCATTTCGTTCATTTCGTTCATTTCGTTCATTTCGTTCATTTCGTTCATTTCGTTCATTTCGTTCATTTCGTTCATTTCGTTCATTTCGTTCATTTCTTTCATTTCGTTCATTTCGTTCATTTCGTTCATTTCGTTCATTTCGTTCATTTCGTTCATTTCGTTCATTTCGTTCATTTCGTTCATTTCGTTCATTTCGTTCATTTCGTTCATTTCGTTCATTTCGTTCATTTCGTTCATTTCGTTCATTTCGTTCATTTCGTTCATTTCGTTCATTTCGTTCATTTCGTTCATTTCGTTCATTTCGTTCATTTCGTTCATTTCGTTCATTTCGTTCATTTCGTTCATTTCGTTCATTTCGTTCATTTCGTTCATTTCGTTCATTTCGTTCATTTCGTTCATTTCGTTAATTTCGTTCATTTCGTTCATTTCGTTCATTTCGTTCATTTCGTTCATTTCGGTCATTTCGTTCATTTTGTTCATTTCGTTCAAATCGTTCATTTTGTTCAAATCGTTGAAAATCATTCAAATCGTTCATTTTGTTCGTTTCATTTTTTCTGTCATTTCGTTAAAATCGTTTATTTTGTTCAAATCGTTGAAAATCATTCAAATCGTTAATTTCGTTCATTTCGTTCATTTCGTTCATTTCGTTCATTTTGTTCATTTCGTTAAAATCGTTCATTTTGTTCAAATCGTTGAAAATCATTCAAATCGTAAATTTCGTTCATTTTGTTCATTTCGTTAAAATCGTTCATTTTGTTCAAATCGTTGAAAATCATTCAAATCGTTCATTTCCGTTCGTTTCGTTTTTTCGTTCATTTCGTTCATTTCGTTCATTTCGTTCATTTCGTTCATTTCGTTCATTTCGTTCATTTCGTTCATTTCGGTCATTTCGTTCAAATCGTTCATTTCGTTCAAATCGTTGAAAATCATTCAAATCGTTAATTTTATTCATTTCGTTCATTTCGTTCATTTCGTTCATTTTGTTCATTTCGTTAAAATCGTTCATTTTGTTCAAATCGTTGAAAATCATTCAAATCGTTCATTTCGTTCGTTTCGTTTTTTCGGTCATTTCGTTAAAATCGTTCATTTTGTTCAAATCGTTGAAAATCATTCAAATCGTTCATTTCGTTTTTTCGGTCATTTCGTTAAAATCGTTTATTTTGTTCAATTCGTTGAAAATCATTCAAATCGTAAATTTCGTTCATTTAGTTCATTTCGTTCATTTCGTTCATTTCGTTCATTTCGTTCATTTCGTTCATTTCGTTCATTTCGTTCATTTCGTTCATTTCGTTCATTTTGTTCATTTCGTTAAAATCGTTCATTTTGTTCAATTCGTTGAAAATCATTCAAATCGTTAATTTCGTTCATTTCGTTCCTTTCGTTAAAATCGTTCATTTTGTTCAAATCGTTGAAAATCATTCAAATCGTTAATTTCGTTCATTTTGTTCATTTCGTTCATTTTGTTCATTTCGTTTAAATCGTTCATTTTGTTCAAATCGTTGAAAATCATTCAAATCGTTAATTTCGTCAATTTTGTTTATTTCGTTAATTTCGTTAATTTTGTTAATTTCGTTAATTTCGTTCATTTCGTTCATTTCGTTCATTTCGTTCATTTCGTTCATTTCGTTCATTTCGTTCATTTCGTTCATTTCGTTCATCTCGTTCATTTCGTTAATTTCGTTAATTTCGTTTATTTCGTTAATTTCGTTAATTTCGTTAATTTCGTTAATTTCGTTCATTCCGTTCATTTCGTTCATTTCGTTCATTTCGTTCATTTCGTTCATTTCGTTCATTTCGTTCATTTCGTTCATTTCGTTCATTTCGTTCATTTCGTTCATTTCGTTCATTTCGTTCATTTCGTTCATTTCGTTCATTTCGTTCATTTCGTTCATTTCGTTCATTTCGTTCATTTCGTTCATTTCGTTCATTTTGTTCATTTCGTTAAAATCGTTCATTTTGTTCAAATCGTTGAAAATCATTCAAATCGCTCATTTCGTTCGTTTCGTTTTTTCGTTCATTTCGTTCATTTCGTTCATTTCGTTCATTTTGTTCATTTCGTTCATTTCGTTCATTTCGTTCATTTCGGTCATTTCGTTAAAATCGTTTATTTTGTTCAAATCGTTGAAAATCATTCAAATCGTTAATTTTATTCATTTCGTTCATTTCGTTCATTTCGTTCATTTTGTTCATTTCGTTAAAATCGTTCATTTTGTTCAAATCGTTGAAAATCATTCAAATCGTTCATTTCGTTCGTTTCGTTTTTTCGGTCATTTCGTTAAAATCGTTCATTTTGTTCAAATCGTTGAAAATCATTCAAATCGTTCATTTCGTTTTTTCGGTCATTTCGTTAAAATCGTTTATTTTGTTCAATTCGTTGAAAATCATTCAAATCGTAAATTTCGTTCATTTAGTTCATTTCGTTCATTTCGTTCATTTCGTTCATTTCGTTCATTTCGTTCATTTCGTTCATTTCGTTCATTTCGTTCATTTCGTTCATTTTGTTCATTTCGTTAAAATCGTTCATTTTGTTCAATTCGTTGAAAATCATTCAAATCGTTAATTTCGTTCATTTCGTTCCTTTCGTTAAAATCGTTCATTTTGTTCAAATCGTTGAAAATCATTCAAATCGTTAATTTCGTTCATTTTGTTCATTTCGTTCATTTTGTTCATTTCGTTTAAATCGTTCATTTTGTTCAAATCGTTGAAAATCATTCAAATCGTTAATTTCGTCAATTTTGTTTATTTCGTTAATTTCGTTAATTTTGTTAATTTCGTTAATTTCGTTCATTTCGTTCATTTCGTTCATTTCGTTCATTTCGTTCATTTCGTTCATCTCGTTCATTTCGTTAATTTCGTTAATTTCGTTTATTTCGTTAATTTCGTTAATTTCGTTAATTTCGTTAATTTCGTTCATTCCGTTCATTTCGTTCATTTCGTTCATTTCGTTCATTTCGTTCATTTCGTTCATTTCGTTCATTTCGTTCATTTCGTTCATTTCGTTCATTTCGTTCATTTCGTTTCATTTCGTTCATTTCGTTCATTTCGTTCATTTCGTTCATTTCGTTCATTTCGTTCATTTCGTTCATTTCGTTCATTTCGTTCATTTCGTTCATTTCGTTCATTTCGTTCATTTCGTTCATTTCGTTCATTTCGTTCATTTCGTTCATTTCGTTCATTTCGTTCATTTCGTTCATTTCGTTCATTTCGTTCATTTCGTTCATTTCGTTCATTTCGTTCATTTCGTTCATTTCGTTCATTTCGTTCATTTCGTTCATTTCGTTCATTTCGTTCATTTCGGTCATTTCGTTCATTTTGTTCATTTCGTTCAAATCGTTCATTTTGTTCAAATCGTTGAAAATCATTCAAATCGTTCATTTTGTTCGTTTCATTTTTTCTGTCATTTCGTTAAAATCGTTTATTTTGTTCAAATCGTTGAAAATCATTCAAATCGTAAATTTCGTTCATTTAGTTCATTTCGTTCATTTCGTTCATTTCGTTCATTTCGTTCATTTCGTTCATTTCGTTCATTTCGTTCATTTCGTTCATTTCGTTCATTTCGTTCATTTCGTTCATTTTGTTCATTTCGTTAAAATCGTTCATTTTGTTCAATTCGTTGAAAATCATTCAAATCGTTAATTTCGTTCATTTCGTTCCTTTCGTTAAAATCGTTCATTTTGTTCAAATCGTTGAAAATCATTCAAATCGTTAATTTCGTTCATTTTGTTCATTTCGTTCATTTTGTTCATTTCGTTTAAATCGTTCATTTTGTTCAAATCGTTGAAAATCATTCAAATCGTTAATTTCGTCAATTTTGTTTATTTCGTTAATTTCGTTAATTTTGTTAATTTCGTTAATTTCGTTCATTTCGTTCATTTCGTTCATTTCGTTCATTTCGTTCATTTCGTTCATTTCGTTCATCTCGTTCATTTCGTTAATTTCGTTAATTTCGTTTATTTCGTTAATTTCGTTAATTTCGTTAATTTCGTTAATTTCGTTAATTTCGTTCATTCCGTTCATTTCGTTCATTTCGTTCATTTCGTTCATTTCGTTCATTTCGTTCATTTCGTTCATTTCGTTCATTTCGTTCATTTCGTTCATTTCGTTCATTTCGTTCATTTCGTTCATTTCGTTCATTTCGTTCATTTCGTTCATTTCGTTCATTTCGTTCATTTCGTTCATTTCGTTCATTTCGTTCATTTCGTTCATTTCGTTCATTTCGTTCATTTCGTTCATTTCGTTCATTTCGTTCATTTCGTTCATTTCGTTCATTTCGTTCATTTCGTTCATTTCGTTCATTTCGTTCATTTCGTTCATTTCGTTCATTTCGTTCATTTCGTTCATTTCGTTCATTTCGTTCATTTCGTTCATTTCGTTCATTTCGTTCATTTCGTTCATTTCGTTCATTTCGTTCATTTCGTTCATTTCGTTCAATTCGTTCATTTCGTTCATTTCGTTCATTTCGTTCATTTCGTTCATTTCGTTCATTTCGTTCATTTCGTTCATTTCGTTAATTTCGTTAATTTCGTTAATTTCGTTAATTTCGTTAATTTCGTTAATTTCGTTAATTTCGTTAATTTCGTTAATTTCGTTAATTTCGTTAATTTCGTTAATTTCGTTAATTTCGTTAATTTCGTTAATTTCGTTAATTTTTTTTATTTCGTTAATTTCGTTTATTTCGTTAATTTCGTTCATTTCGTTCATATCGTTCATTTCGTTCATTTCGTTCATTTCGTTCATTTCGTTCATTTCGTTAATTTCGTTCATTCCGTTCATTTCGTTCATTTCGTTCATGTCGTTCATTTCGTTCATTTCGTTCATTTCGTTCATTTCGTTCATTTCGTTCATTTCGTTCATTTCGTTCATTTCGTTCATTTCGTTCATTTCGTTCATTTCGTTCATTTCGTTCATTTCGTTCATTTCGTTCATTTCGTTCATTTCGTTCATTTCGTTCATTTCGTTCATTTCGTTCATTTCGTTCATTTCGTTCATTTCGTTCATTTCGTTCATTTCGTTCATTTCGTTCATTTCGTTCATTTCGTTCATTTCGTTCATTTCGTTCATTTCGTTCATTTCGTTCATTTCGTTCATTTCGTTCATTTCGTTCATTTCGTTCATTTCGTTCATTTCGTTCATTTCGTTCATTTCGTTCATTTCGTTCATTTCGGTCATTTCGTTCATTTTGTTCATTTCGTTCAAATCGTTCATTTTGTTCAAATCGTTGAAAATCATTCAAATCGTTCATTTTGTTCGTTTCATTTTTTCTGTCATTTCGTTAAAATCGTTTATTTTGTTCAAATCGTTGAAAATCATTCAAATCGTTTAATTTCGTTCATTTCGTTCATTTCGTTCATTTTGTTCATGTCGTTAAAATCGTTCATTTTGTTCAAATCGTTGAAAATCATTCAAATCGTAAATTTCGTTCATTTCGTTCATTTTGTTCATTTCGTTAAAATCGTTCATTTTGTTCAAATCGTTGAAAATCATTCAAATCGTTCATTTCGTTCGTTTCGTTTTTTCGTTCATTTCGTTCATTTCGTTCATTTCGTTCATTTCGTTCATTTTGTTCATTTCGTTCATTTCGTTCATTTCGTTCATTTCGGTCATTTCGTTAAAATCGTTTATTTTGTTCAAATCGTTGAAAATCATTCAAATCGTTAATTTCGTTCATTTCGTTCATTTTGTTCATTTCGTTAAAATCGTTCATTTTGTTCAAATCGTTGAAAATCATTCAAATCGTAAATTTCGTTCATTTCGTTCATTTTGTTCATTTCGTTAAAATCGTTCATTTTGTTCAAATCGTTGAAAATCATTCAAATCGTTCATTTCGTTCGTTTCGTTTTTTCGTTCATTTCGTTCATTTCGTTCATTTCGTTCATTTCGTTCATTTCGTTCATTTCGTTCATTTCGTTCATTTCGTTCATTTCGTTCATTTCGTTCATTTCGTTCATTTCGTTCATTTCGTTCATTTCGTTCATTTCGTTCATTTCGTTCATTTCGTTCATTTCGTTCATTTCGTTCATTTCGTTCATTTCGTTCATTTCGTTCATTTCGTTCATTTCGTTCATTTCGTTCATTTCGTTCATTTCGTTCATTTCGTTCATTTCGTTCATTTCGTTCATTTCGTTCATTTCGTTCATTTCGTTCATTTCGTTCATTTCGGTCATTTCGTTCATTTTGTTCATTTCGTTCAAATCTTTCATTTTGTTCAAATCGTTGAAAATCATTCAAATCGTTCATTTTGTTCGTTTCATTTTTTCTGTCATTTCGTTAAAATCGTTTATTTTGTTCAAATCGTTGAAAATCATTCAAATCGTTAATTTCGTTCATTTCGTTCATTTTGTTCATTTCGTTAAAATCGTTCATTTTGTTCAAATCGTTGAAAATCATTCAAATCGTAAATTTTCGTTCATTTCGTTCATTTCGTTCATTTCGTTCATTTCGTTCATTTCGTTCATTTCGTTCATTTCGTTCATTTCGTTCATTTCGTTCATTTCGTTCATTTCGTTCATTTCGTTCATTTCGTTCATTTCGTTCATTTCGTTCATTTCGTTCATTTCGTTCATTTCGTTCATTTCGTTCATTTCGTTCATTTCGTTCATTTCGTTCATTTCGTTCATTTCGTTCATTTCGTTCATTTCGTTCATTTCGTTCATTTCGGTCATTTCGTTCATTTTGTTCATTTCGTTCAAATCGTTCATTTTGTTCAAATCGTTGAAAATCATTCAAATCGTTCATTTTGTTCGTTTCATTTTTTCTGTCATTTCGTTAAAATCGTTTATTTTGTTCAAATCGTTGAAAATCATTCAAATCGTTAATTTCGTTCATTTCGTTCATTTCGTTCATTTTGTTCATTTCGTTAAAATCGTTCATTGTGTTCAAATCGTTGAAAATCATTCAAATCGTAAATTTCGTTCATTTCGTTCATTTTGTTCATTTCGTTAAAATCGTTCATTTTGTTCAAATCGTTGAAAATCATTCAAATCGTTCATTTCGTTCGTTTCGTTCATTTCGTTCATTTCGTTCATTTCGTTCATTTCGTTCATTTCGTTCATTTCGTTCATTTTGGTCATTTCGTTCATTTCGTTCATTTCGTTCATTTCGGTCATTTCGTTAAAATCGTTTATTTTGTTCAAATCGTTGAAAATCATTCAAATCGTTAATTTCATTCATTTCGTTCATTTCGTTCATTTCGTTCATTTCGTTCATTTCGTTCATTTCGTTCATTTCGTTCATTTCGTTCATTTCGTTCATTTCGTTCATTTCGTTCATTTCGTTCATTTCGTTCATTTCGTTCATTTCGTTCATTTCGTTCATTTCGTTCATTTCTTTCATTTCGTTCATTTCGTTCATTTCGTTCATTTCGTTCATTTTGTTCATTTCGTTCAAATCGTTCATTTTGTTCAAATCGTTGAAAATCATTCAAATCGTTCATTTTGTTCGTTTCATTTTTTCTGTCATTTCGTTAAAATCGTTTATTTTGTTCAAATCGTTGAAAATCATTCAAATCGTTAATTTCGTTCATTTCGTTCATTTTGTTCATTTCGTTAAAATCGTTCATTTTGTTCAAATCGTTGAAAATCATTCAAATCGTAAATTTCGTTCATTTCGTTCATTTTGTTCATTTCGTTAAAATCGTTCATTTTGTTCAAATCGTTGAAAATCATTCAAATCGTTCATTTCGTTCGTTTCGTTTTTTCGTTCATTTCGTTCATTTCGTTCATTTCGTTCATTTCGTTCATTTTGTTCATTTCGTTCATTTCGTTCATTTCGTTCATTTCGGTCATTTCGTTAAAATCGTTTATTTTGTTCAAATCGTTGAAAATCATTCAAATCGTTAATTTCGTTCATTTCGTTCATTTTGTTCATTTCGTTAAAATCGTTCATTTTGTTCAAATCGTTGAAAATCATTCAAATCGTAAATTTCGTTCATTTCGTTCATTTTGTTCATTTCGTTAAAATCGTTCATTTTGTTCAAATCGTTGAAAATCATTCAAATCGTTCATTTCGTTCGTTTCGTTTTTTCGTTCATTTCGTTCATTTCGTTCATTTCGTTCATTTCGTTCATTTCGTTCATTTCGTTCATTTCGTTCATTTCGTTCATTTCGTTCATTTCGTTCATTTCGTTCATTTCGTTCATTTCGTTCATTTCGTTCATTTCGTTCATTTCGTTCATTTCGTTCATTTCGTTCATTTCGTTCATTTCGTTCATTTCGTTCATTTCGTTCATTTCGTTCATTTCGTTCATTTCGTTCATTTCGTTCATTTCGTTCATTTCGTTCATTTCGTTCATTTCGTTCATTTCGTTCATTTCGTTCATTTCGTTCATTTCGTTCATTTCGTTCATTTCGTTCATTTCGTTCATTTCGTTCATTTCGTTCATTTCGTTCATTTCGTTCATTTCGTTCATTTCGTTCATTTCGTTCATTTCGTTCATTTCGTTCATTTCGGTCATTTCGTTCATTTTGTTCATTTCGTTCAAATCTTTCATTTTGTTCAAATCGTTGAAAATCATTCAAATCGTTCATTTTGTTCGTTTCATTTTTTCTGTCATTTCGTTAAAATCGTTTATTTTGTTCAAATCGTTGAAAATCATTCAAATCGTTAATTTCGTTCATTTCGTTCATTTTGTTCATTTCGTTAAAATCGTTCATTTTGTTCAAATCGTTGAAAATCATTCAAATCGTAAATTTCGTTCATTTCGTTCATTTCGTTCATTTCGTTCATTTCGTTCATTTCGTTCATTTCGTTCATTTCGTTCATTTCGTTCATTTCGTTCATTTCGTTCATTTCGTTCATTTCGTTCATTTCGTTCATTTCGTTCATTTCGTTCATTTCGTTCATTTCGTTCATTTCGTTCATTTCGTTCATTTCGTTCATTTCGTTCATTTCGTTCATTTCGTTCATTTCGTTCATTTCGTTCATTTCGTTCATTTCGTTCATTTCGGTCATTTCGTTCATTTTGTTCATTTCGTTCAAATCGTTCATTTTGTTCAAATCGTTGAAAATCATTCAAATCGTTCATTTTGTTCGTTTAATTTTTTCTGTCATTTCGTTAAAATCGTTTATTTTGTTCAAATCGTTGAAAATCATTCAAATCGTTAATTTCGTTCATTTCGTTCATTTCGTTCATTTTGTTCATTTCGTTAAAATCGTTCATTGTGTTCAAATCGTTGAAAATCATTCAAATCGTAAATTTCGTTCATTTCGTTCATTTTGTTCATTTCGTTAAAATCGTTCATTTTGTTCAAATCGTTGAAAATCATTCAAATCGTTCATTTCGTTCGTTTCGTTCATTTCGTTCATTTCGTTCATTTCGTTCATTTCGTTCATTTCGTTCATTTTGTTCATTTCGTTCATTTCGTTCATTTCGTTCATTTCGGTCATTTCGTTAAAATCGTTTATTTTGTTCAAATCGTTGAAAATCATTCAAATCGTTAATTTCATTCATTTCGTTCATTTCGTTCATTTCGTTCATTTCGTTCATTTCGTTCATTTCGTTCATTTCGTTCATTTCGTTCATTTCGTGCATTTCGTTCATTTTGTTCATTTCGTTAAAATCGTTCATTTTGTTCAAATCGTTGAAAATCATTCAAATCGTTCATTTCGTTCGTTTCGTTTTTTCGGTCATTTCGTTAAAATCGTTCATTTTGTTCAAATCGTTGAAAATCATTCAAATCGTTCATTTCGTTTTTTCGGTCATTTCGTTAAAATCGTTTATTTTGTTCAATTCGTTGAAAATCATTCAAATCGTAAATTTCGTTCATTTCGTTCATTTCGTTCATTTCGTTCATTTCGTTCATTTCGTTCATTTCGTTCATTTCGATCATTTCGTTCATTTCATTCATTTCGTTCATTTCGTTCATTTCGTCCATTTCGTTCATTTCATTCATTTCGATCATTTTGTTCATTTCGTTAAAATCGTTCATTTTGTTCAAATCGTTGAAAATCATTCAAATCGTTCATTTCGTTTTTTCGGTCATTTCGTTAAAATCGTTTATTTTGTTCAATTCGTTGAAAATCATTCAAATCGTAAATTTCGTTCATTTCGTTCATTTCGTTCATTTCGTTCATTTCGTTCATTTCGTTCATTTCGTTCATTTCGTTCATTTCGTTCATTTCATTCATTTCGTTCATTTCGTTCATTTCGTTCATTTCGTTCATTTCGTTCATTTTGTTCATTTCGTTAAAATCGTTCATTTTGTTCAATTCGTTGAAAATCATTCAAATCGTTAATTTCGTTCATTTCGTTCCTTTCGTTAAAATCGTTCATTTTGTTCAAATCGTTGAAAATCATTCAAATCGTTAATTTCGTCAATTTTGTTTATTTCGTTAATTTCGTTAATTTTGTTCATTTCGTTCATTTCGTTCATTTCGTTCATTTCGTTCATTTCGTTCATTTCGTTCATTTCGTTCATTTCGTTCATTTCGTTCATTTCGTTCATTTCGTTCATTTCGTTCATTTCGTTCATTTCGTTCATTTCGTTCATCTCGTTCATTTCGTTCATTTCGTTCATTTCGTTCATTTCGTTCATTTCGTTAATTTCGTTAATTTCGTTCATTCCGTTCATTTCGTTCATTTCGTTCACTTCGTTCATTTCGTTCATTTCGTTCATTTCGTTCATTTCGTTCATTTCGTTCATTTCGTTCATTTCGTTCATTTCGTTCATTTCGTTCATTTCGTTCATTTCGTTCATTTCGTTCATTTCGTTCATTTCGTTCATTTCGTTCATTTCGTTCATTTCGTTCATTTCGTACATTTCGTTCATTTCGTTCATTTCGTTCATTTCGTTCATTTCGTTCATTTCGTTCATTTCGTTCATTTCGTTCATTTCGTTCATTTCGTTCATTTCGTTCATTTCGTTCATTTCGTTCATTTCGTTCATTTCGTTCATTTCGTTCATTTCGTTCATTTCGTTCATTTCGTTCATTTCGTTCATTTCGTTCATTTCGCTCATTTCGTTCATTTCGTTCATTTCGTTCATTTTGTTCATTTCGTTAAAATCGTTCATTTTGTTCAAATCGTTGAAAATCATTCAAATCGTTCATTTCGTTCGTTTCGTTCATTTCGTTCATTTCGTTCATTTCGTTCATTTTGTTCATTTCGTTTAAATCGTTCATTTTGTTCAAATCGTGGAAAATCATTCACATCGTTCATTTCGTTCGTTTCGTTTTTTCGGTCATTTCGTTTAAATCGTTTATTTTGTTCATTTCGTTAAAATCGTTCATTTTGTTCAAATCGTTGGAAATCATTCAAATCGTTCATTTCGTTCATTTCGTTCATTTCGTTCATTTCGTTCATTTCGTTCATTTCGTTCATTTTCGTTCATTTCGTTCATTTCGTTCATTTCGTTCATTTCGTTCATTTCGTTCATTTCGTTCATTTCGTTCATTTCGTTCATTTCGTTCATTTCGTTCATTTCGTTCATTTCGTTCATTTCGTTCATTTCGTTAATTTCGTTAATTTCGTTAATTTCGTTAATTTCGTTTATTTCGTTAATTTCGTTAATTTCGTTAATTTCGTTAATTTCGTTAATTTCGTTCATTTCGTTAAAATCGTTCATTTTGTTCAAATCGTTGAAAATCATTCAAATCGTTCGTTTCGTTTTTTCAGTCATTTCGTTAAAATCGTTTATTTTGTTCAAATCGTTGAAAATCATTCAAATCGTTAATTTCGTTTATTTCGTTCATTTCGTTCATTTCGTTCAATGTGTATTTTAGACAATAAAATATAATTTTATTTTATAATATAAAATTATATTTGATATAACACATTTGGATATGGAAGTTCTTACACAGCAAGAGGACAGTTTTATATCGTGATGCTGAAGGAAATGTGGGGAGAAAAAGGGACAGGGAGGATGATTCGTCGGGAAGTTGGGACAACAGGTATCAGTTGAAGAGATTACGTGCAGTAATAAGGAAGGCAAAGTTGAGATATGCATATACAATAACGAGAAGTTTCCGAAACAATTCGCGTTAGCCAGACTATTTAAAACTAACGAAATTGTAGGTATATTACGCGTGAAATATTTAAATCCGAAACAAATTAATGATTACGTTTGACAATGAATCCAATGCGGAAAAAATATTGAACAGCAAGATATTTTCCGATATGGGTTGGCGTTCACAAGAATCATGGGAAGTTGCGGTATCATGTAATCAGGGACATAGAATTGGATTTATCAATGGAGGAATTTCTTAGTAATGTCTCCTGTGATGTCAAAATTTTGTCAGCTAGACGCCTCAATCGCAGCTGATGAGTCTGTTGATAAAGATAATAGTACTAAGGGATGGACTGCAAGTGAATGACCATAATGAACGAAATACTTACAAACTGTCACGTTGAAAATATTAGCAGAATTTTCACCAACATCAACCAACAAAAACAGCAAAAAAATACTCAAACCCAGTCCATATCACAATTTCCCTCCACCGACGATCATAATAAAAAGTGAATAAAAATTGTGTTATAATTTTTCTATTGTATCATAAAAGCTTACTTCGACGGCCGAACAATGTGGGCTGAGACAAAGCAGAGTGGCCAAGGGCTCTTATTTGCGAGTAACTTTTCACCACACTGGCTTGAAAACCTCTCTTAGGTGTAATCGAGGATGACGGAATTTTATGCAATTTTTTTCCCTCTGAGCTTGTTTTTTTTTTTTGCTGTTTTTGTTAGATTTATTTCGTAGTAGAGTTTGTTATAAGGTGTGATGAAGATTTCATTGGATACAAGGTGGTGGCATACTGCAGGAAAACTCGTAGATTTGGTGGAATCTGCAAATTACTTAAAGAAAATATCATCATCATCAACATCATCAGTGGGCTCTAAAATCTATGACAGATAATTGAAATAACTTAAAGAAAATATAGACTGTATAGAAAACCATGATTTTACTAGATGTGAAACTGTATGGATTTCGGTCTCTCGCTTTTAGAGCTTCAAATGTGATGTTTTTCTGTTGCTGCTATAAATTAACGACAATGCTAAAAAACAGAATTCAACGAATATTCCCACAAAAAAAAAAAACAAGTTTTTTTGCCGATTTTATAGGTAACTAGCTTTTGCCCGCGGCTTCGCACGCGTTAAGAAGTATTATTGTTTAGCAAGTTAGTGTAAAAAATTAGGGCCTACAAAACTTCCTGGTACACAATATTCTTAACTAATTTGTCATTTGGCGCTAAACCTATCAAGCTACTGGGAGAACTTACTCGTGAGCAAGCAACATAAAACTGCCCATGAGAGAAGCAATGTTCTCTCAAGTCAATACCCGCAAAATTGAGAGTTTGCCCCTGAGACTTGTTTATAGTCATGGCTAGTCAAAAATCTAAGAAGATTTCTACAAACATCCCCTATTTCATCCCCTTATGTGTGGAATTTATCAAAATCTTTCTTAGCGGATGCCTACGTTATAGTACCTATGTGCATGTAAAGTCTCAGCCCGATCGGTTTAATTTTGACAAAGTTTCATAAAAAAATTCATCCCCTATTTTATCCCCTTGGGCGTAGAATTTATCAAAATCCTTTCTTAGCGGATACCTACGTCATAACATCTACCTGCATGCCAAATTTTAGCCCGATCCGTCCAGTAGTTTGGGCTGTGCGTTGATGCATTAATTTCGATTGAATTTGATTACCATAAAAACGGTTCTAGTGAGTTAATCTTAAAAGGTAGACATATACTGTCGCGGACATTTTTTTAGATCATTTCAATAGGAATAATTCTTACGCAAGCGCACGCAACGGAAGCCCTCAAGGATGAACAATTTTCCCCGTTTTTTTTCACATTTTCCATTATTTCTTCGCTCCTAATAGTTGCAACGTGATATTATATAGCCTAAAGCCTTCCTCGATAAATGGTCTATTCAACACAAAAAGAATTTTTCGATTCGAACCAGTAGTTCCTGAGATTAGCGCGTTCAAACAAACAAACAAACAAACAAACTCTTCAGCTTTATAATATTAGTATAGATGGTACAGAATTCTTTGTACGCAATTTCATCTCCTAATTAGCCGGTCTTTTTGAACACGTCTAAAAAAATAGTCTGAGCGCTAGCCTGATTACTTCACTTTACTATGTCGCGATATCAAAGATAACCCTAACAAACATTTAATTAAAACGACCCACATTTTCTCATAACCGCATCATCCGTTATTTTCCCAGTAAAGGCAGTATTTTCCTTGAAAACTCCAGAGCATAGTAACCGGTTAAGACAGGATAATTAACTGGGTTTAAGGTCAAAACACAAAAGGTAACATTGTCTTCCGATAATTTCTATCGTGCAAGGAAACTTCAATGTAATTAAATGCAGGAGTTTGAAAGCTTATGTGGAGGGTAAAATAGGATGTTCTTATTTACGTATTTATCGGTTGAGTTAACGTCTTCTATTTATACAGATATAAGGTTGTTTATTGAGCAATCATTTTAAAATTCTGGCGTAAAAAACCTGTTATTCATTTGTCGAGTTGGACGTTAATAAAATTTACCTGTAGTCTGCATCGCGGTACCTCACAAGGAGATTGACCGAATTTCATGGTTTTTTTTTGAGAGCAAATTTACTGTATATTATAGTGCGGTTTATAAGATAAGTTAGCAAAAAGTCATGCACAAAATGCTAAGAGAGAAATTTTAACTTGATTCGTTTTGCCAGAGGTTCTCAAGTGAAAATGGAGATTTCGATTTTTTATTATTTTCGTGCATCAACGCAGTATTTAAAACACAAACAAAATATGTTAAACATTGTATAAACACTATCAACCGCTAAACAATTTACCAAAAGTTAATTCGCTAACAATTATACACTAAGTTGTCTGCAACGTGTGTTTGTATGAACAAAGTTTACGTGTAATTACAAAGCTACAGATGAACCTTGTGAAGTAACTGTGCATGAACATATCTAGTTGACATCGCACGGGTTGGAGAAGGAAAGTATGGAGATGATGTATGACCTAAAGTATATTGTTGGGCTTATGGTAAAACCACAAGATGATGACTAACCTTATGCTACAGGGAATTATCTAGAGAAAGGCTCAAATATTGTTTAAGTTGTCTGGTATAGGGATTGCTTAAAAAACGATTAAAAAAGACGAAGTATGGGGTGCTTAATACCCCATACTTCAAAAAGCATGTAAAATCGTTGCATTCTCATTATATTTCTATCACATTAGGTGACGGTCCAGTCCGATTACGGGAGTGGCGAGTTCAAGAATAAAGTTTTAGCGATTCACTAAAACCTTTTCTGCATAGATGTGGTTCTCTTAAGAGAAATTTTGCTTAATTAAGTTAAGTTACAGAGGTATTGTTTTTGAAATATAGCAGAAAATCAACCAACTCCTACTCCATAGTTTTCTCTACCCCCAAAAACATTAACATTCACCAAATCCTAGTTCACGTTGCCTATTGCAATCGTTTGCATATGTTTAGTTAATTGTTACCCTCTGCTATACAAGCTCACCCTGGTTCCGTTGACGTAAATAGGTTTCGACGTCACGCGTCCCGGGTTAGATTCCGGGATTGTAATAGTATTAGTCTTGATTTGAATGTCCCAAGGGAGCCTAAATTCTCTTTAAGTAAAACTTCTTGCTGTTGAAGCAAGATGGCATACTACAAGGTAGAGTGGTGTCTCGCTTTTGGTTATGCGTTGGCATTAGTTTATATTTGTTTTGGAAATCGTCTGTCTTGGTATGTACATTGTGATGAGGAGGAATGAGACTCATGTGACAAAGAGAGAGGAACGGGAAATCCAAAAAGACGGATGGATTGTATAAGGAATTATTTAAATGAAAAGGAGAAAATGATACTGTGACGTCTAATAAGGGCGAATGGAAGAAAAAAAACGAGTACAATGGGATAAGGGCTGTAAGATGATGTTGATGATGGTTGGGTTTTTTTAATTACTTCATAAACATTTTTGTATTTAGATACCTCACAAGATTTTTTTCTAGCGGCTGATAAGCATGCTATAATAGTAACTTTTGTTACGAATTTCCCAAAAAAAACCCCTTCAAAGCTTGCATTAACCCCAATGCATTCAAATTTTCCGCCATTTTCCAAATGGGATACATAATCAACGGGTCGCGGTTCCCCCTAACCTATCCCGATTTAAATAAGGTTCTAACTTACGGAGGCTGCGAAAACAAACACGTTTGATGTAGCCGACATCGTTGCAGACAACAAGCTTATATGGGAAAATATATAGAAAATTTTGATATTTTGGTTAAAATGATCTTTTGTAAGGTAAACGATGACTTTCATATTTATTTCACCAGAAAATTGTCTTTTGTTTTTGATACAATAAAAATATACCAAAACCGAATTTACTCACAACCAAGTAATGTTTTTGCTAAACTTAACTTTAGAACACTTTTTTGTGTTCTGTGATGATACAAACTGATTCGCGTTGACTGCACAGAATTATCCGAGTGGTATAATATATGTTACCACACCAATTACCACTGTACGCGACGTGTCGCAAGTTCGATCTCCGCGTAGGACAAGAATTTATGCGATCCACAAATGCTTGTTCTGAGTCTGGGTGTCGTTGTACATGTGAATTGAATATCTGTGAAACTCTTTGAATGTCTAGGATTAGGTTTTTTTTTAAAAAAAAGAACGTTATATCTCTATTTTTTCCCAAAAATTAGAAAAATATATTTTTAATTTATAACAAGAGCAATGTTACCCTGAACCAATTTGCAGCCTGCTTTGAAATTGCCTTGTGCATACGACTGCCTCCACATTGGCACGTTTGTAAATGATGCAAGTAATTAATTAAAGGCCAAATAATTACTGGCTGGTATTTAAACAAAGGCCAGTTCAAATTAATATTTGTTTAACAAAAGCAATATACGTACTGCAATCTTCTACTATGAATGCTTAAAGTTCATTTTGCTGTGGTAAAAGCGAGATGCCTATAAACGCTGCCTATAAGTGTAGAGCGCTCTTTCTCTCTTAAAACGGTGAAATTTTCGCTTTAATTTTCATGGTATGAGTTTTAGCCGAGGGGAATAATAAAACAGAAATGCACAGTTATTTAATATTTAAACTTTTAATGTGAATATGTTATTTAGAGATGCGGTGTTAAAACTTTTGTTGTGAAAGGGTCAAAGGATAAAAGATTTTATTTTTGTGTCGTAAAATGTAAATTTTCGACACTTTGTTTTTTATTTTATGAATGTTAAACAAAAACACATTTGTTTATGTTTAGCTTGGTTTTATTTTTAGAGTTCTTAGTATCTTTCGTAGTTAAAAAATAATCCTTAAATTGGTGAATAATATCTCGTCCTAAAGTGATTACACCTTTCTCAAAATAAATCTCAAAGGCTGTTTGTACACGAGGCAACGCATCTGTCGATGCCTGACAACTTTAGTCTGTTTCTTTAGATACCTTTATAAGAAGTATGTTTGGAGACTAAAAAACATTGAATGACATGTCTTTAAATAAATGAAGCAAGACTGATCTAAGCTGGTCTAAGCCTTGTAGCGTACCATACACGGGAGTCTCGCGTCTTTCTTCCACATCTGCAGTAGTATTTGAAAAAAAGGAGAAAGACCTCCGGGTACAGTAGACTTAGTCTAAATTTTTAAATAATAATTGCCTCCCTTGACTTTTCCAGTGGGAAACCCTTCTAGGCAAGTAACATTTCTACATTCGCTTAATCAATTGTATGGAAATGACATTTTATCTCAATAAATCAAGTGGCTTAGACCTGTCATCTTCAACCATTTGAGCGTTTTCTATTGACGTTAACGATTGTAGAAATGTCACTTAGAGGGTCAGATTTTTCATCATCTATACGATAGGATGATGATGATGTTGATGAAAATAGTAGGCCAGTATCGTTGTGTACGAAAGGGCCAAGAT
Source organism: Chrysodeixis includens (assembly GCA_941860345.1). Taxonomy (NCBI): domain Eukaryota; kingdom Metazoa; phylum Arthropoda; class Insecta; order Lepidoptera; family Noctuidae; genus Chrysodeixis; species Chrysodeixis includens. Next base: position 4,693,103 of record OW796116.1, on the reverse strand, counting down.
TACAATATGACGGCCAACTTTGGAAGGCTTAACTCCTCAAATTGTTCTTTATTCTTTGTTCTAAGGAAGTGAAAGTCGTTAAATTTTTCATAACAAAGTGTGTTTATTATGAAAAATGTCTCTTATAGCGTTTGCATTTAAGATGGCGGCTTTTGTGTTTTTGTAAATCTTTCTATTTTTGTTTGTTTACGGAAATGAGATGGATGTAATTGCAGTTATCTTGTATTTCAAGGGGTAGAAAAAGTCTGTTGGGCTATCAACGCATCTATACTTTTTTCGTATGTGTCTGTTACATGTTTTTTTTTTTCGAGATTTTAGATTCTGCTGCTTGGCAAAGGCCTTTCTTTTTTCCTTCTGTATTTGTGTTCCTTACATATATATAAAGCTAATTCTAATTAAACGAGGAAATGATCCAAAATTAAACAAAAGATCGTCCTTTGGGAATGCATTTTACTTGAATATTTAACTTTTCCACACAGAATACTCAAACAGACCAAAAAAAAAACATTTGTGATGGCGTAAAGACACAAACCCTAGCTCTATGAACACTGTGTACAGACACCGTGCCATTAAAATAAACGATTTTACTGTAACACTGGACACACAATATTTAAATGTTAAATATTAATGTGTGTTTCCTTGCACTGTGTGAATTTCGTGCGTTCTATGAGCGGCGTATTCGAGCTAGCTATGAGCGTATAAATGACGTCAATAGCGATGTAGAGTAGCGTGTCTATGGATAGCTTCGAACTATCACATACATTTACTGCTTTAGACACAATGCGTAGCATCTCTCTGGGTTTGATCGGGTGCGTTTACAAAACGATTGGATTAAACCACGTATACACCAATGTGATTTTCAGTGATAGTACTTTAACAATGTAATTATTTGTAATTATTTGCGGAGGAAACCTTCACAAGTCGCTTGGCCTTATGGGGATTAATAAGACCGGGGAGTGTGGCATTTTTACCTCACTAAAACCACCCCGTTGTTCATCATCAGCACAAAGTGGGAGTATCTGTTACCTTTTAGGAAGAAGAAATAGCCCTTCTTTGAGAACACTTTAAAGGGATAATTTCTGAGCATCGCTACATACGGCAGGCAAGTGACCATTGCTGCCGCCGCTCTGAGGTTATTAACAGGGCTACATCATAGGTAACTATGATCAAAATGAACTATGTTGGAAAATATGTAGCGGCTAAGGCTAGTTTGGTTCTCTTATTATAAGAAAGAAGATGGTGCTAAAATTAAAATACAAAATCTCATCAATTTCAATCAACGCAGCAACGTGACAAAAATATCCTCAACGCGATAAAAAAACAAGAGAACAAGTTTGGAAGATCAAATTAATTTCACGATCATAATACTGAAACCGTGATAATTACTCTTTGATTCATAATAACCTTAATTACAAATCCCAATCTATTCCATCAATATACAAGTAGAACTGTTGCTATAATTATTCCCATTGTAAATCAAAATAACGCCTGAAAAGGCTCAGTGGTAATAAAACAATGACACAAATCTACATTGATGGCAAACGGCCTACCAGTGTAGAATCATCTGTCATACACTTCACAATAGCGGCAAGATTCAATGTAAATTATACCCTAAGAAAAGAGGATTAAAGTTTAGATTTCAACGTCTAAAGATTTTTCCGTAGAAATCATTGCGAACGATTTCGGTCGACAATTTAACCGCAGGCAGCAGGAATGTTGCAGAAGGTTAGTTTTGAGTCATTCCATTATTTTTAAGTGCTAACAAAAATCACAAGATGCTTTACGTATCTATAAATAATAAATACTCCATGACTTTCGCACAACGCCATTTTAGTCTCAAACTAAACAGAGCTTGCTTTTTAAATTACGTGTAGCTCATTCAACCATCGGTATATGGATTTAAAACCCAATATTCTGAAAGAACGTAAAGCACTGTGAGTATTTTCAGGTAGGAAGACGCTTTATTTCTGTTGGTCTTTAGAGACATCCAGTGAGTCTGAAAGTCTTATCCAGGAAGGATAGCAATAAAGTGTACTAAATTCTAACAAAGATAATCATACATAGCAATGCACTAAATCTCCCATTCGTAACAGTTCATTTGCGAAACACCTTAAAATTAGGTGTATTTGTGCATAAGACTTGAACGTTTGTAAAACCCTAACGACACAAGGGTTAAATTCCTTAATGCGGGAGTCCTAATAAAATAAATAAATAAATCATAATACTATTACTACTAGCATAAGTAAGCTAGTAGCTGGTATAATATTCACACAAAAGTCTCATAATTAGCTCCAAAAAGCTAAACTTCTGAACAACCTGCCTCACGAAACTGAACGACCGATTTAAATTTCAAATTGCCAGTTATCCTGATAGAGGTTAGCGATGAATGGCGACGCATTAAGTTCCCCGCCTTACTTTGTGCTTCCCTATCACCGAATCTTATTACGGAACCGTTTTAATTATGGCCACGTTTGTGTAAATCGATACAGATGGTGTGAGTTCCGAGTTTTAAGTTCGGGATTCGGAAAAAGTTTGGTAGGGAGTTTTTTGGTGTGTCAAAATGGATTTGATGAAGTTTTTAATTCTTTATGGGTAACATTTTCTATCAATTGTATAGTTTTTGTCTTGTATGAGGGTTTTTATACCCAATGCTTTCTTTTGCTGGACTACGGCTATCGTCAAGTCTTGTAACAATATTCTTTTCAGCATCGTTAGGTTTTTTACCTACCACTTTCAGTACCCATGCTTTGTAACGTCCATATTTGAGAGTTAAAAAAGCGATGATTTTCAATCATAATTACTACATTTTTGTGACCTCATAGCTAAACAATGGCATTCGAAAATTTAATTATGCTTACCTTCAGAGGGAACTAGCTTTTATCACGTATCCAATAAATTATAACATTCATCTTCCTTGGCTTTCCCATCAAATTTTAATGACTCCCATGGATGTCACGAAAGTACTCCTCTCCCTATTCAGTCATCATCAAACATGATTGATGTTCTGATAATTCATGAATAATGACATAAAGATGCGATCGTAGCAGCAGAAAACGTTACCTCCCCAAGTTGCTTCTTACACAAAACGAACGAAATTTCCCTTTAAAACTCGAAACGTTTAAACAACAGATCCCTAATATCCTTTATTATATCAATAAGATCTTCAAAAGCAACATTAATTCCATAAAACTCCTTAAACTTAGTCCGAATCATAATAATTAACGGGCTATGATAACCATCAAGACTGCGTATTTCATTTCCAAATCAGCTAGGATACGGTTTCCTTAGATCCCTTAAACAATTAAATTTAACTGCTATAACAATAACAGTCGGTATAATTTTAGGGTGAAACGGGGTAGCGGGTAGCTTAAGGTCACATATTTTGGTATCCGTGACCCGGCTGTCCTTTACATCTCGATGCGAATCATAAGGGGCTTTGTTTTGAGCGGCGCCGGTGTATCGGGATTATTGTGTGTGGTGTCATAAAGGACATATTTGGAATATTTCCGATTGGAAATTTGAGCTGTCAAAAGCGTGTTTGTGGAATGAGTCTGCTTCGTCTTACTCATAATGATTGGCCTCTTCAAAAATGTTCTAGATATTGTATCATCGTATTTTTCTACAAAATCGTCACTATCTTTATTAACAGAATCGTAATCCCCCTCTTTTCTTCTATTTTTGTCTTTCTTGATGTTCCCAATTAACGAAACAATTTGCAAAAATGATGAAACAATCCATAAATATGTACAATGAAACCCACGGTTGACGGTAATTCGAAACTGCCACATAATCAATTCACTCGAAATGCTAAATCGGAATGTTCAGTGATCATTCAGCATATTTATAGATCCGTATTTAATTTGCTCCAATTCATATTAAGCCCACGCGATCACGCCCGAAACAATAGCCCTTAAGTTTACAATCTGACAATGACAAAACATCTATCCCGATTGAAAGTAATACACTTTATACTTCTCACTGCCCCTAATCAGTCTAAATCGTCTGTCGATCTGTCGAAACATTTTTAAACGACAATCAACCTTAATAGCTAGTTTATTGGGTTTCATTTAAGTAATCGATTTATCTAGCTCATTTGACTCGGGATTAAAATTTAGATTTCTGTTATCGAGTATTTGTGGTGCTCTCAGTTGTAAAATCAATTTGAATAAATGTCTCAATTATATTGCTTGAGTAAATCATTTTATACGATGTTCTTACTTTTGATTGGTTCTTTTCTTGTCTAGTCTTATTGATTTTGTTAATAGATCATTTATTTCTGAATGAATATTGTGAGGATATCTCCTTAAGTTCTCATGATATAAGGAAAGAAACCCGGTCCTTTTTTTAAAGGCTTACACGGGGACACAGGTCTAACATACTGAGGCCTTGTTGAGAATTTTAATCTAACATGGAATGAGGTCTTACCAAGGGCTAATCACCTCAGCTCTGTGGAAAACCAATCAAGGACGGCCCAAAGTAGCAACAAAACTATTGTGAATTATTGAGATGAAACTAATTTGGGCTATTGATAGGATTTGTTAAATGTAAGTATCTCAAACGGAAAACTGTGGCACCTGGCTTTACGGTGGTTTTGATTATTATGTTCTTTTTATCTTTCTGTGTGCTCAGTTCAATTGAAACTTACAGTTGATTTGGATGACACATTTCTTTTTTAATCTTTTATGTCATAATTATATCAATTGCAGACAGTTATCTTTTGTTCTTCTTTTGTCATGTGTAATTTCTTGTAGTTTTTTAGTAGGTAGCTAAGTTCATCAAATGTTATGTTTTGGTTTATTTGTAACTGTCGATAATGTTTTGGTTTAATTATAGTTTATAATATTGTACTCAAATATTCCTATGCTGGGAATGGCAGAATATTTTTGAACAAAGTGTCATGTAACAACTTTTCTGTACCATATTCCTTTCGTGTACAAATAAAGATTATTCTATTCTAAGCCATTTCATTAAGATCTGTGCCAATATTCAAAGGTACTCGTATATTACGTGTACATGAAAGAATTGCAATTGAAACCAACCTTAGCAATCTTGACGAAAATCTAAAGTTTACTTAAAGCTATTTATAGCCATTCCACGAATAAGGCGCCACATACATTACCATTAAAATATGGATTAAGAGCGATGTAAAATTACCTAACTTATCGTCGTATGACGGTTTAACTTTTCACAAAGAAATTAGGCTTGGTGCTGACAAACGATTAAATTTTAAGTGTGCCAAACTTGTATTTTGTAAGCTTAGAATTGGATCACTTTTTTTTATTAGTAGAAAGTAATTTGTGAGTTTCTGTAGCGGCTTTATTATACTACTTACAGAATTTTTCGTATATTATAAACGCGAACATTTGTAATTATGGATGGTTGGTAGGATGAATGTTTGTTACTCTTTGACGCTCAAACGGCGGGGGCAATTTTGATGAAATTTGGTATAAATGACACCCTAAATTATAACAAAGGCTACTTTTTATCCGACTGGGTATAAAGCAGTAAATATTTTGCAGCTATATCCGACTTCCATGCGGGTGAAGCCGTGGGAAAAGCTAGGTTAGCTATAATTTCTTTATACTACAGTGCGTTATCATTACACACTATCCCATAAAACGAATTAGTAACTTGGGAGAAGAATCATGGTAGTACCTAAGTACCATTTTCCTAACCTCCTACGTAAAAAAACAGGTACTTCAATTTTAACGCCAATTTTTCCACAAATATACTGAAAAATAAACACTATATTTTAGCATCCACCCCTCATGTACACCCAACCCGACATAAAACAAAACTCGTAATTTTTATTACGAATAAAAATTACGCCAACACAATTAGCGTGAATCGAGTACAAGTGAATTAATCCACTTAGAACGGCCATATTTCACTAAGAATGATGTTAGTCTACGCCCAGTGCACACCACTCCAACGAATGCTGGGCATTTATTATAATGGCAAAAACGTGTCAACTTCGAGTGTGTCGTTTCTGAAATGGAAATAATTTAGCAACTGGAGAAGTCTTTGAGAGGACTGCTTAGGACAATCTGGGGCGTTCACCCTATTTTTTGGATATATTTGGGCTTAGATGGATAAGATTTTTGGGGTGAAATTCTTGGAGATCACACTAATTGAAATGGTAAATAAATCTTACTAATGTAGTAAAGGCAAAAGTATGTGAGTGTGTCTATGATTGTTACCTATTCACGCTCAAACGGCTGGACCGATATTGATGCAATATGGTATGGAGTTTATTGTCATTAATTCGCAAGATAATTTTAAACCACATACATAATGTTGGATATGTTTTTTAATAATAATATTAATAATGGGTTATGTTTTTCAGCTATTACCGACTTCCGTTTGGGTGAAGCTGCTAAAATAAGCTAATTTTTCTATAAAAATAATTTCAGTAATCTGTAGGCTACAAAAATATATTTCATACGTGGAAACCGTAAACTTTTGGCTTAGGCTAACACTCCCCTCGAAACTTTTATACAAACAAACAAAACCACCTTTTTAGGTGACCCAAAAATAACACAATCCAACTGTTCGTCTATAGAAAACCACAAACAAATTAGGGCGCCGAAACTAATTTCTACAGAGCAAATAACACCAAAAACAAATATGAACTGAACTGATTTTAATAAAACGCCGCGAAGCTGTTACATTCAGGTTTGAATAGAGACTTTCCATTTCGCGAGAAATCGATTAATTTTTATGCTTTTGTTTCTGAGGCTCGTAACACAGGCATTAACGTCGAGTTTCTGAATAAGAAAGCCTTCGACCAAAATGGTTATGAAAGAAAGTACGCTGTTGAATTTTATTCGTTGAAACGGAAGAAAATTTTTGGCTATTTTGGTAATTAGCCGTCAAATTTAGTGTCAGAGAAGTTTGTGGTTGGATTTTTGGATATTTTTCCAGGAAAATGAAGCTGAAAAACCTTTTGAATATTTTTCGGTTTTCTTTTTATAGACTTGTTTTTTTTCTTGTTTTTTGCATTCTGTCGTTCTTTTCGACTTTTGTGTGCCCCAAAAGTTTTGGTTTTGTTCTATAAATTGATCAAAGAATTGGTTTTTGTATACGTTAATTGACTGTAGTTATTTTGATTTTATTTGAATACTGTTTAGAAGTAGTTAAATAATTTATTTTAACACTAAGTTTTTTATCACTCACTTTTTATATCTAAAATGATTCTAGATTTTTTATCAGTGGGTGCCCGTATCTTGGGTGTCCCCGGGCAAAAAAAAATTGTTTTTTTTATAAATAGTTTCCGAAAAATATTTTTAGCCCGAGATTATGTTCACTTGATCTCTATCGACTGAACTATTATTAGATAGACTACTATTATTACTAGATATATTATTATTTCGTGTAGTTTCTATCACACATTGTAACATAATATGATCAATAATCTGTATTATATCTAAGAGGTACTGACGTCAGTGTCTTAAGCTAAGATCTAAATAAATAAGGTTCTTCTTCAAATATCAGACACCAAAAAAAAACTTACACTCATATACCGTCATATCAAATTAGATTACAGTCTGACCTGACCTAAGATTTGGTATCAACATAGAATTGATTACATAAATAAGATCCATGCCATTACCTCGGCTAAGTAATAACACTTATATATCATCGCGCTTAATACAGATTTCTATGAAATAACGCAAGATTTATTAGGCAATGGTCTCGTTTCCAGCGGTTAGCGATTAGCCGCCAGCCGGATTGCTTTTTGTAATGGGAATTGTGTATTTTGTTTTAGAAATTGTGTTAGATTTTTGATTGTTCTTTAGTAGTTTTTTTGAACTTTAGTTTGCTGAAGGATACTGAGTAAAAAGTTATAACAAATATAAGTATCTTCTTTTTTATTTCTTAGTTTTCTGTTGCATTCTCGTACCAGCTTGGAGGCACATGTAAACTATTTTAACCTGAAACAAATTAATGAGTTTAATTCCAATCATGAAATTACGAACATGTACTTTTTAATAATATTTTTCGTTCCCATGCCAGTAATATGTATTAATATGAAGTTTTCTGTTTTATTCATTAATTAGTTCTAGGTTAAACTAGGACAAGCCCTTTTGTAATAACACACTAATAAATGACAGTCTGACTTTGAACCTGAGTTTTAAAAAAGCCAGTATGCTGCAACAAAGATTCCATTGAGATAGGAATATTTTCTACAATAATAACTATAATAATCCTACCTACTAATCTACAAACTAACCAAGTTTTTAATGAAAATTGTCTACAAAATAACAAATTTAGATTACCTTAAAGCTTAATCACTTACCAACACAATTTGACTAGTCAAGAAGGTAACAAATTTCGAGCTCTAAAGAGATTCGAAGTAGCATTAGTTTACGTAGACTACGTCGCGGTATAAGTTTCTGTTATGAACGGAAGCTTTATCGCAAAGTTGGCAAGTTATTAAACACTAGTTAACTCACAATGACATGGAGTAAATGAGTTAATATGATTTTCTGGGAATAGGTTTGGTATAACCGTAATGGTGGAGATAGACTTGAATATTTCAGTCATTTCCTTGTGATGGAACGTTTGCGCGAATGTTCGGCTATCTGTTGTGACGCTTTAATTGAGTGCGCATTATCACTACATAGTATAGAACAAAGTCGTTCACGCTGTGTGTATGTCCGCTTAAATTTTTAAAACTTCGTAACAGATTTGGACGCGGTTTTCTTAATATACAGAATAAATCAAGAAGCTGTGCGAGGCTGAGGCGGGTCGCTACTTTACCTATACAGTCAGGTCTTGGTGAGTGTAACGCCTTATGTAACATATCAAGTTATTTAGAGTTAGTGTCATCCACATAGCATACACACGGCATACTAACGCCACCAAATTAGGCTTACAATTATGCTATTTTCTTGAAATATCCAACGTCCCAGCGCATCTTTCGCGCTCATGCAATCACCTTTCTTGGTTCGTAAATAGTGATACAGTTTATAAAAAAACATTACAGCGAGCGGCTCACTGTTCCGTTACAGGTAAAATTAAATCCTCTAGTGTATCATCACCTTTTTTGTAGTCTTTGGGAATATTTCGTTGTTTTTAGATTAAAAGTTCAGATTGCAATGCCATTTTGGGTTTCCAGGAAGTGTCTTAATAGGATTGGCTTGTACCTTCTGAGAAACTATCTGGTAAATACTTTTTTCCGGTACAGGATTTATTTTGGATTTAAATACAGGAAAATTTTTACCTATTCTTTTGATCTATACTATTAATGAATCATGTATATTGGGGTTTTACGTAGGTATACTGTATGCGTTATTTTACTTTGATAATGTGAAAGTCAGATTTATACAATTATTTATTTGTGACTTTTTGTGTATTGATGAAATTAATGTTATAAATATTTTGTCAATTTGTACGTTTGTTACCTGACTGAAATATTTTTGTCCAAATTTCCTAGGGGTATAGTTTTTACCTTGAATTCAGAAACCCATGCATGCGGATCTACACTAAAAGCTAGTTAACCCAATAATTTTCTTTAGATACATTTTTTTTGATTGCACGCTCCATATTTCTACAGTTACACATTCCTATCCAATAAAACGCAATTCGCTCAACGCTGAACATGAAACAAACTCCTGAAGAGTCCCAAAATCATCTGGGACCGCATTGCTATTTGTCTTGCGACATCTGGCCGAAAGCAGTTCACACCGGTCCAAAGCGGTTACGGGAGGTGTTATACGGCAAAATGGCGGATATTTCTCTGGTTCAAACTAGTACGAACCAGTTTGGGAGGCAAAGCCGTTTGTTTTTATTGGTCTGAGCAGTTGGAAGTGATTTTTGATGGCTGGAAATGTATACGTGAGAATTTTTGTAATGACTGGACAGAATTTTGCGGATTGATTAAGGTTTTATTTATTGAACGCAATGTGTTGCGAATTGTATGTGCTAGGTAAGAAAGCAATTTCTGCAATGTTTAACGGTGAGATTTTGCCATAAATCTTTGTACCTTCTCGAATTTTTATTGAAGAAATCACAAAAATATCGTTGAAAATTCTTTGATTTCTACACTCTAATATTTAATATTATGAATACCATACCATGTTTGCCATACCTGTAAGCTGTAGGGCCCATTATATGAGAGGGATGTTATCTGCTGCATGAAGGACCTAACATTTTTTTTTCTTTTACCTAGCCTATTGTGTCCCTCTGTTGAGCAAAGACCTCCCCTAAACCCTTCCACGTTTTTCTTTTTTTAAAATTTAGGTACTGTTGTTATTATGTCTACTATATTTCTTTATCAATAAGCCAGTAAGCGCCAGGCATTAAATAGAAAATTAAAACGTCAAATTTAGTCTTGAACTATTGCGTTCCATTAAAATAAGCCTAGTTCAATTTCCCTTCAATCCAAAAAGCTCAACCATTTCAAGTTTCCACCCACTTAAGAGCAAGGCTAAATAGGTAACATTTGAACCATACGGCGAAACCCACACGGAATTCTAAAGTTCAAGCAAAGGAATTACTTTTTCATTGCCAGTTCTATGTAGGCGGTAAACTAAGAAGTGTATTGCACCAGCCAGCTAAATTAAGTTTAATATTTAATCTTTGTTAGTTAGGAACTAGCTATAAACGTAAGTTGTTGGAATGTTCAGAAGAATCATGTTTTTGCTGTTGCTCTCTTGTTTGTTAGCCGTTAAGTAATTGTAAGTAGAATTTATTATTGTTTTAAGCAGGGTTTTTAAGCTATGTTACTGAGTAAAAATTAGAGAGATGAGTTTTTGAATGAAACTATTTTTCTTGTTGGATTTTTACCGTCATAAAGAGGCTGGGTACAATGGTAGGAATATACTCTCTATAGGCGGATAATTGTGGCATATAATTGTCAAGATTTCAGCTTTACATAATCTTGCAGGGGTCGAAGAAGTATTTGTAGTGGAATGAAGGTCGATTGGAAAAATGTTCTTTAATGTGGTACCAAGTACATAATCATAATGAATTCAATATATTATAATGTTACTAGTATTATTATGATTGCGAACTAACAGCATGGTTGCTGGGAGACGACTACTGCGCCGCGCGAATGCCAACGCGCTTTGCATGTACAAATTAATGCTATAACAGCAGTGTGCATTATCTACTTCTTCGGCCAGTCGAGTTTTCCTGGTCCATAGGTATTTAGATCGTTTGACCACATCCACAAAACTAGGTACAATGTACTGCTTGAGATTTTTTTTTCATTTTATGCCATTTTCTCTATCTGGCCAGTCATATCATTACACAGTATAAAACGAAGTCATTTTCCGCTACTTTTCTGTTCTGGACTATGCATGCTTAGATCTTAGGCATTTGCAATGATGTAGTATTTTTTCGTAGAATAAATTTTCAAAGGAGGGTTTATAAGACTGCTGGGGAGTTTTTTGCGCTGTTTCTTCTCCCGTAACGAAAGCACAGGAAGCGGTGTAGGCAATATTGCACCCGTGCGAAGTAAAGGCGGATGACTCTACTATAATTTTCAAGTTTATAAAAATGTAGGTAGCATCTGCATTGCCGCACATTTATCTCATTTAAATGTAGTCTTACTAGCCAACCACAGCCTTCAAAAGCTCATAATATCAAATACGAAACAAACCAGTCGATACGATACATCTATACTCGTATTTACAGAGCCAACCATTCAGAACTCGGGATTTCCGCAAAACAAAATTCAAGAAGAAAATTGGTGGATAAACATTCTCGGTTATTCGTACGTTCAGCAGTATGTATGCAAATCAAAACATTCGTTCATAATATGAGACCCTCAGTCGTATGTTGAACGAAATGTAGGAATAGGCGTTGTATTGCATGAGTACTGATTTTTGTTGGAGCTTCTAAGTTAGCGATTGTGGGGGATAAGTATTATTTTGTTCACTGCATGTTAATTATTGTAATTGAGTACTTGATTGATTTAGGTATTTAGAAAACTATCTGACGAGCTATTAAGATTTTTTTGTCAAATTCCCAGTTGTAATTTTACCCCCTTCCTGACGACAGATTGATCTGATATTTGGTATACTGTCCTGATTCCGGTGACAATACAATATAGTACATGATTTATTTTTACTGTTGTTGTATAATATCTATTAACATTCTTAGCAATTTAAGTTGCGTAAGATGTGTACGGTGTGCGCCGAGGGGATCGAACTCGAGACCTTTGACTTGGCATTCCTACGGTCATACCACTAGGCTATCACAGCATTATATTAAAAAGCAAATTGAAAATGTACCCGATTTAGATTCTTCAACACCTTTTTTCCTAATCTTCTCTTATCAAAAAGTGAGAGCAAAAACAAAAACATTTTTTTATAATGACAACACCAAACTAAATCACCTACAAACATCAACAAACACACGTAATTACACAGAGTTAAGAAAACAACCCTATCCTGCTGTTAACCTACTGTTTCCAACCCTTCCATTAGGTATAATAAAACAAATAGTCACGTTTCCAAGGGATCGGCAGACGACAGGTTATGAAACGGCTTGGAATAACCGTACGTGAGAATACCCTCGTTTATTCTATAATGACCTCTTTCAGAAGTGCAACTGTTAATGTGCTTTTCGACTGGCCTGTTGGTCTAGTGGTTGGTGGCCCTGACTGCTATACCAGAGGTCGTGGGTTCGATCCCTAACCAGGACAAGTGTTTGTGTGATGAGCGAGATTATTATTTTGTTCTGTTTCTCGGTGTTAATTATCTATGGTGTGTATGTATTTAGAAGTATATAAGTAGATTTATCAGTTGTCTAGTGCTCACAATACAAGCTCTGCTTAGTTTCAGACTAGATGGCGTTTGTGTGTAAAGTTGTTTAATATTTATTTATAAGTATTAATGACTATAAAGGGGACCGGGGACCTAGACAATTATACACACAATTGAAAGTTATAATGTACGTTTCAATTATTCTTAGGCACTACTGACAAATGGTGAAGGGAAAATATAGTGAAGAAACCAGGATTTCAAGTATTGGAATCTGAAATCGATAATCCGCAGTACATAAGGTGGTGTATATAACTTAAAATGTAAGGAAATGACATTCCTTTTGACAAGTGACGTGGTTTAAACTTGTCAAGTCAACATTGAAATGATTGAATCGGTACTAGCTCTAGGAGGAATGTGACCTTGGTGTAAATTGTTCGATTATAACAGTTATAGAGATTGAGGTATACTTGGAGATAGCCCGGGGATGGATGATTAGTCGTATGTTTATCAAGCACCATCTGCCTTTAGACTCAGAGAGAATACATGTGAAACCGCAATTCCTGCATGTTTTGTGCTTGTAGTTTGACTAAGCAATTTTAGAGTACGACGTCATTACCTCAGTCTAAATTTTACCAAACGTTTTTAGGGCACCACATATAAATTGCCCTTTATTCACTCAAACAGTGCACACTCCATCAAAATCGTTAAAACAAATATAAATGCCGTAGAACACAAACAAACCAGCGGCCATTGACATGTTTAATCCAAGCGTGTCATTCAAGAGTAAAGTGTAGGTATGATTTACATGACGCTACGCACCTGACGTCACAGCGGCACATGCAGTGTTGTAGTGATGTGCTAGAGTTAAAAATCCCGCGTTTTTTATTGTTGTGAAGTGAATTAACATTTTTGAATATTGAATTTTGTATGATGGTTAAGAATTTAAAGATAAAATGTATTGAAATATTTTTTTCTCTCTTTTATAGTGCAGTATCGCGTATATGCAGTGCAGTTTTTAATTGTAGCATAGCAGTGTAAAAACTTAGTGTCAATTAAAAAAAAAGAGTCATCAAATAAATTCGGATATAGAATTAAAATCCAACTCTTAATTTAACTGTATAGGCCTTTTAAAAATATAGCAGGGTCAGTGCAGCATGTTTCTTTCACACGTTCCTATCTGACGTCATCTCGCAAGTGACATTAATTGCAGCCACATCATCTTCCAATCCATCGTTTCTTTAAAACATTATTATAGTATAGTATCTATTGTCTTAACCAGGTCAATCTTTAGTTACAGCTCATGTGAATTCCTGAAACCGCGTCTAAAGGCGTCTAAACCTTCAGGTGATGACATAATAATTTAAGACGTAGGTATCATGGCGGATCGTTTGAACTAAGACATAATAAAGCTTAAGGCGTTACCTAGAACAATGCATTGTATTGCTATGGTATCGTAATAAGTAACTTAGAATCAGAGTTGTCTATGGGTATTACATACTTGTGAGAGTTCAGAGAGTAACATGTATGAAATACTGCTTAGTGATAATTTAGTATTTCTAATTTAAATTTAATGAAATTTAGTACATGTGAAACAACGGTTATTTCAATATTACCAACAGACACTCTAATTTCTAATTACACTTATGCAATCTAATTAAAACAACAAACAATAAAAATCAAATTCAGAAATTCAATCTTTGATCCCGCATCGGTATCGTCGAAATCTCGGGAATTTAATTTCAATCCCGGGTTCCGTACAACACTATACACGCCGAAATACACGGTTGGAGTCTGTCGCAAAGCAGTGACCGTTAAATGAACCCTTTAACGCTTGCGTCAGAATGACCCCGTGTAGGGTTGCCGTCATTGCCAATATACAGAATATTGCAGAATGGGGTAAAGATTTTAGGGTTAGGATCAAGTATACTATGTAATTAAAAAGGTTGGTGATTATTTAATTTTTGATGTGGTTTTAAAGCCTGTCGTGGTGACCTTGCGGTTTTATGTATGGATTTGTATGCACGAGTTGCGGGTTCGATCCCCAGCGCAGTTACCAATGTGACTTTTTCAAAGTTATAAGTACTTTCTTAATTGTTCTAAAACACTACTAACAAAAGGTGAAGGAAAAAATCGTGAAGAAACCTGGATTCCAAACATTTGAACCTATAATCGACAAGCTAGCGTAGTGAGCAATGCTTGAACCTTCTTTATATGGGAAGATGCTTGTTTTTAAAGGTTCATTTGTCTCTTCTTCACACCTAAATCTTACAGAGAAATAATACTTAACGCTGTTTAAAAATGATACCATTTCAATACACGACAAGAAATCAAATTAACATTAGTACCTAAAATTTTATTGTTATAACTTCAATGTTACTTTATTTTCCTAGCCTATAATGTCCCATAGCTGGGCAAAGACTGGTTTGAAGCGGCGCAACATAGAGAATCCTAGAAGGACTTGGGGGAGGATAAAAATGAAGTATAAAAAAATAATTAGATTGCGTAGGCTCTGAAACTTATACCTATAAAAACGTAGGCGTAACGCCCACACCCCAATTAAACCTGGCTGGTTTCATTTAGATATAATAATATGTTATGACTTGCTAACTTCAATTTTATACATAAAATAAATATAAAAGTTAGGAAACTCGTGAAGGGAAATCGTCAAATGATAAAAGAAGTCAAAAGTCAAATTTTATTGTGAGTATTTTAAGGTAATGTCATTTGTGAGTGTATAAGCGGATAATACAAAAATAAAAAACGGCGCTGTGTGAGTCCGACTCGCCCATGAGGGGTTCAGTAGCACCAAATTGCGATACGATTAGTGACGTATTAAAAAGATGCTAGATACCAATGTTTAAACTATTTTTGGTGGAAATTGTTTGAAAATCTTAATGCAGTTCAAAGAATACATTTGCTTACTTAATTTCAACATTATGATTTCGGAAAAAAGTGGCTTTGACATAAGGGCGGACGGACAGACAGACAGACGAATCTGTAAGGGTTTCATTTTGCTTTCTAGCTCTGATACTAAAATCGTGACAACTTTTAAACCTTCCACTCATGCTAACCTTCACTCACCGGCCTATATGAACCAGTGCATCGGGTCCAAACGACCGGCAACCCTACACGGCAATTACAACAAGCCACGATACTCGCTCTAATAAATACGCGAATTCAACGCACAAAAGGACCCGGTCGCGTTTAATTAATTGTTTGTATTTTTATTTTTGAATTTGGCAAAGTACAACATGTTTGTTCGTACAAAAAGGGTTCGTTTTGTGGAGAAACTTGTTCGTCTGTTTTATGGTTTTAACCATAGGTTTATCAAGGTAACATACACAACTACTTAGTTTCAAAATATAAGAAATGGGAAAGCAGAAGTTTAAACAAAAAGAATCGACATGCGAAAACTTCCTAGAAAATGCAAGACGCAGACTGCTTCCAACTGGACTTTCTAGAAATCGTTAGGGGAAGCTTTTGTCCAGCAGTGGATATCCGACGGTTGAGATGTTAATGATGACCAATCTTTAAAAAATCTGCTATAAGTACGGTATTTACAATTTTTATCTCTTTTGATTTACGGGATAACTTCAAGGGAAAAAACCCGGTCCTTTTTAAAGGCCTGCACTGAGACACAGTTCTAACATGTAGAAGCCTTGTTGAGAAGTTTAATCTAAAATGTGATGGGGCATCCACCAAGGGCGACTTACAATTATTATTATTATGATATTCAAGAGTCTCTACCAAAAATAATTCATTAATATTATCATGTTGATATGAATCTAGTACTTATTTAAGCATCATTTGTCCCCCTTAGGAGGCTTATTACCTACAATTTTTATATTCACTATAGGTACCTTATTAACAAACAAATAATAATTAGGTAATCATTAAACCGGTGAGCACCATAAATGACGTCGCGTTTTTAGGTTATTTTTCTAACGTTTGGTAAGGTTTTTACGACCATTAGGGGGTCGGTAAAACGTTGCTTTATTAGTTATTTAGTGGTGAGAATTGATTTCTTGGTTTAAATGGGGTTAAAGTGGGTCACGAGGCGTGGGGCTATGGGTATTTTAAAGTAAAATTTGTTGTTATTGTTTGTAGGGCGGTTCGGTGCCACAGCGACTAAAGTATTTGACTTATTATTTAGTTCTTGAAGAGACTATTACATTTTTTTATATATATTTAGTGCTATACAAATGTTTCGCGATGTCGCAAAAGGTGTATTATTTTATAAAAACGTAAAAAAAAACATAGGTACGTGCGTTTAGGTTTTTAGTAAAAAGTATCAAAGGTTATCAATTAATTAACCTTCCCAGTAACCAATTAAACATACACTAAATATTTTGTTCTCGATTATTGTTCTTTTACAATTTGGAACAACAATGACAGAATAAACATAATTTCTCGTCTACTATATACTAATAGACAAAAAAAACGTCTAACCAAATCCTACCTGGCATAGTAAATAAAAAAGTTTTATTCAATAATGTTCCATTCAAGCTTATTCATTACCAAACGAATTATGAAATCACGGAAACAATTACTAAAGAGCAAATGCATTGCGGAAAAAACACAATTGTTCAGCTATAATAGTGAGAGCATGTCACTTCTCATACGTTGACAACGCTTCCTATAGAAAATTGCTTCCTTACTTGGTGACTTTAGAACTGAGATCTAGATTCTAAGCTTTTGTCTTGTATAAGTCGAGAAATAGAGCTAAGTTGTTTGAAAAAATACTGATTTGGAAAAATAGAGCTGAAGAAACTGATTTATTTATATATTTCACGATTACACATAGTATACGATACAACTCCATTTAAAACGGTTTTTTCTTAGACTAGCTACCCACCCCAGCTTTTCACGATTGCAGTACTATACCTACCGCTTGAAACATTACATCTATAAAAAAACCGCATTGAAGTCCATTGCGTACTTTTAAAGATCTAAGCATACACAGGGACTGTCCAGACGCGGAAAGCGATTATCTACATTTTGTCTTTTCCCCTAATTTTTCTACAATATACGCGATTCATCATATTTAATGACTGATGTTACACAATTTGATATACAATTTGATTTGTTATACAATTTGATCCTTGCTGCCTAAGACAGTAGGTACAACCAAACTATATACGTATAGCTGTTATAAACTACACATAGTTTACAACTCCACATGCCTAATTAGGCGACAATCGATTGACTATAGAATGTTGATAAACGCAGGGCGGGGTAGTAGGGTAGCTATGGCTTGTGGGAATAATAGGACTGTTTTTCTAGTTGTTTGATTTGTAAGGTAGGTTTTATAGACTCGGATTTGACTCCAAGACAATTGGGCTGACAGTTAGTAGTTTTTTTTTTATCAATAGATTAATTTTTTTTATTGACAAGTCTTTTCCCACATAGGGAAGGTTTGAGCATTGATCACCACGCTAGCTCACTGCGGATTGGTGCATTTCAGATTCCAATGGTTTCTCACGATGATTTCCTTCACCGTTAGTCAGTAGTGTCTTACAATAATTAAAAAAGTACATATGACTTTAAAAATGTCACATTGTCTTTTGCCTGCGCTGGGGATCGAATTTGCACCGCGTGCACACAAATCTAAACATAGAACCGCAAGGCCACCATGGCTTCACTTAGTTGGAGAGCGTTGCACGTGACGAGCACAATCATTTTGTTTTGTGTCTGGGTCTAATATGTCTAATTAGAAATATATAAGTACGTTTATAAATTGTCTAGTACTCGGAACACAAGTTACTCGCATATACTTAATTTGAGACTAGATGGCGTTGTGGCATGTTGTGGAGTTTAGATGGTTACCCTACACCGCGTTGTGTACGACATGTGTCACGCAAGTTTTAGTGACAATTGTTTGCTATTGTTGATATAACGTTTTTGTTGAACACACCTAATTGTCACGTAATCAATATTACGTACTGAAAGACTTGTTGTGTAAACATTGCTGATATTTTGTTGTTGTTAGGGATAATAATTTGGATGGAATCTTATGTTGCGTTTTTTTATTTATGGGTATTTGAAAGTGTAAAGTCTGGATTATGATATTTTTAAGATAGAAAATAATAAATAGGTTTATAAGGTAATGAGAAGTATGGGTAATGAGGCGCTGTCCATTTTATTTCGACCTTTTATTTTGAATAATCATTGTTTTTTATTTTGATTGACTAGATGGAATTATTCTACTAGGTAGGCACTGAAAAGAAAATCTGGAAGATATTGTTATTTTATTTAATCAATTTTAGCAGTACTTCATAGATATATGAAGTACTGCTAAAATTGATTAAATCATAACTACTCAAAAAACAACCTTCTATTTATATAAGAAATAAACTTAGATAGTTTGAATTCAATTTTACTATAAACATAACTGTATAAACACCAAAACAAACGCAAGACAAATAATGTCTTCAGACAATTCGTCTTACTTAGAATAATACAACGACGTTCAATATCAATTAGTTGACTAGATAAGAGTGTTAGCGAACCCATAAAAATCATGCCATGACGTGTCAACAGACAACTTTCCAGCATTTTTCAAAAAGAATAATTATTTTCACATCCATTGCGAAGTTGCTAACGCCTGCCAAAGTCTAATAGCAAACAGTCAACGCAATGTAAAATGTCTCGCTCGAAAGAACTAAGATATTTCAAAAAGGAATGTCAACGCAATTGGCAACGGGAACGCGATGTGGTCACGCGAGCGTATACTGGCAAAGAAAAATCAACTTTATGTTATATAAAATAAATACTAAATTGCTTTAATAAGGGAATTGTTTAGCTCGCCTTTGTAATGGAGTAGGTATCTGCAATGACATTAGACTGTTATTATAACAAATGACTGAAGCAAAACACAATGAATGGACAAAAATCCGAAATAGATAATTGAAATTACTTTGCTCCTCATTTTTCTTTTAGAATATTACTTCATTTTGTAGTATCATACTTTTATTATATGCTTGTACTAAATATGGTTATTACAGTTCCTTGGAAAGCCTTATTTCAATCAATTTAGGATTTTTACTAGTCCAGTAGAGTTTTCTTGTTATCTAATATAATATTTGTGGAGGTCAGACAGACAATTATTTCGTGTAAATTAGGTACTATATTGAGCTGACTACACTAAGAATAGAAGCAGATCCCGAATTCAGTTTGAGAAAATACTAGATACAAGATTTTTTTCTCTACCTATAAAAGTAAAGCTACAAAAGCTTTAAAGCTAAATTCTATTAAAGCTTTTGAAGTCAGTCGATAAAAATCTGATACTTCAATTTCTATTTCCAAAAAATATTCAAGTAACACTATATATGCCCAAATTACACTTAACTATAAAACAAGAAATTAAAACAAAAACGACTCAAAAAAACTTAAACACAAAATTGGTAAATGTAAAAACAAAACACACTCGATCGAATCGAATTGAATTCCACAAGTTAGTATGGCAAGGAAATTGGAATTTAAGGTAAAAGAATACGGTAGACGTTGGAGGGTTAACAAGAAACTTCTTGCTACGAATTATAAACTTATCTTGCAAGAGTAATTCTTTTTGTCGTGTTTGGACATGGAGTTTTGCTAATGTATTGTTTTAGAATAGAAGTAGTATTTATTATCAGTAATGAGATTGAATGACAAGAGAGGGGTTATGGTGACAATAATTGCTAAGTTATTGCTTTAGGTTCTGCCTTAGTCTAATACTAATTTTCATAAAATATTATTATGTGGTGAAGTTTAACCATTATGGCGTTATAAACTAAGTTGCTTTTGTATTCGATACTAATATTACTAAAATATAATTGCAGTTTGGCTGGTAGGAACTGGATGCGAGTGACTAAAAACAGATCTCGGTGGTGTGCACCCACTACTGGAGAAAAAAGAGCACAAAGAAGGAATTTGACTAATTACCAGCCCTCCAGACAGATTTCAGATGCCCTTTTTTTCCTTTATTAATCTTCACCTACTAACATAAATATTCCTAATTTCAAACCAGTACCCATCCCAGTTATAAAACTGTACAACAATGTTAATTAAGTGCTTAATACGTAGCTAATTCACGATCCACATATCTCTAATTAAGCGACACAAGCATAAAGGTATACACACATTGTATACAATTGCCTCTACAAACACGTATAATCAAAGGGATCTTTTGTCTTTACAGACAGAAGCGTCCAGAACCTGTACTATAACACCCTTAACTAAAACCATAACAATTGTAGAAGTGAGACAGAACTATATGCTTTGTAAAGCGTCATCTCGCTCACACAATATCAAGAGTTTGGTTGTATGATTTCGTGGTAGGGGGATATAGCCTTTAGTCCCGCCCGACGCGTCTTACCATTTTAATATGCTAATGTGCCCTCTTTGAAGTAACGTAACGTACCTATGTCTACCTCTATACACTTGTAACTCTATGGTTAATAGCCGCGCCCGAAACAAAGGTTCAAGAAGGTTTATAATTACTTTGTGCACATTAACTTCCTTAATGTTGTTTTTTTTGAGTTTTTTATTGTTTATATGATACTAACAATTTGCCCGATCTTTGCACTGGGGCCATACTGATGTACTATACATAT
This sequence comes from Chrysodeixis includens, assembly GCA_941860345.1. Lineage (NCBI taxonomy): Eukaryota > Metazoa > Arthropoda > Insecta > Lepidoptera > Noctuidae > Chrysodeixis > Chrysodeixis includens. Next base: position 4,671,793 of record OW796116.1, on the reverse strand, counting down.
TATAAATGTTCCTTTAAAAACATTCTATTGAAAAACGGCATCAAAATCCATAGCGTAGTTTTAAAGATCTAAGCATACATGGACAGGCAGACACCGGGATTTTTTTATGCTATCTATTGACTAATTAAATACTATAAACTCCATCAAATGAGTTTTATGTACTATGTTTTCAAGTCTGCTGCGTCGTAATTCCGAAAACGAGTATGATTGGTGTCTTTAGGGTTTTTTAGATCATATAGGTAATATATTTTTGTTCTTATGGCTTATAGATACGCCGTTTTTGTCTGTTTGTCCGTCAAAGATATTCGAATCATTAGCTCTATGCTAATGAAAAGTTTCCCTCTACTTAACATATTTAATTAAGTTATAATTATGAGCCAATATTTTTAATCCCAATTAAAATCAATACGAATTCAAAAAAATGTTACAAAGTCAAATTATAATAAATTATCAACATACCGGATTACCTCGTATTCATTATTCACAATAATTAATCACTTTACAATGTAACCACACAACAATGTATCAACGAATATTTTAATTAAACATACAACTTTGTTAACATTCCGCATTAAAATTAAAGCAAGTATGCATTAAATGTTCAAACGCCTACCAATATCTCTCAAAGTCATATCATTGCAGTTGTGTGAGCGAGACAATGCTATAAGGCGTAGAGCGTTGTCTCTCTTCCACATATGCAATGATATAACTTTAAGATGTGGTGGTAGGTTCTCTGAAGGAATTATTGTGATAATGTTTATGTTGATACAGTATGTACGTAACATTACATTAATTATATTATCTATGGAGTTCCCGTCTATATTGTTGTGATAATTAAAAGAACGGTATTTGCGAAATGGCTGTGTTTATGTGATTGTGGAAATCGTTATAAGCGAGGTTTTGGAGTTCAGGGTGTCAGCTAATTCCATACCAAATTTTATTAAAATTGATCAAGCAGTTTGAGCGTGACAGAGTTACAAACATCCACCCATCCATCCATTCTTGCTTACAAACTTTCGCATTTATAATATTAGACGGATTTTTTCAAGCCTGATGTTATTGGATAACTATTTAACTGGCAATATTCTAAAATATAAAGGCCTTTTATTTAATAACCCCAAAAGTCGGTTAACGCTGAATTTAATTAACTTTTAAAATCACTTTCCGAACCGCCCGTAATTCTTCTATTTAGTACACAATTTAATTTTAACCAAAATTGTTTTTCTTGAGCCAAAAACCTTTAATTAACATTACTTAAGATTGTAAACAGTGTAACATTAAATTTAAACAAGATGAAGAGTTTAAAAAAGTGTTAAAATTTTAATCAGGTTATTTTACTGAAACGTATTAAATTTAAGCTCAACTTATTATACGTACCTACATGGGAAATACTAATTTGAAAAGACCATTTTTGTCCTAGGTGGGAATCGAACCCACGACCTCTGGTGTAGCAGTCAGAGCCACTAGCCACTAGACGAACAGGCCAGTCATACACGAGCATTTTATGAAATGAACAAATTTACGACAAGGCCACGACATACAGAATAAAAAAACTAACAAACATTAAAACTGATATTTAAACCTCTGCTCTATAAAATAACTTTTTATAACAGCGCCGCAATAAAGTTTTATAATACTCGTATGTAAAACTATTTATGATATTTGTAACTTCACTACATAGTATAAAACAAAGTTGTTTCCCGCTGTTTGTCTGTATGTATTGCGATTTGATTGAAATGCGGATTGTAAATAGAACATTTCAAGAGAAAAACTTGAAATATTCTGCGTATGTATGATACATTAGTATTGCACCCAAGCGAAGCTGAGGAGGTTCGTTATTCCAGAATGTTGTTTTATTATATACCTTTTGTTTAATTCGTCATCGAAAAGAAATAATATGATACTGACAAACAGTTGTGATCGGCTATAACTTAAAATCAATCTCTGTGCCAAATATCATCAAAATCCGTTCAGAAGTTTTGTGTTAATTATCCATAATAATATATTCTCTAGAAATTTCGCGTTTATATTAGTTGAACTTCAGCAAATATAAAACTGACTTGCTAATATTTTCGAGAATACAATACAATCTACACATTCACAAATTAAAGTATCGGAAAGTTTAATTTAATTGATTCCATACCATTTTTGGATATCAATTAAAATCGATGATCGTCCCATCAATAAACTGGCCTTAGAAAGTAGATGTGATCAAGGTTGATCAATGCTAACCTCTATTAATTTTATTCTCTATTTAGCACCAAGCCATATATGGTCAAACTATTGCAATGATGGAAAAAGGCTCGACGCTCTACGTTATTATGCCATCTTATCACACCAGCAACAAACCAGGACGAGGTAATAATATTTTTAAGAAAGAAAGAAAGAAAATAATATTTTTCTCAATGTAGTTACATACATTAGGTGTTTTAAGTTAATAAAATAGATTCTCACACATTCTACCGAATCGATGTGCAAATATTATAAGGCTTATTATCTACCTACATATAATTATGCACTATTCTATCTGTATAAAAATGTTCTGCTACGCTATACGCAAGACGTTTTAAAAAAATCTAGAGTCATCTACATGTCAACGTTGGCAACATTTTTTCACCTAACAGCGCAAATCACTTGTCAACTAATTCTCTTGAAATATGTCAAAAATGACCTTTTTTACGCCTACAACCACACTTTTACAGTTCTCTGGAGGAAACATTTTAAAATGCCAAAATACACAAATTACTCCAGTAAAGCTCTGGAAGAAATTTTAACTGCTTAAAAAGGTTAACTTTGAATGTCATTCTTCATATCTTAATCCCTTTAGTTACCCCTAAAGGAGTAAAGATAGAGGGGTATTTTGTTACCCTCTAAAGGGGATAAAAGTGTGTTTACGTCTACGTTTGAAATTGCTTGCTATGTGGGGTAACAATATGACTATTTGAATCAATGATTGTGTAAGTGTGCTCAAAGAATGATAAAGAATCCTATATAATATAAAATCCCCGTGTCACAGTGTTAGCTACTATACTCCTCAAAAACGGCTTGACCGATTGGGGTGGGTGCTGGGCGAAAGAATGTCTTTTGATTATGAAGTGCTCTTGTCTGGTTTCTAGGACTAGGGGAAATGAGATCAATCCGGTGGTCACAGGGACAGAAAATTAATATGCATCTTTATAAAAATAACTTTCCAGGAAATTACATTTTTTCAGTGAAATGAGCCCTAGACCACACTGGGATTCCCTGTGTCGTGGAGACAATATATTACATAGAAGGGCAGCAATAATTATAATTAAAAGCAATACATTAAATATGTTTCCTACTGCAGAATAAATATGTGTGTGCTCTCTTTTTTTTGAGTGCAGCCGCAGTTAGCCTTAAGGAGGTTTTTACTACTTCACCAGACTAAGCTAACGAGGCTAAAGTTAACCCTTCAGCCGAAATATGCGTGTGCGTGTGAGTATATGTGTTTGTGTGGATGTTATGAATTTTTAGTTTCAGTTGGTGCCCAGAGAATTTAAATAAACCACGCCTATACGCAACTAGTCTAATTCGACGACATATCGATCATAAATTAGAGTACTACCATATACGATAAACAATCACTTTCCATTTTAATTCGTTTCCCAGGCTAATGTTTATATTACTTCTAAGGTTCTTTTCTATACATAGTAATGCCCGTGGGTGGTCCCGTAATAAATGGTTTAAGGTAAATAGCGAGTTTTATGACTCACACGTGGATTCTGATGTTACACTCGTTTAAGCTCCGGTTTTACTCATATTAAGTTTATGGCTTGCTTATCAAGCTGTTATAATTATAATTTCTATGAGAATCGAGAGATGTTTAATTTTTTTATACATATAATGAATTATTCTAAACTAGTTAGAAGTAAATTTACATCAAATCGGTCACTGCTATTACTTTTCTATTATTTTATTTTCTGTTACTTTTAGCGTCTTTGACTAGACTAAAGTATAATCCGTGTGGTGTCCGGATATAAAGAATAGCGCCACCCCATATCCTCCACTGGGTGTCGTAAAAGGCGACTAATGGACCTTAAGACCTAGTGCACTGTACCAAGCACCTTGGGTCACCCGAATGGTGGCGGGTAAACCACCAACAATCGCAATCCCAAAGAGGGTTAGTGTCGGGCAGGCGGCCGACTATAAAACCATAGCCAAATCCATTAGCAACATGTTTATAAAAAAACATGTTGCGCCGACCCCAAGTAAAATGGGATAAGGGCAGGAAGATGATGACTAGACTAAAGTAGTTTTTATACCTGTTATAATATATTTGTTTTTGTCGTTTTTGCGTTTTTCAGTATTTTAATTATACTGTACTGTTCAACAAAATATTGATGCTTAAAACAAAAAAAAAATAGAGCTATTAAAACAACAAATATGGCAAGCATTTACGAGACTTTTATCGTAGTTATTAATAGTTTATGTTATTGCTTAGCTCTCGTAACCAAAACTAAAACAATAGCTATGTATTTCCTTATTTAGGTTTATAATACTAAACGCATTCAATACATCAAATTTGGAAACTGAGTTGATTGCGCAAGCGACGCTTATGTGGCGCCGTGCGCCGGCGGCAATGTCGTCTGTGAGATTTGACGATGGAATATAGAGGATAAGCTTTAACTTATCAAATGTAAATTATACTATGGTTTTAATTCTAATTCTAATTTTTATGCCTACTGAAAGGCAATGTTATCATCATCATCCTGCCCTCACCCATTTTACTTGAGGTCGATGATGATGATGATTTATCGTGTATTGTCTATTATTGAAAGGCAATGTAACGAATGTTTTTGTTTTATGAATAAACCTATAAGGAAAATTAATAAAATTGTTCTGGCGTAATACATTTGCGCATAGCTTTAAAAATCAATGTCGTTATTTTAACTCTGAATTTAAGTAAGACACAAATCTTAGTCAAACTTTTTTACCATTTTATAATTTGTAGAGTCTCCTAAGCTCTATTCTATACAACAAAATTAGATATAGAAGCTTATCATCGCCGTTTTCACATAACCAAAAACACACAACAGTATTTCAAAATACAAAACCAAACAAATCACAACCACCTTCACTTAAAAACCCACACTAAACTTAAATGTTCAATAACGTTCACGTATTCATTCGCGAATGAACGACAATTTATACTTCACTCAGAATGGAAGTCACGTGCTTTGAGAATAATCGTTCACATTGTCGCTCCGAAGATGATTCCTACATTAAGTGGTATCCAAAGGAAGTGATATTTCATTGATAAAGGCTATTTGAGACATTGATACCGCTCTGCTTTGGAAAAGACTTGAATTTAATTTTATTGAAAATTTCAGGGAGTATTAAATGTCTTGGGTTTTTGCTGGCGATTTGCTTGTGTTTTTTTAGTACTGATTGTTGCTAAGTAACATACAAGTTTAGTATTATTTTTAACTCTTTGATAGTTTTTATTTGTGTTGAAACATTTTATTTCCAAAGTTCGGTCCCTTTTTTTTGTTTCCGGGCTGAAAATCTAATGACTTCAATCCACGGCGTGAGGAAATGTCAGACTCACGCCGACCAAAAACTCGCCGGGCCCCTTCTATTACCAAAACTAGCTGCGGAATCGCTCACGCATGCACTGAGTGACTCGCAAAAAAACATGCGTTGTACACCAAAAATGTGTGATAGGTGTGACGACATACCGATCAAATATTTTATTCGAAGCTTAAAAAAACATCAACTTCCAATATTCAAATAACAAAAACAACCATATCCACACTAAACAGTCGTAACCAAACAAACAGTAAACAGAGCCTTGTGCGATTTGCGTAGGAGTACACATTCAGGTCGCCGCGTAGATCTTACTCGTACAACTATTACGTAACTGGCATAAAAAACACATCTAAACAACGCCAAACGATATCGTAAGCTTGTGTATTAAAAAGAGGTTTTAGGATATAATTTATGAAGCTAATTAGCTGTTGCCCGCGACTTCTTACGAAAAAAAAAGGGATGAAAAATAGATGTTGGCCGATTCTCAGAGCTACTCAATTTATGATCAGATTTTCAAGAGAACCGCTTAAGCCGTTTCGGAGGAGTACGGGGGCGAAAAATGTAAAACAAGAATTTTGAAAATAAAATTAGTAATTTATAATTTAAAGAATAAACTTTTAAACAGAATACATCACAGAATATTTTCTTATCACTTTCTTCTGATTGTTGATGCGGGTTTTGTATCTAAGAACTATTAAAAGGAAATCTGTTTTTAAATTAAATAATCCGTACCTTATCGTTTAAGCACTTCAGTGCTACAAACGAGGTGGTTTTATGACGACAAGTTTTTTTTTGCACAGGGATTAAAAAAGTACGTTTTTTTCAAAGTACAAAGCTCCACATTACTCTTACTTCTTGAGGCCTACCTATTCTAAAATCGAAGCTGTATTACAGCTTCGATTTTAGAATGAATGAATGACGAAATTTATCTTTTAAATAACTTTACTATTTAATTTACGTTTATAAAAGCTTCAAAAATCGCGTCATAAACTTTTTAACTTTTAACTTAAAAAATTACAAAATTTATATTCTCAACTTCTTTGATACCGAACCAACTTTTGATAAAGGTATGATACGACAAATTATCAGACTTTCCAATAATCAGTCTAACATTAATTACAGCGAAATTTCTTGAGCGCGAAGTATTTTATCATTTAACCATTCTCGAATTGGACAAAAAGTTTCGCTCAGAGTTCCCTTATCGATTCCAGTCACAGTCTAATACTGGTTGAAACGTAGATGTAGGTATTACTGGATAAGCTATGGAAAATTTTAATTATTTGCTTTCAAATACTGGAACGCAAATTATTGTTTCATTTCTTTTATTGATATTTTCATTACCAAAGTAAACGTATAGCGTTTACTTTGAAAGTGATGTTGAACCACGAATCTTTGCCCCACGGTATTTAAATAGCAAACATATCAGCAAGACAAGATAAAAATATAATCGAAACTTCGTCGAGATGGATGCTTTGACTATTTTTAAGAGCTGGACAAAAAGTCAAATTTGTAAAGGTAAAATTATTTTTAGATGCTGGACATGAATGTGGATGGATATAGGGGAAGAGGACAACCAAAGTAACGACCGACGGATGGATTGTCTTAAAGATTATATGGCTACAAAGAGTGTTACTTGCGAAATGACGTCAGATAGGAACTTGTGAAAAAGGGGACATGCTGCGCCGACCCCAAATAATAATTGGGATTAGGGTATGTAATGAATAATGAATTATTGTTAGATATATATTATTGTATAGTTTTTACTGACTGTATAGGCTAAATCTTCCACTATATTAATGCTAAAACACAACCGACTTATCTGCCATAATAACCAAAGCTTCCACAAAGACTGTCAGCCATTATAGTTTTGAGGTACGCCATGTTGAAAATGACGTCATTACGATGCTCACACCTGTTACGTCATTTGTCATTTCGAATTATTGCAAGCTGGTTCGTTTAATGACTTGACAGTTCTGTAATTTCTAACTTAGGGTTAAACAGCTTAAAGTGGGTTTTGATGCTGATGGGGTAGAATTTTTATAGTGAGAATTAGACTTAGAATCCTATACAAAGAGTCTGACTGCTATACCAGAGGTCGTGGGTTCGATCCGCACCTAGGACAAATTTTTGTGAGATGAGCTCAATTATTTGCTTTGTGTCTGGAGTGTATAATATGTATTTAGAAGTATATGCTTATCAATTGTCTAGTACTCCTAATACAAACTCTTTTGTTTGGTTAGTTTGAGACTAGATGACGTGTGAAAGTCGTGAAATGTTTATTTATATATGGCAGACATTGATTGTAAACGAAAACTTCTAAAATCGGGTACCTGCCTAAAATGATTCGTGTACGACGGTTCTTTTGACGAGCTACAATCCAAACACCCCACTAAATTTGACACCTTGATCCAGCATACTTCAACACACTGCTCAAACAGTTACATCCACCAATTTTTCTACTTCTCCCCGCCTCATATTCTCTCAGCATATTTTAAAAAGTTAAATGCAGGAACTAGGTCGCTGTTGTATTCGTTCGCGGTAAGTAACCAACTTACTAGGCACTTACTCAAATGTTGTTGTATTTTAGTGCCGCAGTAAGTAATTTTGTTATTTTTTTTCACTCCAGGATAAACTTTAAAGCATATAAAATGGTATTTTAAAGGAGATATGGCGGTGGGAGTTTGTTTTCCGTGCTTGCTTTTTTATTTTGGAATATTTTATGGGATGTTAAAATTCTATACCGATATTATGCTTCAAATATAAGGAGATCATATTTTGCTCAATCAATTGACCGAAAAGTTACCCCAATGACTTATTTGATTGAAAGCTAATCAACAAAATAATCAATTATTTTTTTACTCCCGCACTAAGGAATTTAGTCTTTGTTTCGCGGGGGGATTCACAGACATTCAATGCAAATGCACAATGTCGCCCTGACTCAGAACAAGCATTTGTGGTTCACACAAACTCTTGTCTTATGCTGGGATCGAACCTGCGACACGTCACGCACAATGATAATATAATAGGTGTCGTGACCTATACTCGGCTATCCATGCAATTTCAAATTTAGTTTGGCAAATCCAACTCATCAAGACCAGTCACATCCAGTGCCTCAAAATCTCTGTCACCGAATTTCCCAAACCGACGAACTGGGAACTTTTCTACAGAAGTCCAATTAATTATATCGGGTAATGAGGAGGGCTCCACCAAGTTGCTACGTGACTCCGGTCAATGCGTCACAGCTTTTCAAGCCGTGCTTCTTCTATTGAAAGCGGTTAGTCGTCTCCGAGAATAAATCTTGGTTCAAATTGATCGGTTGGTTCCCTGATGTGTGAATTTAAAGCTAGACTGCTAATGGAGTTTATGGTAAGTTACAACCGAATTGTCTTTTTAACCTGTTTTTGTTTTCCATATATGGGTAGTTTTCACGACAAGAACTGCTGGCATTGTCATGGTGTTGAAGATCTTGAAAGCTAGGTACTTGACAAGATTATTTTTTGGAATGCAAATACGAGACAATTATTGAAAATGAAAATTTACCAATTTAGCTAAGACTCGATATCCAAATAATATACAGATGAAAAAATAACTAAACTAAGATTTCGAAACAAGAGCTATAGTCCAATTTTGAAAATACTGGATTTTCATTCATTTCAAGTAATCTTAAATCCAGTCAGTTTTAACTAACGTCCATAAAATTCGAATAGGAATCTCGATACCTGGAATCCTCAGTAATTAATCTGAGCAAAGTCTAAACATATCTGTTTCACTTCATACAACGTTTTTATCCGTTGAAACGCTAAGAAAATGAAACAAAACAGCAACATATACGATCGCATCGACATTTTTTAATTTAACTTTCTGCGCGCCAGCAGGCAGTATTGCAATTTGCAACACATAAAGAATTGTAGGCCAACAAGGAATTGGATTCTTGTCTCGTTGTTGAGAATTTTTCATATTCGATAGTCAAGGATTTGAATATTACTTCAGATCGGTATTCTGGTTACATTTTTGAAATAACTTCGATTTTGTAGAGAAGTTACATGTGTTTATCTCTGAAATCGACGATTCGATGTTTGACTCCTATACGATGGCTTGCGTTACTGGTTTGAAGTTTGTTTGATGAAATTTCATATTTCTGTGATAAGGCTATTTTTGTACAAGCTTAAATACTTGACTGACTAAACATAATACAAAGACATTAAGAATCAAAGATTATAAATAGTATTGAAGTGACAACTAGTAACTTCTATTAGCATAGAAGCAAAAAACCGTGTTTAGACAAGTGCTAGACAACCGATAAACATTCTTAGATATTTCTGAATACACACATATAGAATCAGATAACTACACTTAGACACTCAACAAAATGATCGTGCTCATCACACAAACATATTTTGTCCTGGGTGGGGATCGAACCTCCGATACAGCAGTCAGGGCCACTAACCATTAAACCAACAGTCCAGTCGTAATCATTTGATATATCATGTAATGTTTAACCCACCAATTACTACCTTAATCATTCGTGCTCTACAAACGATCACATTTCTTTCTAGCAATAACTTATAACGAGAATTTTACAATAGGCAGTTAACGTTAACTGCGAATGACGGTAACTGGTATATTTCATTTTATAGTCATGTTTAACAATAAGCTTAATCAACGGTGCTACTAAGAGTGTGTTCCGTTTGTGTCTGGTTGTTAGTGCCATGTCTGTGTTTGCTTCTTCGTTCATTGTTTTGTCTGTGCAAATAGAAAATTGTTTTTTAACGAGAGGGTACGAAAAATAATAACCTAATTGATCCGTAATAATATATCATTAAAAAATATTTTTTTTTGTTTATCTAACCAATACAAAATGTCAACGATAAGCTGCTTCGAAGTTTAGGAGAAGGGGCTTGTGTCGTAACGTATCCGCAACGAAAGAATGACGTCACAATTATATATACTTTTAACCCATAAAAAATATTCTACAATGCAAGCTTACAATCCAGTTAATGAAACTATTATTTCAATTTGTCTCTAAAGACCTATTTTAATTTAATGTTTCTGCCAAATAGAGAGCATTCATTGCATTCATCGAGCATATTTCCCAATGCTGCACTAAATTTATAGACTGTGGAAGCCAATGCCATTTTATCATCATTTACCTAACTTTCCTTCCAGTTAGGGTCGACTTCTACTCTCACGAATTCCATATTCAGCAAATTGTTTTTTTAGCAGGAGTGTGGAAATCCTCTTGGACGTTTATTCTAATTTGATACGACACCAATCGCAGCATAATTGGTTAAGAATAGCTGATCTTCCGAGGTGCAGGTGTACGGACACATTAGGCTCTCTAGCAGATGCGACATCGTCTGTACGGAGATGCTGCAATGGGGGCAATCGAACCGAACAGGGTTTTATCTACTTCAATGTTATTAAGTTATCACGCAAGTACTTTGATATTCTACCAATTTATTTGTATAAGATGGGCGCTAAGCAGAATATGTCCGTGTGGTGTCCGGATGTCCGTGTGGTGTCCGGATATAAAGAATAGCACCACCCCATATCCTCCACTGGGTGTCGTAAAAGGCGACTAATGGACCTTAAGACCCAGTGCACTGTACCAAGCACCTTGGGTCACCCGAATGGTGGCGGGTAAACAACCAACAATCGCATTCCCAAAGAGGGTTAGTGTCAGGCAGGCGGCCGACTATAAAACCATAGCCAAAACTTTAAGCAACATGTCTAAAAGACGTGTTGCGCCGACCCCAAGTAAAAATTGGGATAAGGGCAGGGGAATGATGAATGGGCGCTAAGCAGAACGTATCAGTTGATAACACCCATAAATATTACCGAGAACAATGCAAGGTCAGCAATAAGTAGATCATCGTGTATTCATTGCGGAGTGAACATTGTTTCTTGTGTCAATACAACACACTGTATCTTGTATGGATGTGGCATTTTTTGAAAGAATACAGATTGAACAAAGTCGGTATAGTTTTGTGTAGTGGTCTACTTTCTAAAGAATAGTGGATGATGTTTAGTGGTATTTTGTATAGTGTAAGATAAAACTGGTCACCGGTCAGTAAGTTCGAAAATGTTAGATTGTAATTATATTCCAGTAGATCAATAAAATTAAGAGAGTTTTGGACAATGAAGAATTATACTGTACAGACCAGTATGCTATTTTTCAAATATTTGTAAGGACATATTAAAAAAGAAAATGAAAATAAATTGCGGGTAAAATTATCTATAACTAACAACTTTCGACTATATTTTGGCAACGTTTCATAACTTTTTTAATATCTTCATCATTTCTATAAACAAAGTATGTTGCAAGTTGTAGGAAATTAAAAATCTACTAGAAACAACCACATCAAATTTTCCTACATTCAAGACGTGACAGATTAAAAAAAAAGATGCAGTGGAAGGGTTCATGCTCTGCTTGGTTTCGTGGGAGCAACGAAAAGTGTACAGGTCGGGTAAATGCCATTATACAATGCAACAAGCTAGGGTTGTTACGCATGCTTCCTTTGAACTTAACTATACAATTAATAAGATATAATTGGAAAAGACGTACATTGTTGTGAAATGGAGACGTAGTATTGGTAAGAGTTTTAATGTTAAATTGAATTTTAAATGTTGATAGTAAATTATTTGTAAGAGTGTTAATTAGTGGGTATTTGTGCTTGGTAATTTGAAAAGTAAATGCGTTGATTAAGTATCTATTTGTATACTTAATATAGAACTTTAAAGACTATAAATATGCTTAATATTCCTATAAATATTTACCTGCTTATATTATATTCACGATGCTCGTAACGCAAGTGAAAAAGTATAAAAAACTCTAACACCTTACAAAACCACTGTATTTTCACCAAACACCACACTATTCACAGCTCATTATAACAAAGCAAAAAACCTTGAACGGTGACAACCCTACAAGTAATACAGTTAGCGACACGGAATGCATCGCGTGCGCGCGCCGCGTTAGTCGCAACGGTGTAATTGAGGACGCCTGTGTTATCATTTAGTGAACTTCAAAATATAAACGTGGAAGCACCTTTACTTGCTACCAGTGATGGAAGCCAGTAGACTGGATGGTAGTGCTGGAAGCAAGTCGGGGTGGTGGCTAATACTGATTGACTGATCAGTGCATACCTAGAAAATACCACTTGCCGTCGTCAAATATTTTGTTAGTGTATTAAGTGCTGAAAATAGTTATGATTAGGAACTTTAATGTTAACAACAACCTTCAAAAATGTGTAGAAAGGCGTAAACGGAGAAAAAAGTCCTTGTGTGATATACCAAGAAATGACAATACTTAGTAACAGATGCAGTTAGACTGAATGCAAACTTTGACAACTACAATTAATTATAAAGTCTCCTTGGTAAAAATATTGATCATATTACTTGTGTCATCGATGAAACACAAGCCAGTTCCTATATCTATTACTAGCGCCATTACTCTACCGAAACTAAACGGGTCACAATAAATTGGTTCAAATCGTTAACGGGCGGTTTTTATTAGTGAGTTATCTATCCATTAGATGCACTATAAAATAGATTAATTGTGGATTAGTGTCGATGCTAATTTGCTGTGGGATTTCAGCTTGTTACCCTTTGGTTTAAGCCGCTCTATAAATTAAATGGGTTATTTATATTTATTAAAGTTTGTGATAAATTTGTTCACTTTTTAGTTTAAGTTGATGTTTTTAATTAGTTATTTGAAATGTATGTGTCCTATCTGTAATAACTGTGGTATTAGGTATTTACTTAATGCAGTAAAACAGTTTTTATAAAGTGTGCAAATTTGACAAATTAATACCTAATTCGTATTATGTATCGCAATGATATGCAAACTAGAAAATTACCAGCAATAATTTCTCAATCATTGCTTTTGCGTGATTCTTAATACGCTACTCTACAATGCAAAATTCTATTCTTAATACACATCAATATTTTTCCATATCGAGTTTTGCTTCACAAAATCTATCTCTACAAACTTATACACATACAAGTTACTCTAACGCCTCAAGACAAATAAATACCAACATAATTACTACAATATTATAATTATATTCAGATCCGTCAAATTATAAACACACATTGTATAACAGATGAAAGTAGTTTTAACACTACACAATTATAAACAAACGGTGAAAGGATTTGTGCCTTAGGCTTGCCACAAACACTCTGGAATTCAGAATCTGAAAGTCTGTTCTTTATTTCAATCCAAACCACTTTTAAGTTACAGGTAAGTAATACTAACACTACAGGTAAGTCTTACATATTTGCAATAAAGAACTGACTCTCAGATTCTGAATTCCATACTGTATGAGGCCGGCCTTAAGGTCTACCACTGTCTTTTAAAGTTATATTATAGCAGTTGTGGAAAAGAGACGCCGCTCTCTTCCACGTATGTAAGAATGTTGCTTTAAGAGGCTGTGGTATGGATCTCTGTGTTATTATTTAGAGTTTGTGTTTTTTTTAAGTAGTAGGTTTAAGGGCTGTTATGTAGAGGTAGGTTAAGCTATGCTAGTCAGAAGCGATTTTGTCGGGTATTTATTAATCTTTTTAAGTCGAATTTCTCATGTACGCTTTATTTTTTATTAACATTTAAGAAGTTCGCCTTGGAGTTTGCCAAAGACTTATGGAACGCAGCATCCTTGGTGTTAAGTTACAAGACCGAATCCGGAACACCACTCTGCTTTTCATTGACGATGGAAAAAAGGCTGCCAAACTAAAATGGTATTGGACGAGTCATGTCAGCCGCATGAAAAGTGACCGTTGGGTGAAGGTCGCCCCACAATGAGAGCCGCCGAGGCTGGCCCAAAAAGCGGTAGCGAAATAAATTGAACAAACATCGCGAGGACTGGTTTGAAGCAGAGTGAGATAGAGAATCGTGGAAAGACTTGGGGGAGACCTTAGCCCAGCAGTGAGACAACAGGTTGCTAGTTTAAAAATAAAAATAAAAAAGATTTAAATGTTTAGATAGATTCAAAAGATTCAAATTTTTATTCAGATAGATTAGCAAGTAAAACTTTTCAATTTTGTAAGTAGAAACTATCAAGCTATAATTTACATTATATCTTGTAGTACACCCAGTCCTCCTATCTAGCCTTAAGCCAGGCACGTGTTTGTTTAATACGCTGGTATATATAAATAACTTAATTTACCCGCGTTACGTCTCAGCATTGTGTTTTAAATTACAGTATTATAATAAAATTATGTTGTTAATTTGTTTTCTATTGCATGTTGCGTAGTTTTTTTGTTTTTTCTCGTATAATTGTTTAATAGTTTATAGGTTTAATTTGCTATGCCTTACAAAATGTCAGAAACAAGTACTCTGTTTACATTGTACGAATGTATTAAAAAATAAAACCTTATAATGTATTTTATAAGGTTTTATTTTTAAAAGTAGACTTTTCTTAATCCAGTTTGATCTCAATCCCGTAATAAGTCTGGTAGTTCAATTTTTGTCTTGTAGAAAGCAGAGACGAATAGACATTTTGAACATTACTTATCTAAAGTAAGATTTTTGTATGTAATATTGTATTGTTCTTTTACGAAGGCTTATATTTTTATCTGCAATCCTACTGATATTGCAGTTTCTTTTTACTAAAAACGGATGGATGTGTGTTACAATTTTGATGAAAATCAGTATGGAATTAGCTGACACTCTGGATTAACAAAAGCAGAGGGTAGAAACGTTTTAATGTTATAATCGACATTGGCACGGGCACAATCGCGGGCAAAAGCTAGTATAAAATAAACGAATTGTACAAAAAAACTTTTATTCCATTCAAAAATACCGGAAACTTACTTAATATTAGTCTTGTTTATGACGTAATGTGGTTCCGTATTGCTACGGTGTAAATATACTCTTTACTGCTACCGTTCAAAAGTTTTGTCAGTTTTAACATCAGTTGGCGTTACATAGTGGCGTATCTCGCTCGTAAACGTGTACCGTCAAACAACGGGCGTGTGGCACACCGAAGCGAGCGAATGTGACAAGAAAAAGTAAAATTGAGTCATAAACTTATTTTCATAATGTATTTGTCAAATGAAAATAACTTAATTATAAATAGTTTAATAATTATGTTTTGAACACATTTTATTTAACATACTATGGGTATGTTTATTATGAATTCAAAATCTTACTTTATAACTATGACATCACCGTCTTTCCCCTGCTCTTCTCCCAATTATTATTTAGGGTCGGTGCAGCATGTCTTTTTCTTCTACACGTTCTTATTTGACTTCATCTCTTTGCAGCCATAATTATCATCTTTTACACTACCCATCCATCGTTTTTTCTGTTTCTATACCCTTCCAAATTCATGTCCAGCAACAATAGCAACAGCAACTTAGTAACTCTAACCTATTCCAAATTAAGAGCAGCATTTTATCAAACATCTTTGTTACGCTACGGTGTAAGTGCCAGCAACTTTCGTTAGCAAACCGTCGAATCGGAGTGTTAACTTCAGCCTTCTAGTTTCAGTTTTAGCCCGGTTACTGTTTATTGGTGTTACTCACGATCAGAATGGTACGGGTATATTCGTGACGGTGTAATTTATTCTCTCAAATATATTGCTTGATGATTGATGGCAGTGTTCAAATGTATTGTCAACCTTTAACAAACAAGTTGTGAATTTCATACAATTTTTTTTTACTTTAAAGATCTACAATTCTTCGTATCACTAAACACGTAGTATTATACAAAGTGGCTTCCAGCTGCCTATAATAATATGTCGATCAATATTGTAGGTATTCTTATCTCTAAAATTACACAATGGATTTTGATGCGATTTTTTATAAATAATGCATCAGTGCATCCGTGCAAAGCTGGGGCGGGTCGCTAGTTTACAACAATATATAAACGTTGAATGGTTTACTAAACGTCTAAAATATCTTTATTTCAAACTATTGACCTCAGTTTAGCACGAGAACTGTCTTGGATTAGGTCTAATTGTCAATTAAAAGAATTGAGATTTAACATGCATTTAACTACCTTCTGATCGTGTTTAAATTCTACCGACACACCCTTACACAATAAAAAAGGAAACTAATAAAACAGTATACTTGCATACTAATTTTATACATACTACAAATCAAAACACAGTTCATAAAAATACAATGTTATAAGCTGTTATTTCGTCCAGTGACTTTATATTTTAGTTGCTAAGGTATAAATTATAAACACTTAATTAGTTATTACAAAAACTCTAACTGAAAGAAACTAAATTACCTTACAAATAGGCTTTGAGGGTCAGAAACCTACCACCCCCTTTTAAATTGAGACAGTTTAAATTGTGGAAGAGAGACGCCGCTCTACGCTGTGTATCTCGCTGTCTCACTCCCACAATATTATTTTAAGATATTATAGTGGTTGGCTCTCAGGGTATCGCAATCGACAATATCAACAATCTCACTCTAAGATATTGTGGTACCCCAGGGTACCGCAATATTAAAATTTATGCCAAAATTGATTCGTCATCAGTTTGCAAATCGTGTCCTCAATTTTATTTTTAAACTGATTTCAAAATTCTCCTCATTTGCATTGCTTATTGATTACCCTTTTACAATATACAGTCAGTCTCAACTTAACAGTCTCAAAGCCAGTCAAAAATGATCCTTAAGCCATTCAAATAGAGGCTACATTACTGTTCATATTGATGTGAGGTCGAGTCTACAATTCGTATCGAAATTTTTTTATCTTTTATCAATTGGTTTCAGACGATGCAGTACCAAGTTGAGATATCGTTGAAAAATGCACCGAACAAGTATAATAATCATTTTTAAACAGTGATTTTACTAAAGAGCACTTGGAAGAGGCGTTTTGCAAGCAATGCACTATGAAGATGATGAATTTGAATGAACTGTACTCAAAAACGTTGGTATACAGGCAATGAATTAATGACAGGATATAAGAACAATTTGTGATTTATTTGTCTCTACATTCCACTCGACAAGGACAGCAGGACAAATAATATGAGAGCGTGATGAATTGCAACGCATTACCAAGCACCGACTAAACTAGGGCGACATTGCTTGGCGGTTCAGGTTTAGTCAGTAAGAGTCTAGCACTACCTGCTTCTATCCTCGAGAAGGTATCTATGAGAATTCCCATACCAAAAACAGAAGATCACAAGAACTGTGCATCTGCTAGAAATCATTGTTGTAGTCTGTAAATATCTTTATCAGTATCAAGAACAAGACTAGGTGAACAAGCTTTTTGCCGACTATGCTGTGAACGTTTTTTAGTCTCTTCAAATTCAGCTAACTACAAGTCGTTTACATGAATTTACTCTTTCATTTTGTGTACCCTCTAAGACAGGTTCACTTTTTGTGTTCTGTTTTACGAATAAACAAACCATCCTGCAGCAATCACAAAAAGATTCCATCCCTAAATTACTGTTTGTTTACATATAAACAGCAATACGTTAGAAACAGTTCTGCCCCCTGTCTGTCTGTATCGCGCATATCCATCTAAAGGTTGTCTGTGATTGCGGCTCTTGATAACGGCTCCCATTAGCCGAGACTTAGGGAAATTCGAAAGTTGCAAGTTGCTATTGTGTTTGTGTAGCGATTGGTATTAGAATATTTCATACGAAAGAATATATTTAGTAGAAAAGTATTTTTTAGTTCTGTGAAAAAAATGGTTTGGTAAAAATATAGTGGGGGGCGTAGTGAGACGGATTCTTTGAACGAAAACGACCTCAGTTTTTTTTTATGAATTTTAGATCTTTAAGAGTTCTTGAAAAAAAATATCTTGACAGACCATACCCGGACAAGAAAATGATATTAAAAGGTAATTATTGACCTTTGCCAACCAACTACAGCATATAAATAATTCAGTACTGTACCTTTAATAAACGCAAAAAATACCAAAAAATGCAAATAAGAAATAATTTCTAATCCTTTAAAAAGTATTTAGTTTAAAAAGAACTTTGCTTACACCCAATTTATTCATTTAAAACCATTTTATTTATAACCTCAACCACACGAATATACATTTAAATAATTACAAAGATAACAACAAAGAGGCTGTGATTTGTTTTACATTTAATAAGTATCTGCTACCGTTCGTATAAATCTTCATGTTATCTATAGTAGGTAGCAATTTTATCAAGATTGGTTTATTGATTCCGTATAAAAAGTGTGCAGATTTTTTTGTGCACGCCTCATTATTATGCACATTTTAATTATAATCCCAGCCTGTTATAGTCCTGCTGTAAGGCATAACCCTTTTCCCAGAAGGTTTGAGCATCGATCATGAGTTTGAAAATATACTTTTTTTGTACGTTAACAGTCTAGAAAGCTTTAGAAACATATTGACCAGTAGTGACCAGTAGACGAATCGTAAAAATAAACGGTATTTAAACGAAAATAAATATATTGTAAATACCACTTAGTTAACTTAGTCTGTTATTCTTTTTGTATGGTTGGTAAACAATCTATAGTCAATGGTTGAACTGCCAATAGACATCTGACGTGGTTTAATACACACACAAAAACCTGGTAATATTTTGAAGGAACGACGTAAAATGGAAAATAGAGTATAAATCTTGTTGACTTCAAATCAATATTATGTTTTAATTCATCACGCAAATAATTTCATAGTTAAACTAAAATCGAGCATAATTTATTAACAAAAATTTTCCTCATATCAAAAACCACAAACTTTTGACTAACATCCAATCAAAATCGAGATTTCCAGCTTAGTCGATCGACTGTCATTCCAAATACTCGTGAATAGCGAGTAATGTCAGTCGTGACGTTCCGATAACATCGATGTTTGTATAAGATTTATCGACGTTTGTATCTTTATAAAAGAAACGGTTTTTTGTCTGTCTGTTAATGATTTTGTCGTGTTTTTGTTGTGTAATTGTTTGATGACCTTGTTTGAATGAGACTGATGAATAAAGAGGTTATGTGGAGCTAAATACACTTGTATTGTATTGCATGTTTTTTTAGATTAATATTTTAGAACAATACCGCTTCAGTTTGTGTAACTACTCTATATTTGTGTAAACTCAATATATCACACGTAATAGATAACTCAATTTATCTACAAAAGCAATTTTTTTCGAATGAAAGAAGAAATGGAAAGATGAAAGTGAGGTCTTATATTATAAATAGTAAGACAACATAGGTTTGGCAGAAAATAATAAAATTATTATTCCAATAATTATACTTACGTAAGGTTAAAAAATATCACCTTTTCTAAACAGGAGAAACGATGTTAAAACGTTAAAAGTTTCAAGTGCCGTATACTGTGTCCCACGCAGACCGCAAATGAGTAGAATGGAAAATAAAAATAATTTGTCAAACTAGACTGGCGACTCCGGCGAGTGTGCTACCCGACCGCGGGGTACAGAGCTAGGAAGGTATAGAAGAGGCAGTTTTGTTGGGTTATGCACGAGCTTATAATAAGATTTGAAAAAGGTTTTTTTTTTAAGAGTTGCATCATAAGTTAAATACATTTAATGTAGGTAATTAATCCACAAAAGAAGCAAGATTTAAAGTTAGTTTAAATTAATTATATTTAATTTTTAAAATATAGTTGTCATGTCCCGTTTTCTCTTCTGTAATTATATTTACTTGTTGTAAAATGCCTAAGTCAGCATGACATTTTTAGTTTTATCAGTGTATTTCTGGAAAACGGTGAAACTATCATCATCAGCCTATCGCAGTCCACAGCTAGACATAGGCCTCTCCAAGTGCACGCCACTGTGATCCGTTTTCAGCCACTCGCGATACGGTAGAACATTTACGTATTTATTTATTGACACATTAACTTTGCCCATTACATATTTGTATTTTAAAGAAAATATTTATTTTATTACCTTCTTACCGCCTCTAACTTTCCCTAGCTCTACGCCTAGAGATGTTATCTCTGTCCATAGTTCGTTAACGCGTATTAGACATGTGATGGATCTGGTGTGGCGCCCGGAACAACTTACATGTCGATCACTGCTCATTTAAGGAGAATATGCACTTAAATCTCGTGTTAATACTTAGAGTTATTTAATACATGGGAATTGAGTAGGAATTCCTTTGTAAACAGATGAAGGAACAGCGGATGATTTTACTCTGGATTGGAATAATAGGAAGGGTAGAAATTTGGCTGCCTTATTAGACTAATGGTTAGTGGTCCTGTCTGCTATACCAAAGTTCGTGGGTTGAATTTTCACCCAGGACAAATGTCTGTATGATTAGCACATTCATTTGTTCTGTGTCTGGGTGTAATTTATCTGGGTGGGAATAGAACCTATGACTTCTGGTATAGCAATCAGGGCCACCAACCATTAGACCAACAGGCAAGTCAATTTCTAACTTTTATAGTCAAAAGCAGTCTTCCTCTTAACAAAGATTTAAGAAAATGGTCATTTAATCCGCTCAAAAAAGCATAAAGAAAAACAGTTTAACCGTAGATTGAACCTACAGATAACTGTGGAGATCCGACATAATTCTTACGTACTGACCCATAAGTTAACGTTAAAAAAAAAACGATTAATTCTAACATGAGTTTAACACATTTAAACTGAATAGAAATTAGGTTTGTAAGTCATTAACGCTAGTCCCAAGATACTATGTACAGTCACGAGCAAAAACATGTAAATCAGGATTTCATTCTCTTAATTGAAGTTTAAGTCCTAGTCAAATGATTTATGAAATAGTGATTAATTTTCTTTATAATTAAACTTTTTCAAAACACGAAGATTTTAGTCTTCAACATACAAGAGAACAACCTAAGCTTGGAGGTTAATGGAGATAGTCGTCGGGTATTCTAAATTTGCATCACCTCGTGTACCAAGGACCTTATTTATGACATTCAAGCATTATATCTAATTCTCTATATTGTCTAATTCTCTATTCACAATATCACCCGAGTCTTAAAATCTGTACTAACACATAACTTGACTGCACGAATAGCCGAGTGGTATAGGTCACTACGCCAATTACTACTGTTCGCGCTGTGTCGCGGGTTAAATCCCTGAGTAGGACAAGAATGTTTGCGATCCATAAAGGCTTGTTGCTTGTTGTTGCGTCTGTGAAACCCCAACAAATATTAAATTTCTTAGTGCGGAAGTCGTTTTAAAAAACACTCCATTACAGAAGTCGGGTAAAACAATTAAGAAATGAAATTACTCTTATTAGCCGTTATTTCAATAAAAACAACAAAATATTGAAATCGAGGCATAAAATCAAATACATGATATGAATTGCTTAATATCCGGATTACGACACAAAATCCAATATGGCGAATGAGTCACTTAATTCTATTATCACCTAATAACAATATATAAGGTAATCCCTAGATTTATATTTATTTGTTAAACTAGTTGCGTCCAGTGGTTTTACTCACTGTATATTAAATACTGTTTCTTGTTTCTATTATGGGAAAATGCATTTTCCCACAAAGATATTTATAGAAGTGTTAGTGTCTTTATTTTTTTTTGATAGAATTTAGAATATTACTTTACTTAATTAGATAAAATACATATTGTGTAAAAAAAACTAATAAAAAAGGGAAAATAATATTAAACACAAGATATAATTGTTAATTTCAAATAAAACAAAAAAACCATGTAGAAGACAAACAATAAAAAAGTATAGGGGACTAGAATAGGGATGAAAGTAGTACCGTCAGCTATCTCTATAACTAATTCGATCGAAATTGAGCCAGCCGTTTCACAGTGAAGAAGGGACACACATACAAACTCACTCACAAACTTTTACGATGTTTCTGAGGTTTTTATATTTTCGTGTTTATTTTTACACTAAACGTTTATTTGAATTTATAATTCGGATTAGTTTGATATTATTTTATGATGATTGGAGAACTAAATATACATTTGTTTGCAATAAATCGTGGACGTGTCAAAATTATCAATGAATATTCAACTTTACGATAGTATTTTAAGGTCTAAATTGAGTTTACAACACTTTAGTGGACATTAAAGCTTAATTATGACGTCTACTTCCAGTAGTAGGTATGTAATATTTCTTAATACATTTTAAAATCTTGTTTTCTTATTGTAATCAATAACTATAACACTACTACTCTCTAAATCCGCATTAAAGTAAAAGAAAAACAACACATTATTCAAAAGAAAAATCGTTAACAAAAACATTAATTATAATGTTATGCAACGAAAGATTAAAATCGCTCTCTATCCATAAAGACCAACCTGTTACAGTAATCTCATTCTTAAGAACCATTATAAAACATCCAATATTTATTATTTATGCAAATAAAACTAATTTAAATAAAAGCCAGCTATAAAATATAATTAAATGCAAAATCTCTATTTAAGCGTGAACATTCTTTGCATATTTTCAATTTATTTATTTCATTTCGACAATTAATAAGAAACATTTAATTTATTTACAAAGCTTTAACAATGGATTTATTCATTTGTTTTATTATTTTATCATGTAGTTTTTAATAAACTTTCTCAGTGAGTAATTGAAAGTAGCTCTACCTTTTTTACTTTGTACTTTTTGTTCAACTGTTATTTGTTGTGTTTCTTTTTAGCAAGTAAAATCAAAGAGACTTTATTAAAATAATAATTAAACCTCCTTTGGTTCTTACTATCACCAATTTATACATAGACCAATGAAGTAGATATTTAAAGAATATTCGCGATACAAACGTCACGAATATTTTTTGGCCTTTTCAAGCCCTTTATAAGGTTCTAACCAAACATCGTCTCAGGGTTCTGCTTATTTCGGAATTCCCCTTTATAACAATAAAATTTTCATTATTTTAGACATAACAAGTAGTCCACACGTTATTAGTAAGTTAGTAACAGAACTTACTTTTATACTATGTAGGTAAGTGTTATTAGTACCTACTTAATAATACAAACCTATAGCTAAATCCACCCAGTGTTTTTGGATAGGACAATCTGGCCTACTAGCATTCATTAATCAAAACAGATCATAAAAAAAAAATATTCACACATTAAGTCAGTCAAAACAGGAATTACCTTCAAAGGTTAAAGGAAACAGACAGTCAAACCCAGTACCGCGATACATAAGTAATGTTCATCTTACATACAAAAAAAGATAAATAAGAAACAAAGAAAGGAAAAGATTATTCGAGATCACTTTTCGTTTGTAAAGCTGTCTTCAAAGTGAAATCTGAAAGACAATGCTTTCTTGTGTATATCCCTTGAATATACAAATATTTATTTTTATGTGAAATTTGTATTGTTTTAGGTAACCTTGCAAAAGACTCGTTTTGGATTTAATAGGTAGGTAACTTTTGTTAACGGGTCCACCTGTATATTATAAAAAAATATTATGCCCTGACCCATTTTGGCTACGGCGCGGCGGCTAGTGTTACTAAGACAACGGCCAGCTATGCGGGACTTATTATAGTGCACTAGCGTGTGCGCAGACACAGGTGCACTCTCTGTTCCTTTACTCTCGATAGCCCGATGGGACTGCAATCCGACACGACCGTAATAAGATCAGGCGCAGGACCCACATTTTTACGTACCTTCCGAAACACGAAAGCTACTTTTAAAATGCACACAGCATTCGAAAAGTCGGTGCGTGCCGTTAGGATCGAACTCGAGACCTTTGACTTGATGGTCCTACGGTCTTAACACTACGCTACCAAAGTTTGATAATTAATAACTAAGTGAGAAAACATGAAATAGCTTACTTGGAATTTAAAACAATGCCAACCCTTGACAATATGAACGAAATATTGCTTTGACATATTTTAGGAAATACACAATAGTTCTTTTACGAATAAAATGGTAAACAAATACATTGCTTCTTAGAAAAAAACTAAAAAAAGCCGGCAAAGGCCGGAAAAAATACCATCTGATTCTCAGAATGAAGCTACAATAGAGTCTGCTAAAAATTCTGCCTTTCTAGCAGCCCTGGCATTCTTCTTGTGATTTCCATACATTTCAGCATTTTCTATCGATTTTATTGTAGAAGTGTTATTTGGCTAGAGTGTCTGACTTAAACCTAGTAAAAATGTCCCTGAAATATCGAATAAAAACTAAAAATGCTAGAGTTAAAAATATTATTACACGATAAGAAAAAAAAGCTAAGTTTTAGTCAGAATCACGTATTTTCAGCAGCGTAAAAACAATAAATCTATAGGTTTGTTATTTATTTTATTATATCATTATTTAAAATCAGCCTGAATCAGAAAATCAATCTTTCTACCTGTAGTTGTTCATAATAGGAACAGACAAACAAATATCAGAGGCTAACAAATAAAATCCGTTTAAATTTCACGCCATCAAAATCATTTGTTTACCCTCACGTCCATTCAAAACCCAAAAAGACCGACAAAAAAGTTCCCCAAGCTCGAAAAACAATAATTAAAAGTATCTAGCCTCAAGCAATGTAATTAATTACAGTGTATCATACAAATCGTTAAGTTACGTGACGGGACTTAAAATGGATGAGCGTTAAATACTGCTCTAAGTTAACAATATAATAGGCGGATTGATGTTGTTTTTTATTGAACTTGGCTGCTCACACTGCCGTGCGGCGATGGCAATCTAGTTGTTGGTAAACAAGGGAAATTTTGTATAAAGGGGCTTTGATAATGTAATAAAAATTCATGTATTACTATATTATATATTATGAAAGATTTAAAGACACAAAACTTAATAAGAAGCAATAGAGTTTACGCCTTGGTGTACGGTATACAATACTTTATGTGAGTGCATTCTAGTCGCTTTCTTTGCGCTCTGTTCCGAAAATCGTCAATTTTACAAAAAACTGCAAGAGACATTTTTTTGGGAAGACAACTGAGGTTCGAGGCATTTGATACATTTTTTCTAATTTACAAATTATTGTCCTTACTAAATAAATTGCCATAAAAGTTATAAAATCAATAAGAATACCAAGTATTGTTCACGTTTCTAAATACAACCTGGTAAATTTTGCGTTCTTACCCAAAACAAAAAAAAAGTTCGAATTTTGCACAAATACAAACTTTAAAATTGCATATAACCTAAAAAAGACCACTATCCTTAGCTAGGCATATCATTACTCAATTATAAAAATACCCGCAAAAACAACGGAATTTCGCGAAAAAACCGTGCCAGACGCTTGGTTGGCATGTTGCCAAGTACTGGCAATATTGCCAGCTAGATGGCAAGCTTATCCTCTGTTTAAGGTAAATGCCAGCCTCTTGTCACGTCTAGACTAAAGCGTTTATGCTGAAAAGGCATTCTTTAATATATTTGGTTTATTTGGCTCACATTATTACCTATATTATTATAACTAGTAGCTGCTTCACCCATTGTCTGTTTTAATGTTGGTTATAGCTGTGATAAGTGCCTAAGTGATAAGTTGTAGTAACAGTCAATTTTTTTTTGCCAAAAGTCATCTTATCCTTTGAACCTGACAGACCTGTTGGTCTAGTGGTAAGTGGCTCTGATTGCTATACCAGAGGTCGTGGGTTTAATTCTCACCCAGGACAAATGTTTGTGTGATGAGCACGATCATTTTGTTCTGTGTCTGGGTGTAATTTATCTATAATATTACCTATGTAAGTATTTAGAAATATACTATAAGTATGTTTATCAGTTGCCTAGTACTCATAACACGAGTTACTCTCGTATACTTAATTTGAGACTAGATGGCGTTGTGGTCGAATGTCGTGGCACATTTATTTATTTGTTACTAGCTGTGCCCGCGACTTCGTTCGCGTGGTTGTCGAAACAAAACAGCGTCATTTAGATAAGAGTAGGCTACATACATATACCTTGGCGTGAAAATAGATGACGAACTAAGAATATTATTAAGTAAAAAATGTACTACCTAAGTTTCAAAGTTCCTATTAATATTTTAAGAGTTTTTTTTATGTCTATAGGTTAACATTTAAAACTCACTGAGATAAACTGGAAGCTCTTCAAAATAGATTTTTAAAACTACTTGTTATTACTAAAAATTTCGAAAGCACATGTAAAGGAGATTATAGTACCTAAATTATTTAAAATAGAAATAGCTGTTGCCCGTGACTTTGTCTGCTTGGTATTGAAGATTAGGTAAATTGGTAGGGCTGTACAAAAAGTAAAGCTAAATAAAGTTTAATGCAAGCTCCTTAATCCAGTTCTGTTTCAAAATTATTTCTTAACTTTCTACTCATAACCTTTAGTCTTACAAACATATTACTTGACTGTTAACACTGCTAGTTTTAAAGGTTAGCCCAACATTCATATGATGAAAGGTCGCATTATATTGTTGCTGTGGCCACTATCTTACACTGATTTGACAATTTGGATTGAAGGACTTGAAAACGGGCGATGGGGAAGAAGTGTGCCGGATTCTAACTGGCTAAAACCACCTGAGTGCATCTCCGTTCCCTATTGTCAGGAGCCACGGCAACACTTTCGCAAACTACCGCAAACCCTGACGGGAGAGATCTTTTTAACGGGAGTTTCTTAATTGACGTAGAGTCCGTTTTCTCCAGCGCTCATTAAGAGGCGCGCGAAAGCACCGTGCAAGCCGTCTTTGCCTTTATACAGTACAGTAGACTGCCCCTAGCCTACCTGCGTAGGCTATTTATGGTGGTTTGAGGAGAATAAATTTGGTCTTTCTTCTATTTGTTGCTCGCTGGGCACGGATCGAGTGGTCAAATGAGGCTTTCCGTGTTCTTTCTGCGGTTTTTTGTTGCGCGTCATCATTTCTTTGCAGAATTCGATGACGGCACACCAACTATCCTTGGTTACGGTAAACTAATACCCTATGGAAACACTAAAAATAATATTGAATTATGTTGTGGAGTTTGGTACGCCGTTTCTTCTCTATTTTTATGTTTAATTAGAAAAACCTTCTTCTTTTTCTTTTCGTGTCAATTGTACGTAGTATTTGGTGAATATCAGATCCTCTGAATTGCAAGTGTGCAGTCATTTTCGTCACTATAGGTGGTGTGACATCGTCTGTAAGGAAATGACGCATTCTAACTGGATGTTAGAGAGGTCTGTATACCATAATTTGCCATATTTTGTTTGCAGCGACCTACTTGGATTCTCAGACGGTTGAATGCTTTCCAAACAGGCCACTGCAAAGAATTCCAGGCGGCAGACGTTTCTGAGGTAGGACATAAGTGGCAGGTGGTAGACGCTGATCTGCCCAGATCTTGCACCGAGTTTGAGTTGGAGTTTCGTTTGTAGCCAGTGAACATCGGATGAAGCTCTTTTGGCTCTTAAGTCTAATCGGGTGTAAGCTTTGGTATTACATAGGGGATGTCCGATGTCGTGTGTCTGATTCCTCGACGTCTTTTGCGAGCGCGCATGCGACTTCTCTTCTAACGTCAGGTAGAGCAATGCTAACCAAAGGGAGAACTTATTGAGCAGGGTTGGTTTTAAACAGCCAGATATTATTCGATACGTTTTGTTGAGCGCTATGCACTGTGGTGCGGCGTACATCCGACGCCGCTTCCAATCTGGTGGATGTATGCGGGCCTAGCAGATTATTCCGGGCACCGATCTTCTATTTCGTTTTCTTTCTACTCCTTGACGGACAAATTTTCAAAAATCCCTTCTTAGTGTTATATGGTTATCAATGTTTCAAGTTTCTAATTATGGTAGTTTGAGCTGAGCCAACTGAGCCTGAAGAAGGGTAATGTTACGCACACGTAACAAAACATTTGCGGGAGAATGTGAACGGGGCATACTCGTACGCGAGATTAATGAATTTAATAACAGTCTATCAACACACTTTTACCAATGCAACTACCCTATACCACCGCAATTGGTGCACAATTGTAGTAGTGTATAAGTACTATCAAATCTTCAAAACCACGCGTAACACACAACAAAATTGCAGTCAATGAAACAGCTAGTAATATAGTAAGTATATCATTCACCGTCCAAACAATTTTTTTTGTTTTGGTATTTAGTTTTCTGTCATTTCAGTAAATATCCACAGCTACATCTAAATGGGATGAGACTGTCGTAGCTTAAAGAGTAAGTAGATACCGTGTAAAATTATTTTGAAAAACAATTTTATGTTAAAAAAGCCAGGTGCTTCATACAATACTTTTGTACTGTCAAAAACGATAGAAGGAAAGTAAATGTTTGTTTAGTAAAATTTGTATTCAAAAATTATTGAAATATAAATTCAAAAAGTGTATGTCGAAATGAGATTTGAACTTGAAGTGAAAAAATACGGAGCTCGTAATTCCCCAACCCGGCTATTTTGATTGCTATGTAGTCAGCCAAATAACATGTTAATACATATTAATGTTAAAACATAAAACCATAGCAACAGTATTTTGGTCACTATGGTGACTCGTACACAGCTATGGTGACAGTAGAAAAGTTACGAAAATTCGTGATTGATCACCCCCCGTACAGGATAACACAATAATATATAGTATTTATGTTAGCCCGACCTTTAGCAATAATATAATGGTGTCAAATCTTAACACCGCGATTCAGAAAATGACGAAATTTGCACAACGCCATCTATCGGATTTGCAATTTTACAATCAAAATTAGTTCTATTTTTTGTCTTAAGATGTCGTTGCCAGTACTTCACTGAATTGCGTAACGTAATTATTTAACTTCTTGAATTTACTAAATTAATCATATCTTTTGGTATAGTGAACCGATTTCGATCAAACAAACACTAAGTTATACCTCAAGTTGCGTATAATTTTTGTGTATAAACATTGTCTGCATTGAGTTCGTAGATTTTACGTGATGCGCGCACAAACAAACAGACAAACAGACAAACAGACAAACAGACAAACAGATAAACAGACAAAAATTTCAAAAATGATGAAAATGGGTTCTGTTAGTTATCTTTTCACACCCTGGCTATTTTTTATTTAAATTTCTTCAATGTACAAAAATGATTTTTCTACAGATTTATTATATGTATAGATTCTTCAACGTACAAAAATGATTTTTCTACAGATTTATTATATGTATAGATTATTTTCAAAATGACTTACATTTCTCAAACACGTACTTAGTTCATTAACCATTGAATTATCAATTATACCATCATTATTGAGTATTACAAGGAGGTTAGGTTTAAGCTAATGATAAATTCTGTTCACACACGGTTTTAACGAATTAAGGGTCTGATCTTAGTGGTAAATGCTAAATTATGTCTTCAGATATATTTAAGGGAATTTCAATTTTATCTGCTTGACTTAAGAGTAGTTTTGGCTTGTTTTGTTGAAGTAATTTAACTCTCATTGTGTCTACTTTATATTAATTTTATATTTTTGTGTAGAGACACGGACGATGTCTTGATTATAACTATTTTTATACCAACTACTATTTTATAGCGATAGGACGAAGGTATTGTTAACTTCTTCTCGGTTCCATGATTATCATTTGGACTAACCCAAAAGCTAATCAGATTAAAAGCATAAATTTATTCACTTCTTTCAAGTCTTTTGGTGTCACGTTTTATTACAAGTATGGCAATATGGTTAATTGTAGCGACGAAAGTAGTTTAAGCTATTGATATGCATTTTATTACTATTCTTTTCAATCATAACCGTCGCGTCGCACTGTTGCGCAAATTTCTCCTAAAAAAATCCCAAAAAATAAATATAGTTAACCCGCTCTCGTTACCTCTCATCAACAAAGCAATATCCTTAAGTGATCACTTACGGAACACTTAAAATATATTAACATTAATGCGCAGTTTAAATGGAGCAAGCTTAATAGTACACAAGAATGATCAGTATGCTCGCAAGCTATTCTCACGAAACGCGTTTCTTCCGTCACTTGAATGTATATTAATTACTTCGGTATTATATAAAGGAGAGTATTGTTTTTGTTAGAAGAAAGTAGAGCTAACATAGAGTTGGTTAATGCCAAATTACTTTATCGATTAAAGTTCTCAATAAGGCCTGTGCATGTTGGACCTGTGTCCCCGTGTAAGCCTTTAAAAAGGGCCGTGTGTCCTCTCTTGAAGTTAGCCCGTGAAATAAAAGAGATACAAAAAGTTGGTAGAGGAAATGAGAAGGCCTTTGATCAGTAGTGAGACATCATTGGCTGATAAAATGGTCTAGTGTTAACATTAAGATTTTTTGCTGTAATAGCTTAGGCTTCTCAAGTGATCTTGGAATCCACGGGAGTTACTAACCACCGATCTAAAACACTCGGCATATCATTACATGCATAATGGTTCGGTTTGGTTAAAAATGATATCGAAAACCGAATCAAAATGACAAGAGAAACAAAATATTTTTGGGAATAAGAAGGCTATTTTTAGACAGTTGTGTACAAGCGTTTGCGTGGTACTTGTGAAGTGTATATTATTATTATAAGTGTGGGTATTATAACAACATATTTTTAGGATTCAGAAAAACATCAAAATTATCTTTTAATAACAGAACATAACAATTACAGCCTGTCAACAAAACTGTAAAATGAATACTTAACAAAAAATAAAGCTGAAATTTTAATGACTAATTAACAAAGTTTATGTAATGGACGGAATGGGATTTATAATTATATGTTTCATATTATTTTAATCTTTAATCCGTCTCTCATTACCGGGAATACAATTAAAATAAGATTAAAATGAAGTATTACAAATTGGTTATTCGCTATTTGACACTTTGAAAGCTCTTTTAATGAAATTTTCCATTGATATAGGTAACATTATTATAATTGTTTTTCCTGTATAAGGAAAATCTTAGGTTATTTATTTTTTAACATTGCAAATACGAATAATTATACCCTGTTAAGTTATTTACACTTTTGCGCTTTTTATGTCTTCATCGATTTTGATGTAATTTTGGTATAGGGTTAGATCAAATACTTTTGCTCTGTAATTATTGACGTTTTTGCTGTTGAACCGCAATTTAAGTCCTATTGGTCGTAAAATTTTCTTTATTTTTTGTAAAGCGGGGAAACCGCTGGAACACATACCTCCTAGGGGGAGTAAGCGGTGTTAGTTAGTGTTAGACTCTTACTGACTAAACCTGAACCGCCATGCAACGTCTCCTGCGATTGCACAGTACGTAGCAATGCGTTGCAATTCATCACGTGCTCTTTTAACACGCCTGGCCTAACAACCAAACCAAAATATGAGCATAATAATATGAACTAAAAAATCTTCCTTTAAGACACAAAAAACTAAGAGCTCCTCTCAAAAAAATGCTAAAAAAAACTTTGAAAATAAGAAAATATCATTGTTATTCGTTATTCAACTTCACACGGCTCTACCGCCCCCGAAAGCCGCGCCGACGTGGTGCGAATACAAAATAATAATTATTTACTTGCCACCGAGGTGAACTTTATGTAGGGGGGATATGAGGGGAGCAGTTGTAGGGATAAGTCTCAACTAGTTAGGGAAAACTGTGGGAGTGACTGTGGTATGCACGCTGTAAGTACAATACCCTTTTTGGCTAAATATACAATTTAAAAGTGAATATTTTTTTTTCCTAGCCTATAGTGTCCCACTGCTGGGCAAAGACCTCCCCTAAGTCCTTTCACGATTCTCTATCTTGTGCCGCTTCGAACCAGTACTCAAGGTGTATATTATTTTTATTTTATAAAAAAATATTTGTAAAATAAAAATTTCTGTTTTTTTCAGACTTATTTCTGACTTGGCTTTCCTTCTAAAAAATAAAGAGACGTCTACCCAAAATAATACCTTTTATCTCTTCATCGTATATAACTAATCTAAAACCATAAGAGATTTTTTTTCTTTAGTTTCAGCCACGAAGGTTTCAGCTTACCCCCACAACAAAACAGCGCAATAGTATACCATCATTAGCGGTACTCACGTTTAATTTATGCTGATAACAGTCATTATGAGCAGTTAAGCTAGAAAAAGGCGGGAACAACGAAAACTTCAGAACTGGGGTGTGCCATGCCACACTTGTTAGTACTTGGGCTGGTGGAACTTTGCTAAAGTCTTGGGTCGTGTTGGAAACTACCGTATGTTAATTGTTAGGTGTTTTAATTCGTTTTTGTATGCGAGAATATCTGGTATCACGAACAATATTGTTTTATTTTGTAAAACACTTTTTTTTTGGAGTTGCATCTAATGGATATGCGAGTTTTAATTCTGTTATGGATAAGTTATTTTATTTTGAATTTTCTTTAGTTTTGGTTCGTCTATATTACGTTCGTACGTTTTTTACGAAATGTTATCCAGTAATATTAATTGATTCAGTAGTTTAACGATGAATGCTTAAGTAATATACTGCTTAGTTTAGGCATTTTTTTGATTAACAGTTTACCATTTTTTATCCAAATTGTCTCAGACTTCTAGATATTTTTTCTATTATTATAAAAAAATATTTTTTTCAGGACTTATCCGCACAAAATCCGAACCCACACCCAACCTACTCAAGGTGGGGGATGAATGTGTGTGCGTACGTATTTGGAATGCTACTAAGTTTCCCTTTTTCCTTGGAAAAGATTTCAGAAGGCTGTTTATTGACCTTCGGTGATGTCGCGAGAGGTGCTATTATCTCTATAATTTTATGAAGTGCCCTTTAAAAACGTCGTATATGTTTTCGTTAAAAGTATTCCTTTTGAAAATTGTTACGTGTCTGCGGAGAGAATGGTAATGATTTTTTGGTGTTGGTTTTTTTAGAAGCTTCGTGTGTGTTTTTTTTTCGTATTAAATATGCCTGGTAGACCAAACTGGAGAAACCCAAGACAATTTACCTACTTACAATTTGTTTTGAAACATAAGATTCATACTATTTTCTATGTTCAACTTACTAACTGTTACAATGTAACTATAGAAGCAATAAAAATTGAGTATTGAGTTTTTAAGTTATGCCTGATTTAGAAGCTAGAAGCTTGCTATCACGAAAGTAACAGTCCTACTACCATATACCGCATCGAAGGCTTGATGGCTAAAAAAGACAAAAAACAAAACAAGCTAAGATTAACCCTAAAATCTCAGACAAAGGTCATAATTTTCAATATCATCTCGAGAATAAAGAAATAAAGCTTGTTTAACGAATTACATTGTCTGGTGGCCTACCACTACATCTCAAAGTAATATTATCGCAGTTGTGGAAGAGAGACGCCGCTCTACGCCGTGTAGCGCTCTGTCTCGCTCCCACAGCTGCAATGATATTATTTTAGGAGGCTGTGGTAGGGTTTTGAAGGGCGTCTGTACGTGTCATTCATTTCTGACAGGCTAAGATTACTGACAAAGTGAGTTTTATGTTCCTTGCCTAATAATGTATGGAGTTTGCTTGCTTTTGGTATGAAAAAACATGTATTTGTGTTAGTTTAGGTTTGTGGCTGAAAACAGATCTCACTTGGAGAGGCCTATGCTCAACAGTGGACTGCGATAGGCTGATGATAATGATGATGATGATTTGGTGTGGACTGAGTGTTTAGGATATGTTTGTTTTTTGTTGTAAAGTTAGAAGCTTTGATTAATAATTAAGATAGAAATGAGTGTTGATTGGTAATGTTTAGGTACTATGAGGATTTTTTATCAAATTTGCCAATTTTTTAATTTATATTTGAAACACACAATGTTTTTTACTATACCTACGTTAGTTGCAAAAAGGAGAAAGTAAATTCTGTTTATCCAGTTTTCAAGATTCATCATAAAAAAATCAAGAAACAGTAACAGAAAAAAAATGCTAATAATGTACTATGAAATCAACACTGCTAAAAAATAATTAAGTAATACTATATTTATCAATGCAAGGACAGACTAGAACTTGATTTATTTAATTGCACCATTACAAAAACACTTACTAAAACAAGCTTTACACAAGATGCACTAACAACTGACCTTTTGAAGATGGCAAACCGAGGCGTGGTTAATATCAACAATATCACTTAGATTTAACTAAAATGGATAAAACGGGTCACTTAAAGGTTTACCAGCGACCGCCTTTCACCAACTGCACTAGCTTGATCTCTGGTCTATATACCTTGACATTTTGTGCCACACCTTCTAGAACAAAAGACGTCTAGGATTAATGGTAAGCTAGGTTTTCTGTGAGCATAAGTTATTGTAAGATTAACAGACTGGCCTGTTGGTCTTGTGGTTAGTGGCCTTGACTGCTATACTGGGGGTTGTGGGTTCGATTCCCAGTCGGGAGAAATGTTTGTGTGATGAGCACGATCATTTGTTGTGTCTGGGAGTAATTTGTCTCTAATATGTATGTATATGATTCAAGATTGTTTGTTACATGCGACAAAGAATTTGTACTCGCTCGCTCTCGTTGCAGAAGAAGAAACGGCGCAGCATACTTCCCATAGTTGGTTGCACCGTTTCTTCCCCCATAGCGAGAACACAGGAATCGGTGAATGGTGGGCAATGGGATGATGACGATGAAGTGCTGCATAGGACTGCTTTTAGATGATTGACTGATTCGTTCCTTCAAAAAAAAAATGAAAAGTTCAGATTTCTTTTACCAATACCTACAACAACAATTCATAGTACCTACTTAAAAACTATTTCCAAAAATGATTACTACACTACTAAAATAAACGCTTACTGTAAATTCCAGCAGTCTAAGCTATCTGAGGCTAAATGCATCTAAAAAAAAGACTCAAAATAAACTAGTAGCCATAGCTTACATAATACAAAACTTTTATAAATCACAAACATATGACTGTTGATTGTGAGAACGATGAATACAAACTACATACAGGCGACCACACATGACCAACACCTTAATTATAATATAACCTCTATTACCTAGGGAATAAGGTTTATTTTTGTAATGTGTAATGAGTACCTTTGCGGTTGATTGTAAGTTAGTATGGTTAGAATATGACGCTTATTGTCTAAGTCATAAGGTTGGTTTTTGTTGTGTTGGAAGTACATTTGTGGTTGATTGTATGTGAGTATGAGTATATATTATAAATCATACAGTGTCTGGTGTTTGGGAGCTGATTGCAGGCTACCATACACTGGTTTGGACGGCCTTCCGTTTCAAACTATGTTGGTATAATGTGGAGAATACTTTCTTAGTTATATCATTTAAAACAAACAGGTTGGTACAAAAAAAAATTGTTATATTTTTCTTTAAAACTTTCTAAAAACAATATCGTACTACAAACTCGTAGAGTAGTGTGACAAACTCATCGTAAAGTAAGAGTAATTTCTAAAAGTCAATGTCATTTTAGTCAGGAACAGGATAGTTGGAAAGGGCAAGACAGGAAAATGCTAAGTATTTATTTATATTTGTCAGCTTAATAAACGCTGCGAGTGCGATCCCGGCGTAGGACAAGAATTTGTGCGATCCACAAATGCTTGTTCTAAGTCTGGGTATCTCTGTGCATGTGAATTGAATGTCTGTGAAACCCCCGATGCAAGTGCGGAAGTCGTCTTAAACAAAAAAAAATTGTACGTACACAAAAAACAACTCCTAAATAAATTTTAACTACAACTTTACCATAGCCCACTCCACACTAACCTCGCCCTAACCACAGGTTACTTATGTCCGATATGAGTTAAAAAAACAAGTGTCGGCTCAAATGAAAGGCCCGATCTGGTTCGCGTCGTATTATGTTCATTACTAGTTATCTAACCTTGGGTTTACCGTAACTCCTATATGTTACTATCGCGTATTATTTATTTGAAGTATTTGGAAGAAAGTTATAGGTACAAATTTAAAAGAGACGGTGAATTATGACGAGATTTATGTTGAAAAATAAATGGTCAATGTTTTGTGGGACTGTCTCGTCTACTATCTATTATTTACTAGTTCTTTCCGTGATTTCGACTACGTAGAAGTCGGTTATAGCTGCACAAATATTACGCTATCTTTACCCAGATTTTATATAGAGTGTCAGCAAATTTCGTACTCCTTATCATCAATATTTGTCTAGGTATCTATTTACAATACGCCCTTACAATATCAGTAGAAAGTAGAATTTTAAACCAAAAAAATACCAACATAGCCTGTGGCAAATATTGGCTGGAAATATAATAATACTTAGCCACATACATACACTAAATTAGAAAAAAAATATAACTATAAGCTTAAAGTCTGTCGTATGCCAATAAACTAATGAGCCAAAATAGCTATCGAATGACCACTGACGTTTATATTTTATCTCTTATACAAAATAATAGCTTTTCTTACACTATGACCCCAGAGCATGTGGTAAGCTTAATTTTCTGTTATTTATTTTTGAAGCACAGAACCCAAAAAAACAACAACATAACAAACACCCAACCTATATTTACTTCAAACACATAATTCCACCAATTTATTTAAATCTTTCAAATTGCTCTACTATTACTCAACCGAAAATTAATTAAATCAATACAACGCCTTATAATTTGTTATTACCTCTCAGTAATATTATCGTCACATTGGTACACCGTTACAAAACTCGTTTGAGTATTATCTTAAAGAACAAACTATCAAGTTAATAAGATATGTATACGACAACTAGAGCGCGTTTAATAGACAGAATTGTCAGAAGTTTAATTTTGTACAGGCATTTTAGAGACGTAAAAATTGTTTATGGCTCCCAAAAAAAGGCTTAATACATTGATTCCGTGTTTTAGAAGGCACGTAAGAATGTGGGTCCTGCGCCTGATCTTTCTCTGGTCGTGTTGGATTGCCGTCCCATCGGGCTATGAGAGTAAAGGAATAGAAAGTGCACCTGTGTTTGCGCACACGCTTGAGCACTATAATATATTATGTCCCGCATAGCAGGCTGGTGTCACAGTTAGCAGCGCTAGCCGCCTTAGCCGAAATTGGTCCGGACATTATTATTACTTCTTCAACTATAATATGACACTACAGCATGCAAAAATATATGAACAGAAAACAACACTTAATTTACAATTTCGAGGCAAGTTAGAGAGTCTCTAAATCTCTTTACCACGTATGTAACGCGTGCGGGGATCGAACCCACGGCACGTTACAAACAGCGATAATTGGCGTGGTGATGTACCACTCGGCTCTCCGTGTAGTCGGTGAAACTACCAAGATGACTTAGGTATAGTAGTCTAACTGAAATGTTACAAAAAAAAATACTAAATATCATAATTGACCTTCTGACCACAATTTTACTAAACAACTAGAAGTAATGAGAAAAACATTCCGTATTTGGTCGCGTTACCAATTTGCGACGTATTAACATTAATACCGAGATCGGACGGCCTCAATATATATGAGAATGTCCAAATTACTACGACTTAGTCATTACGGACAGTGCGATGGTAAAATAAACGGTATCTTTTCTGGTACCGGTATTAGGAAAATAATTTTCGTAATGACATTATTTTTAGTTATTATCTAGGTATTGGCGTTGGGAACAATCATCAGTAGGTATTCTAGAATAAAAATATAATATTATTCGCAAAATGATGCTGTCTATGTTATTTTGCTTCATAGCCCGATGGGACGGCAATCCGACACATATTTTTACGTGCCTTCCGAAACACGGAAGCTTTGATACTTACTTCTAAAATGCACACTACATTCGAAAAGTTGGTGCTCGCCATCCGGATCGAACTCGATACCTTTGACTCAGCAGTCCTGTGGACTTACTTACCACTAGGCTATCACAGCTTCGTAAAATTTGTACAAATTCATTTTTTTCTTTTACTGAAACAAAAGGTTTTATTTTCAGTCATTAGCAACATAGCTTATAAAATAATATTGGTTTGTTCACAGGTGCTGCGAGTTTGGTTCAGACGTGATAAAAACTTTTCGAAATAATACCCAATGACCTAATTTTAACCCTTTACTAATTAAACGAGCTAAAAATTAAAGTAATAATGAAAAAGTTCGACTCGCGACCCCGCCGCCGCGTCAGCTCATGATTAAGGACTCCGGTTGGGTCCGAAACTAGTCGGGCTATCCTGATAAATATGCGTAAGTAAACCGTTATAACGTTTAAGAATAATGAAACAGGTGACATTTTGTTAAACCTAACGTTAAGTATCATATTCTTATATTGTTTATTTTCTAATCCATGTGGCGTTAAAATTTGCTATACGGTACCTACTAATAAAATTCTCATTACGTATTCATTCAAAAAAATTATTCGGCGTCATTGTGAACACTTTGATATTGTATAGTCGTTACAGTTGTTATTGCCGACATCTATACTTATTGCTTATATCATGTTGATGTCAACAATATCAACTATCAATTTGATATTTACGATTATCATTAAAAAAGGTTTTAAGCGATAACGCTGCTACAAGTAAGGAAGTACCATTACTATTTAAAAAATTAACAAGGATGCACAAACAACATTTAGACTAGTTTAATTAAAATCTGATGTACGTTATTCCATACGGCTCATAAATTACATTCTCAGTAACATTTAGGTTCAGACTGCCTTCTACTATCACTTAAACTAAAACTGCTGCAGTTGTGCAAAAGAGACGCCACTCTATGCCGTGTAGAGCGCTATCTCTCTTCCGCAAATGCAAGTGTGACCTTAAAAGGTAATGGTAGGCTCAATTCTATGCATACTCTGAATAGTTTTGCTTCAGTTACAGATGTAGGAAAAATATAAATCAAGTCAGAATGAAATGAAATATGATTTCTACTGTTACCCGCAAGTAAGTTAAAAACTTACCCGCAACTAAGCTAAACTACTTTTTTTTTAATTATTATTTTACATCTTATGTTGCATTTTTTTTAAACAACACCCATGTTTTAACAAAATAAATTATCTTTTATCTTTTAAGAATTCTTATCACAATCGCAAGCGCTTTTCCTCTTTTCTACAACATACTGACCGACTTAAAACTATTTTAAAATGTATTATACATACATACTTACATTTACATTGTAAGAATACGTTTTCATTTTCTTTTAAGTTATTTTAATAGACACAACACAACTACAGTGTTACTTGTATGCTGAGTTGTAAGAAAACTGTTTATTTAGCCCACTTTATTTAATAGTTAAGACTTTTGTTAAAAGGGAAGGCACTACATGGCCAAAAGAAAGAGATGGAACATGGTATAAAGCAACGTCTCTTTTCCTCGCAACTGTATCATTTCAAAAGGAGTAACATTTTCTGTTAAAAAAATAAAAGAAATAAGAAAAAAATAACCAAAAATTTTAATTTATTTTTAATAATTATGAACAAAAAAAAAACACACAATTATTATTATTCCATTAAAAATAACAAGGTCAACATCGGGGAAATCTAATTTCAGCCAAAGTTACCTAAGAAACTCGGAGTGCCACGTAAAACCTCACAAAAGTCCAATTTAAGTTTTCTTTTAGGCCCTCAAATTTCAGGCCAAAGGGACCAGGGCAGGATTAAGACGACAAAAATTGAAGGAACCGTCGCTATGGAGCGATATTTTATTGTTTGAAAAAAAAAAGTTTTTTTCTTCCTTTCGCACAAATTCATCATCATCATCATCGTCATACCCTGCTCTTAACCCAAATATTATTAGGGGTCGGCGCAGCACGTCTTCTTCTTCCACACGTTCCTATCCATTTCCTTTTGCAAAAATTACACCAACTATATAAAACAGCCAGTTTAGTCAAATTCAGGGTCTTTTGCAATATCTTTTATGGAAAAATAAAGTTATCATGAACTTCATTTTTCCGTAAAAGATAGATAAGGTTTTACCAATACGAACTGTCAAGTAATGTTCTTAAAATAGGACATTACGTTAACAATTTTACTCACAAGAGTAGCTCAAACATATTCCTTGTACTTAAATCAAATAAAAAGTAACCTCTATTGTTTCTTGGTAGAAAACAAAGGCTGAGCGCAGGATATATCAAATTTAGCAGAAAATCCTGGAAAAAGTACAAGTAGTCTTTAACATTCAGTTTGCTTGCCATCTCAACAATGCAACTTAAAATATCGAGTTCTGGTTTACTCGGCGAAAGATAAAAGCAGAACAGTTGTGTAAAGAAAATATTTGTTTTAAGCATGGAGAAATAAAAAACATATACAGCCTCATAAGCTCATATTAATAAGATACAAGATGTAATAGTTTTATTTCAAAAAAATGTTTTTTAAATAAAAATTTTGCATACACATTTTTTTTTAAACTTACATTACAGACGCAAAGAAAGGCAAAAAAACGAAGAAGACAGAGATGAGTTTTCAAAGAGATTTTTTAATAACGTGTAGGAATTGCATAGTACTGAAGAACTTTAATTATTCTTAGTTACTTTCACACAATAATATACTATGCAAACAAATGTAATATTTTGTGCTAGTATTATGCCATCTTAAATTAAAATCTTGTAATGTGACTTGATATGTAATTCAATTATTTTTAAATACGTAGAAACCGTGGATCGGATAACAAGTATATACAAAAAAAAACGGACGCAAATAACCTCAGACGGGACTCAAACCTGCGAGTCCTGGTTAAATTGCTAATAGCGCTAGGAGTCGCAGGTTTAATTCCCGTCTGAGGTTTGAATGTTTTCACCGTATTGTTTGTATTTGATAACTCAAACTCACTATATTCTCCTGGAGCCCTTTAAGTGCCAGGGTTGCAGTAACTCTCACGAACATCCCGCAGCCCCGGCAGGTATTTGATAACCTGTAAGTTTATTTAAAGCGATCAACACTACAACCAAAATTTTCCGCAAAACAAAATACCTATAATTTCACAAAAAAATAATTTTTCATCCATTTTTTTTGCTCTTCATTCTCATCCCCCAAATCCACCCCTGTGCACAAAAGACGTTGATCTCGTAACATCACCAGAATATACTAATGGCGTTTACACAGCGTGGTTATTTGAAAAGTTTCCTAAAAAGAATTTGTGTTTTTTTAAACGTTCCACCTCTAAGTTAAAAAGCCGTGACGGTTGTTTAAAGATAAGTTTTCAGCTGAAAGATATGTAAATTTGGATGTCGACTTACCAAGTCGACATCCAATAAATATTTTATCTTGTTGACAATGGAGTTTTTTGAGTATCGGTTCCATGAATGACTTTATTTTTAGGTCTTTGTTATCCAAAACTTTGGTCATTAGAATAATTCTGATTTCTACTATAGTACGACAAAAAAAGTTACGTACGTTAATTAAAAGAAATAAAAAGAGGCGTAACTGCTTGTATTCTAGGCTGAAATTGTGATGATGATAGTACATGCAATGGTCATGGTTGCTAATAGTAAAAAAAATGTATATCATCATTCCCCTGCCCTTATCCCAGTTATTATATGGGGTCGGCGCAGCAAGTCTTCGTCTTCCACACGTTCTTCTTCTACAAAAAAAATGTATATTATGTCGTTCTTTTAGAATAGTTACGTTGCTACATGTAAGAACAATTGTTTCGCCATTTGATACTTGTTTCGATATTTGTCTCAATTAACACCACATCTAAGGTCGATCAGAATCACCTTGAATTTCAATGCTTTTTGATTGTGTATCTAACCAAATAATACGATCAAACGTACATCTAATTGTTAAGTATCAACTGCAACCGTTTGCCCATTAAAATTCGTTTTACAATCGCCTTTCTACATTACGCGGTCAACTTGGCCAACGTCTCATTAAGCGCATCGAAACTTTATAATGCCAGCCACACTTAGATTTTGTATGCTCTAATGATTAATCGCAAATTGTGAAATAAGGTTTCATATCTCCTTGTAAACTTGGTGGCCTTACGGTTCTATGTATGGATTTGTATGCACGAGGTGCACGGTTTAATTTCCAGTGTAGGCAAGTATCAATTTTACTTTTTCAAAGTTAAATGTATTTTCTTAATTATTTAAATACACGACTGAAAAACAGTGAAAGAAAACATCGTAAGGAAACCTGGACTCGAAATATTGGAATCTGAAATCGCCAATCCGCAGTGAGCTAGCGTGGTAATCAATGCTCAAACCTTCCCTATATGGGAAGAGGTCTGTGCCCAGCAGTGAGACGTACATATAGGTTAGTTAATTATTACGCGGTTGACTTAACTAATATCTCATTAAGCGCATCGAAGGTTTGTAATGCCAGCCACACTTAGAGATTTTGCATGCTCTGATGATTAATAGCAAAGTTTGGCGTAAGGAGGTTCTATGACTCCTTATAAGACAGTTACTAAAGACTTGTTTGATTTTTACTATCGTACATTGAAATAATGCCCTCTACAAGTAATTTAAAATGTCTGATTGCTTGAATGCTGATGTCTAAATTAGGTACTGGAATTAAAACATTCTGCGATTTTTTGATTTAATCCAGATTTCTTCACGATTATTTTTCCTTCCATGTTTTTTAATGTCTTAAAATAGTAAAACAGAGTAAACTCAGTAGTCTGAAAAAGTATCATTTACTGGTCAATATACACATAAATCATTTAAGTGAGTTTGACCCTTTTCGTATTTATTTACCCTGAACAAAAAGAATAACACGAGTAAAGCCACGGGACTGCCACTAGTTCAATTTCTACCCATCAATAATAACACCATGAAACGCGTGAGTTACGCTTCCGAAACCGCTACTTAAAAATTACCTGCCTGACTCCCCATTAAGCCATCGCTACTCAAAAACATAATAACGTAAGATCATACATTAGAAAACAATCTCATACATTTAATTGCAACATTATATCTTGAATGTGATTTAAATCCAGAAAAGTTACCTCTTAAAGTAATGCTTACGCAGTTGTGGAAGCGAGACAGCGCACTACACGTTGTAGAGCGCCGTCTCTTTTTAACAACTGTAATGATATAACTTTCATAGCTGATGGTAAAAGTGTAGTCCATTACTGCATTATTAATTATAGTAATAGAATTTCTGAATGGAGGTGGAGAAATGGATGCTATTATTTAATTGTTTGGTATGTCAATGTGTGGGGTCTTACAGGTGTTGCGATAGACGTTTTTTTGTCTGTTAGAATGTGTTTTGTTTTGTGTATTTGCGGACTAGCTTTGATCGTCTTCACAAAAAATATGTCTGGTGAAATAGCTCTTTTTTCACAAACTAAGTTTGGGTAGCTACTAGTCTTATGCAATTAACTTAATTACTAAAAACATGGCCTCCATTATCAATTTTACAGGGTAACACTGTATCAAATCGAAGGATTTTGTTGAAAGGATTGTAAAATTTGGACCAACAGTTTGATGCACTTTTCTCTTTCAGTGCTTAACCTTAATAATCGAATCAGTTGTAACATATATGTTGAAAAAAAATGTGCTAAGAATACTTAAAAGATACAGCAACTAGTATCAGTATATATAGTTGAAAGTGCCTGAGAAAACCTACTCGATTTAAGAACCTTTTGATTTTGGGATACTATTATGTTTTATCTATTGCCAAGTCGGCGAAAGTACAGTCTTATACCAACTGTACCTAATGGATCACCCATCCTAAACATTACCGCAACAAGTGTTGCTTAACCATGCTCATCGAGCGCTAAGTCGGTCCGCTGAAGCATTACTTTGTTGACTAAAGAGTCTTCATGGTTTCTCATCTTTTTAAATTACTGTAACGTAAATGAAAGGTTTGGAAAAATA
The DNA here is from genome assembly GCA_941860345.1 of Chrysodeixis includens. Lineage (NCBI taxonomy): Eukaryota > Metazoa > Arthropoda > Insecta > Lepidoptera > Noctuidae > Chrysodeixis > Chrysodeixis includens. The sequence goes on along the minus strand of OW796116.1, from coordinate 4,627,881 downwards.
ACACTTAATACTTTGGGAGTAGGTTGAAATTTGATTGATGTAACGTATTTTAAGAATGTTGCTATGTTGAGTCTCTGGATGAATTTCTAGAAGTCTAAAGAGGTGTTTACCTAACGGTGGGACACAACAGTGAATACAAACTCTAACGAAAAATAACTGGCTCCTGATCTTGATTTGCTTGCATTTTATATAAAAAAATTGAGTTGGATTTGACAACCACTTCAAATTTTAGTACAAAAAATATAACGACTGCATAATAACGTTCCTCATTTCAATTTGTGTTATGAGTACCTCCTAGACAACTGATAAACATATCCTATTATAGATAAATTACACTCAGACACAGGACAAATGATCATGCTCTTCACACAAACATTTATTCGGGGTAGGAATCGAACCTACAACCTCCGGTACCTATAGCAGTCAGGGCCACTAACCACTAGACCGATATGCCTGTCTAATAGACAGCCGATATCAATTAAAATCATATCAAATCTAATAGATATCAATTGCTATAACTAATATCAATAAAAAAGTAGATATATAGGCAGAGTTTGTTACTTCATATAACAATAAACCAGAAATTCAAACATTCAATATAGCATTTTGACCTTGCCTCCGTCCTTTCTTGGAATACAAGCCCAAAACCAAATATGAACAAACAAACAAACACAGAGTTTCGTTATTATAATAGTACTTGTTGTCGCCCGCGACTTCGCCTGTCAATGTCGGTTATAGCTGCAAACCCATTACCCACCTTTGACGCAGTCGGTTAAAAAGTAGCCTATAAATTACAAGTCGGGATACAAACTTGTTCATTCCAAATTTCATGTCAGACCTCAAACCTCTATACCTATTTGCCCCTCATTAGCGAATCAGTGTCTTTTTAGGACCTAGCAAAACCACATTAATCATCCAATCGATCATAAAAGCTTAAAATACATTTCCAATAAAAAATCATATTGTAACAAATTTTTACCATCTTTCATTCCAATCTCAACCTTAATACAGCGTCTTAAGATCGATTTTTGATTGACATTTAGTAGTGGCAGCAAATCAATTTTTGTTTTTATAGTTTTTTTTACTAGCCTGTTAAAGACTTCCTTTTTCGTGATCGTCAAAGCAGACTCATTAACGATTAGATTAATGATATTAAACATCTATTGTTGGTCACATTTCTATAACTTATGCTCCCGACTTCGTTCGTTTAAACTTTAAATCTATCATTGTTACTTGCATATAACCTTTTGATCTTTTTTGTTGTTAAAATATGTTATTGATCGGCTTTTTTGTTGACGGTACGTCGTGTTTTTTAAATTGTTTTGTAAACGCTACTACCTGTTTTGCCGACTGTCTCGTTAGTCTAATGAGCATTTTTTGTAGGTAGCGAATTTGAATAAAAAACATTAGGCACTTTCTGAGAAATCTAGATTTGTAATAGATACCTAATTATGTATTGACTGTTAATTTGTCTTTCACCACGTTTTTGTATGTCTAATGATCAGTTACAGGAATTGGAATCATTATAATAATATAATTATTTCTAAAAGATTTGATACTAGATATTCAGAAAGTGGACGTTAAAGTATTGTATTTAATAAATTATCCATTAATTACCATACTATTTTTAATATGGTTTTGTTAAACTAACTAATTTAAAGTAAACGATGTTTTTTCGTATTAAATTACGATTATAAGAAAGGCTGACTAGAGAAAACCAATATTTCGTTTTTTTTTCCAAGCATTATTAGAGCGAGAAATCTGATGTCTTTCTCTTTTTAACACATTCATATTATACAGGGTGTAAGGAAACGACTATAACGATCGTGAAGGGGCATATGTAGTCTCGTGTTACAAACACATTGCTGCGACTTTTACTTCGATACGTGATTATGATTTTTCCCCGTTCAAATTAATTCATAATGCTAAATTTCCCCACCGCTATTACTGGCCACACTGAACATATGATAACGTTCGGGTCACGACCTGAACACAAAGATGGCCGTTACCGCAAGCGCAGGTGTTTGACCATACCGCCAAAAATACTGTTGCAAATCAATTTCAACTTTACTGGTAACGACATAAGGTTCACTTTAAGTAAATCATCATAAATTGTATGCCATTTTTTGAATTTATTTTCTATTTTCTACAAATTTACGGCGGTATCTTCGTTGTGAACCGCGAGCTGACATTATTATTGAACAGTAATTTTGCATGTTTCTACCACAAAATAATATCAATACTACACTAGTAGTACGACAAACGATACGATGATTAATAAGTTGTTGGTTGTCGCAGTCCAGTTGTAGCGTACCTTGATTTTCGAAATAGCGTTATTCACTCGTCGATCGCGTGACTCCGTCAGCTGACGATCGAGAACTCTTAACAATTAGGTACTACTTGGGAGATCTCGTCAACGGCTGCGACATACAAACTACCTACGGTTTTGCGAACGCCTGAAGCAGTTGATTCGGAAAATCCCTGTTCTACCTACCAACTATTTACCTCAGTTGACCTTTCAACACAATTCTAACTAAAAATAATAACTATGAGAAAGGAATGTAGGTATGAACTTCACTTGAATAATTAGCCTAGGTATGTTTAGCGAGTCGTTAGTCGCAATGATTATTTTAATTTTATTTGTGTGTAATGTGAGATGATAACAATGTTAATGGTACTTACAGGTGTATGTAGGTATTTGCCGTTACTCAACCATAAGAAACTATGAACTTAATGTAGCCCTGAAAAGGACTTTTTGATATTGCGGTGGCCAGCGACCTTAACACACACTTTTAATTGTAAATTTTGTTTATCGTGCTCGACTTCAACACTCCTCTGAACCGTTTAATCACATAACACTTAATAACACTGTTACTTTAACCTTTACACCTGTACTGGCTTTAAGACTCGCCTTAACACTCACAGTTTGGCTCGTTATGTGAAGATGATGCTAGTAATACTTGTACCGACGGCACTGATACCTATACCACTCGCGAACTACATCGCGCGTCAAACTTCCTTCGGGCACTTGATATTAAAATAAGTAACGTTAGAGTACGCCATAACATCTCGCGAAAACTTATAACAATTCGGAGGTCTTATCGAGACGAATTTAAACACGCGACTGATCCGTGATCAGACTGGCACTGATGTCGGGATAGGGATGATCGATATTCATCGATGGTGAAGAAATATCGATGTTTAGCTGGAAAACATCAATCAATCGTACTTTTGAGTTTGATAATTTCGCTAAATCGATCTTTTTAGAAAAAAACGGTTGTCTGTAACGTCGGTTTACTGACGATAGTTGAATGTGACAACGTCATAAAAAAATACTGATGAAATGGCGGACTCTCACTCAAGTAGGAGAGAAATTATTTCTTTACTTATTATTTCCTGAGAGAGTAATAAAAAACTGTCAACTTAAACGCTTTTGAATGATGAAAGTCAAACATCGATATTAGATATCGATGTTTTTCTAATATCGATCATGTCCCTATGTCGGTCCCAACAAAGAAAATAGTGCATTTGCCGAAAGGACGGTCGGCTTTTTTGACATAAAATAAAAAGAATTATGTTTGAAAATTATTTGTCCCGAGCCGAAGTCAAAGGTGCCGCTATCGCAAGACGGCACCTTTTGCAAAGGCAACCTTATTTGCAGAGGCATTAGGTTCAATTAATATTTTCATCGCAAAACGTATGATATTTGTTCTATTTTTTACCTACGCTACATGTTTTAAAGACGAAATTCATTACCTACCTTGCAGATTTACAATCATATGCTGATGTTTAGCATTTTATTTACGATTCACACTCAAAAGAGCCACGGTGAGTCACGGTGGTATCGTTGTAATACCTACCACACAATAATGAATCCAGTGGTGAGCATCGAATTGGTTTTTTAAAATAATTTTGAGATTATTTGTCAGTAAAGAAAACTAACAATACATTTGGGTACAATATCTTTCGTAGGGTATACAACTGTAGGCAAATTAACCATTTATTGTTAGTAGTTGAATTTAGTGATAACTGATAATACAGATTTCTATTGTAATAACTAAAATCTTGGTACCTGTTTTGATAATGTATTTTAATTTAGTTTAGAGAAAGATAATATTTATGTTCTGTGTAAAGTAAGCACTCTTAAGTGGTTTATTTACGGTTGTCGCTGTCGCATGCGAGACGATAGTATTATTATTGTACCTACGTACGACTAACGATACGAATTTACAATTGTTTTGAAATTGTTGGATATCGTAGTCAAGAGACAAATGAAAAATGTGTTTATAAATTAGATTGGCCGTAATGAGCTTGCTAAAAAGAATTAATCATGTTTCTCTAAATAATATTTAATAAAATTATTCTAACGATTGTAAATATTTTCGTCATTAAAATGTGATAAACGTAACTTCAATGATGGTGAATTAAAAATTACCTTTTAATGTATTGGCGGTTTAGTACTTTTCCTATTGCGTTTTTTAAGGAACCGTTTTTTGTAAGCTAAGGTATTAAGTATTTTAGATGTTGTAAAGTAGTGAAGTAGGTATCTGTTACGTAGGAACTATTTTCTTATGTTTTAGGTTGGCCTTCTTTTAAATGAATAAATACCTACCGAGTCTTAGAATGTTTTTAGTGATTGTAAGTTATTCGTGTGAAATTTATGATGAAAATTAAGTTTATTATTTGATGTACCTTATGCGTGTGTAGGTATCTGCTGTTAGACATCCATAAGAGACATTGAACTACATTTTAACATTTTAACTCCGCCGCAGCTACACGCGTGCTTTGCGTAGGATCCACGGCAAACATACCAAGAACACTTTCTTCGAGGTCGTCATGTGTTCGTGGCCTCCCGGTATCAGCACGTTGCACCTCCGTACTGTGAACATTGCCAGTTTGGAACGTTCTGACGTGGAGACGCTGAAATGCCTGTACGGACGGCACTGGTATACCTCGCGCACCAAAACACACCTCAAACTCTCTACGAGCAGCCGCATAATTGCAGTTACAATAACCGAGGCACATTAACATATCGAAATAAGTTTCGTTAGAGTACGACATCTTAACAATTAGCGAAAATCTAATAAGAACACGGAAGTCTTGTCAGAAGCGCTTTCTACACGAGACTGAGACTGACTGAGCGTCGCTCGGTCGGTCGGCGGCATCATCAAAGGAAACCACGGTAGTTGTGTACGCGCCGAAAGGCTGGCGGTTCCTTTGACATAAAATAAATAACATTATTTTTTGGACATTTTATTTTATTTTGGACCTGTCGGCTCCTTTAAAGCAATAGTACAATAGATCAGATAGATGCCGCGGTGGTGTGGAGTGTTGTCAGTGCTATGAAATTTTGCCGAGTTTCGGGGAGAATTTTGCGTTAGATGGATGGAACAAAAATTAATAACTTTAACAGTTTTTGATATTGACCTCCAAAAATACGTTTTCTGGTATTTAGATTGATAGTAGTATACGCCTGTTCAGGATCGTTATAGTAGTTTTCTTACACCCTGTATAGAAATATCGTACTAATATATTTTAACTTTTCACAAATAATATTTAACGTTCCGAATATAAAATAGCATATTTAAAAAAATGTTTAGATTTTTATTTCAAAATATTATTAGAGCGAGATATCCGATATTTCTATCTCCCTCTAACACCTTGACCTTCATTAACCAGCTGCCCAAGACATCAAAGTTTAGGTTACAAAAGACAGGACAGACAATACATTATTATTAGATAGAGATTAATAGCTCATATTAATCGCTTTTAATTCCTTGTATTAAATACAGCCACATAGTTCACTGTAACACAGTATAATAATACATACAGTATGAAGTCTTCTATAAACGGGCACAACGCGAGTTTTGCCTGTAATATCAGATCGTGGCATGATACAGTCTCGAGCGTGTCGTAGTCATGAACGGATGGTGTGTTGTTGATGTAATCGCTAATAAACAATTAAGTATTAAGTAATTAATATACTGTAGCTGGGCAGCCCTATTGCTGAGCTATAGACATTTATTTTTCAATCGCGCGGGCTAAGTCGCAGACAACGGCTAGATAATGTAATAAGTGTCAGTTTAAGTAAATTCGTATAGATAAGCCATGCTCCTTAATAAGAAATGTAGTTAATTTAAATTTTAAAATAAAAGCGTTTCTCCATCAAAATTAACAAAAAATCAAAATAGTTGCTGCAAAATGTTCTCAAACATCAAACTATTATTGTATCCTGTGGGCGCAACGGGAGGGAGTGTCAGACGTTTTCTATGCCGACTATGTACCTTCTGGAGCCCTTTGAGTGGCAGGGTCGCTGTGCTCTTCCGTACGGGATGTAACCCCGGCAAAACGAACCAGGTTTGACATCCAGTATGGTTTAAATATACTGAACAGTCAGCAGAAAAAGACATACTTTTAGAAAATCTGGCTTCTATATAATACTAGCTGTTGCCCGTGACTTCGTTCGCGAAAAAAAAATAGGTATGAAAAATAGATGTTGGCCGATTCTCAGACCTACTGAATGCATATACAAAATTTCAAGAGAATCGGTCCAGCCGTTTCGGAGGAGTATGGCAACTTAAACTGTGACACGAGAATTTTATATATTAGATTATACATTACATGGTTTATATTGCTGACTATACCTACGTGAAATTCCAAAGGCTTTATACACTATAAATGGTTAATTATTTTTTTAATGACGAGTTATTGTTTAGCCGATACTAAATGATCTACCTATACTTGTTATTAATGTTTCTCTTTACAACTATCAACGGCTAAAGTCTATTGTAAAAGTAATTACAATTTTAATTGATCTGACATCATTAAGGAATGTTTTTCGTACTTTATTTATAAGGATAAAATTATAGTTTAATGTTTGAGAACATTTTGAGGTATTGTTACTTTTAATGAGGAAAAGCTTTCTTTTTACAACTGTAAAATAACTACATTTCTAAATATGGAGGATAGCTGATATTTACCTGTCTTGACTCAATCTGACACTTATTGCATTCATTTGTAAAAGAAACAACGAAATACTGCGACTTTACGATGATGACGCCATAAAAATATTCAACTTTTCAGAAATGTATTCATATTCATATTCATTTATTTGCTTACCACAATGTATGTACATAGACAGGTGTTAGTCTTAATTTAAGTAACAATTATGGACCCAGTTTGGGCACAGCAATTTAAAATATACACTAAGGCTTAAAACTAAACATAACATTATTAAATAAAAACATATTAGTTATAGATATAAAAAAAAAGTTCAAAAAAAAAAAATCTTAACATTTAGTGAGATCCGTTCTTATATTAGTTTACATTACATTGATAAACATAAAAAAAAAATGTAGACGTACCTTCGTCTATCGAATGTCCTAACACCACGAATTAATGAAATATTATTGCAATTGTGGAAAAGAGACTTTGTGCATGTGCCCTGTGCATTGCACTGTCACACTTTCGAAAGCACAGATAGCCGAAGAGTATATAATAGGTCACCGCGCCAATTACCACTGTGCGCGACGTGTCGAGGGTACGACGCTTAGGATAAGAATTTGTGAAACCTACAAATGCTTGTTCTGAGTTTGGGTGTCCTAGTGCAAGTAAATTTAATGTCTGTAAAACCCACCGCGACACAATGATTTCTTATTGCGGGAATTTGTTTAAAGTAAATAATACTTTCATGTAATTAAAAATGTGTCTTTTGCTCTGGATTTTTTGACACGTTTTAAAGCAACGCAGCTTTCACTATCGCTGTTATGACGGGTCCTCTGGTGTCTGTGCTAAAAAAATGCAACGCATTGCCATGCGTCGACACAAAACGTGGATTATGTAGCATAGCGGTTCAGGTTTAGTCAGTAATCAGCTAAGGAAACACCGAGCAAGCGCGAGCGATCCTGTGGCACTGGCTTAGGTAGTAGAAGGGGCCCAGGTTGTTTTTAGTCAGTGGGAGTCCGACATATCCCAATGCCGTACTCTCAGCGTGGGTTGAAGTCATTAGCGTTTCACCCCGAAAAACAAAAAAAAAATTTAGTCAGTAAAAGTCTGACACTACCCGCTTTCTCCCCAGAGGATATGGGTATCATTAGGATTCACCCGCTAAAAAAAAAACAGATCTTCTAGTTCCTTACCTATAATCAGTTCTTTGTTTTTAACTTTAAATAACAAATTAACTACACCTCTATAGCCAAAGTTTCCCAAGCAACTGTCTTCCGTGTTTTCTTTCTTCAGGAAAACTTTCTTTTTTTTTCAGGAAAATCTAAGACTTTGGGTAAACGGGGAACACGCAATTAGCAAGCAAGCCTTTGTCTAGCTTCGGTCCGGTTTTACAGTTCACTGAAGAATTTGCCAAGTAAAGGCAAAGAAGGTAGGTTTGTGGAATTAGGGTTGTCAAAAATATAATTGGAAGATATGGTTTGTTGCTTAGCGTTGTTTTTTTGTTGAAAATGAGGTAAGTGTGTAGGTGAGTGTAGTGGATAGTATAATATTTCTATTATTTAAGTATATAGTGAAAAATAAAGTTATCTCTTGATCGTCTTGTATTTGTTTTTTTATTTATTAAAGTTTCATAATAGCTGTACAAATATTAAACGTTGCTAAGCATGTTTATGGAGCATGACAGCAAAATAATTCTATTTTTATAATTCGGAAAACACCTGCCAATGACAAAAATCAAACAATCACTTTTTTTTTATCAAAACAAAAATCAACATCGTCACATTAGCCAAGAATCACCCATTACTAGATTTAGGTCTTTTTTTTGTATGCCATATTTTTATAAAACAAACATAATACTTAGGTATCTAAAATTTATTTTATTCGACAACCCTACCAAACTCAAGCATTTTACAATAACAAGGTCAAATATTGAATAGCAAGTTTATACAAAACTTTGTATAAACACAATTGTAACCTGCGATCCGTAAAATTAGACGGAGGTGTATTATTGTACGCCTACATAAAGTAAGAAATAGGTGCTTTATTGTACCGGCCGGCAGGTTTTCAAAATTGAGTAAAAGCATCATCCTGTATCAAAAAAGGCCGGTTTTAGTAAATATCGCTTGTATGGGATATGGCAAAGTTTTCAATATACATACATACATAAATGTCACGCCTCTTTCCCTTGGGGGAAGTTTTCAAGAACACCAATTATTTATTATCTCACATTCAAAATAGTGAATGTGATTTATTTATCTTACTTGAGGATTATTTTAGGTTCTTAAGGCAGAGCCTGCAGGAGCAGCGGGATGTTCGTAAGAGTTACCGCGACCCCGGCGCTCAAAGGGCTCCAGCAGGAACATAGTGGGTTTTAGTAAGTAAAAGTCTGACACTCCCACCCACTGCATCAACAGCGGGCGGGATCATTAGATGATCTTCGATTTCTCAGTCCTGCGATCTTACCACTAGGGTATCACAGCTTCTCTGATATGTGACAATGGAATAAGCGTTTATTGAATCGATTTATTCTTCGAAATGCTATTCTACAATAATGTAGGTACCTACTGATCCTACTAATATAATAAATGCAAAAGTTTGTGAGTTTAAATGAATAGCTGGTAGACATGTCACATGTCATGACATAGACACGTCTTCTAGACATGTTGCTTAAAGATTTGGCTATGGTTTTATAGTCGGCCGCCTGCCTGACACTAACCCTCTTTGGGAATGCGATTGTTGGTTGTTTACCCGCCACCATTCGGGTGACCCAAGGTGCTTGGTACAGTGCACTGGGTCTTAAGGTCCATTAGTCGCCTTTTACGACACCCAGTGGAGGATATGGGGTGGCGCTATTCTTTATATCCGGACACCACACGGAAAGGTTACTTTTAAACAAAAATACAAAAAAGAAGATTAATGTTTTCCAGCTATAACAGACATTGACACGAACGAAGCCGCGGGAAAAAAGCTTGTATAACATAATTATAATTATTTCCTAATTAACATATCCACGAACTGAAATTCCACTAACATTAATAACTACATGGATATAAATAGAACAAATTCTATATATTCATACCAAAAATTACGAATAACATTTAAAATTGAATTGTTTAATCGGCAATCGAGTTTGACTTGTAATAGAATGCAAATTAGCATTGTTGATACTAAACTAATTGGTTTAGTGTAAATTAAACGTGATTAGTGCTAAAATTATGCTGTTATCTACATCATAAACTGGTTCACCGTGTTAACTTTGAAAGGCTTATTTATGAGCTAGTATTAGAATAATTGATTCCAAATATTGGAATCGGAAATCGCCAATCGGCAGTGAGCTATAAACAATGCTCAAACCTTGCCTATATGGAAAGAGGCATAAAACCTTCCCCAGGAACCACTCTATACATTGGTAGAAACAACATGAAAATTAATGTAGTCGTTTTTGAGTTTCTCGGGAACAGACAAACAGACACGGCAGAGGACTTTGTTTTATAATATGTAGTGATAATAATAGATTATATACCCATCATTAGCACAATTAGTGATAATTTCACTACTTTAGTTTAAATAATATATGTAACTCTTTGAATAGTATAAATGTCATGTTTCTATTGACATAAACTTTATATTTTAAATTTCATCCTTGCATTTATCGGTAAACAAAGACGAAGATTTTATGATGGTGTATTTCAAAAGGGGATATGTAGGAAAGGATCGAAGCCAAGAGATTTAGCCTCGGGCTATACGTCAATAATACAGAGATATTTGTGTATCGAATGTTGTAATACTGTTGAAGAAAATTGTTGCACATTTTCCTTTTAATATAATATGTAGTCTTTTGTTTTTATTTTTCCGTTGCTGAATCTTGTTTGTCTTTACTCACTGGTTGACTGTTCTACATTTCAAAAAGGTGGATTCTAAATATTGAAATCTGGAATCACAATACCGCATTGAGTAAAATTGGTTTTAATTTTGCTTTATTTGAATAGAGGACATTGCTTAGTTGTAGGAAATTTATAGACTGGCGTTATGTGCTAATTATCCTGACAGTGAGACTGTAAGACTGACAAGTCAAATGTCTCGAGTTCGATCCCTAGGTGTTCGAAAACTTTTCAAATACGTGCATTTTAAAAATAGTACAGGTTTCGTGTTTCGGAAGGTACGTTAAAATGTAGGTCCTGCGTCTGGGATCTCTCCGGTCGTGTCGGATTGGCGTCCCATCGGGCTATGAGAGTAAGGGAACGGGAAATACTGCTGTATTTGCGCACACGCTTGTGCACTATAACATGTCCCGCACAGCTGATTTGTGTCATAGTGACTAACCGCTGAAGCCAAAATCGGTCAGTATTTAATTATAATATTAAAAAAACGCTAATTGTTGAATTCGTCATATTTTTAGAGCACAAAATTTCAATGATGGTGTTTTATTTCTATAAAGAATTTAATTTAGTTATTAAAACGCTTTTAATACAAATAAAATAACAGGAAAACTGAAGTTAAATTATATACATTAAGTTAACACAGTAATATCAATAATAAAGGTCAACTAAGCGTAAAATGAGGTAAGACTGCGTAGGTGTAAAGCCAGAGTATACCCTAGACCACAAGTTTGTAAAAACGAAACATAAATTTCAACCTTAATGCCTCGAGATAGAGTTTCTTTTACACGAAGGTAGCACCATGTTGAGTGGTAGGTTGTACATAAATAGATTTTCTAGCGGCTAGTTAGTAACTAATACACTAGATATTCCCTTTACTTGATTTTGCGTGGGGCAGTACCTAATGCACTTATGGTAATGGAATTTATCTACAATGTGTCTCGGAAATGCATGGTTAAAATATTGGTTTTGCTTGTAAAAATTAATAATCTTCAAATAAAATCGAGGGAAAAGCAGACTGTTCTGATAAAACCATTTTGGGCAGATAAGGTTTATTTATGACGTTATACTAATTTATAAATGTTCCCTAAAATAGCGTACCTAAGCTATGCTTAAAAAAAGTCTTACCATACAAATTAAGACACCCCCCCCCCCCCTTGATTATTTTGTTTGACAAGCCCAATTTATATAACGCATTCACTGATTTCCAAAGATTTTTGCTCAAAAGTGGGTTTATTAAGTATAAAGTATATTAAATCTATTTAATTTCAAGCAACTGCATGGATAGCCGAGTGGTATAGGTCACCAAGCCTATTACCAGTGTGCGCCGTGCCAAGGGTTTGATCCGTTTGATCTTAGCTTGTTCTGAGTATGTGTTAAAGTTCAGCTGTAATCTGTAGATTGACAAGTCAGTGTATTTCATATTTTGATGTTTAATTTAGTTTGAAACAGTTTAGTTTGTATTTTAATTTAGGTAGATACTTACTTGATTTTTCCAATATTAAAATAGGGCCAAGGCGCGGACTAAGTTTTTCATTGCTGCAAAAACGCTTTAACGTTATTTTATGCAGTCGGGTAAAAAGAAGCTTATGCGTTAACCTACGTTCTAGTGTATCAGCTAGGTCCATACCAAGTTCATCAACATTGGTCATGCTTTGCAAGAGGTGACAAACAAAACAAATTACGAATACTAACTAAATTATAAAAACCTAACCATATTACTCAGATACCGAGTGAGCTAGTCTTATAAGTCGTACGTATGAGGTAATTTAATTTATTTTTATCGACAACGCCTCATCACTATCCCGACCGCAGGTGTGGCGCGTACATTACATTACTATTGTACTAACTAGGAATGTCGATATTCTTTCCAACTCGATAGATATCGACCGGTAGCAACTCTATCGGTTCACCGTATCGAATATGAATGTGAGTTGCACGCATTTTTGTGGTCACATCTATTCCTGTTACAATATTAGTAGATAGATTTAATAGGTATGCATGAGTTTAATATATTTTATTATTAAATTTGCTGTTGCCCGCGAGTATATGCTCGTTCTTATGTCGGTTTCAGAGGCATAAACATTACCCTCTTTAACTCAGTCGGTTAAAACATAGCCTGTGTTTTCAGCTAAATCCTGGGTGTCAGCTAAATTCATGCCAAATTTCATCAAAATTGATCAAGCTGTTTGAGCAGTAAAGAGTAACAAACATCCATCCATCCATACTTATAAACTTTTGCGTTTGTTTTAAATATTCCTTAACATTCACACATCTCTATAGAATCTGGTCTCAAGTTAAGCATGCTAAGTAGCTTGGGTTATGAGTACTAGACAACTGATAAACATAATTATATATTTCAGAATACATACATGTAATGGACACCAAGACACACAACAAATTATCTTGCTCATTACACAAACATTTCTCGTGGTTTGGAATCGAACTAACGTCCTCCGGTAAAGCAGTCAGGGCCACTAACCACCAGACCAATAGGTCCATCAAAACAAACTTATTTACAGATACGAGTACCACATATTATAAATTATCGATGAAAGAGAATTATGTATCTAACGGATCAATTAGATTTTTACTTTTCATACCCTGTCATCATCTCCATTGAATTCCTCGCATATGCGCATACAATATTCAAAGTTCGGCAGTAAGAGATCATGGGGGAATCTTCACGTTAATTAAAATCGTTAACGTGTGCCATTCCCAAGGAAATTGGTTATCATTGTCGTTAAGTGTCGATTCAAGTGAGAAAGGAATTCCCTGTTTGGTTGTCTTTTGTCTTCGGTTAAAGACAGACGGAGCTATAAGTTATATTAATATGAGTTATGTGTGTTACATGGGATATTTTTAATAGTAATCTTGAGACAAACAACAACAACAGTAACAAAAGTAACTTTAGCTATGACTATTGGAGTCATAGCTAAAGTTACTTTTGTTGATTTTTTTCAGTTTGTGTCCGAAAAATCCAAATATCTTACGGAACCCTATTTTTTTCCAAAATAAAATATAGTCTATGTTACTCGTGGATAATGTAGCTTTCGAATGGTGAAAGAATTTTTAAAATCGGTCCAGTAGTTTTTGAGCCTATTCATTACAAACAAACAAAGTTTTCCTCTTTACAATATTAGTGTAGATATACAAACTTATAACTCCTAAGATGGATAGATGTTTGTTATTCTATCATCTGGACCTGCTGGAGCAATTTTTATAAAAAATTGTGGAATTTGTTGACGGGCCTGTTGGTCTAGTGGTTAGTGACCCTGACTGCTATACCGGAGTTCGTGGGTTCGATTTCCACTCAGGACAAATGTTTGTGTGATGAGCACGATCATTTGTTCTGTGTCTGGGTGTAATATCTATAGTATGTATGTATTTAGAAATAAGTATGTTTATCGGTTGTCTAGTACTCATAACACAAGCTATTAAGTATGCTTAGGTAACTTTAGACTAAATGACGTTGTGTGAATGTTGAGAAACAACCTAGGTTAAGACAAAGGTTAATATTCAACCGACTGCGTCAAAGGGAGTTATATTTCTTGTAGCTACAACCGACTTTTGCATGCCGTGAGAAAAAGCTAGAGTTATTATAATTATATTATAGCTTCATCTATGACGTGCTTTATACAAAATCATTGTTGCTAAATTGCTCATTTCAGTTATTTCAAGTATCTTTAAAAGGAACCTTATAGCTATGACTCGTAAAAGAGGAAATGGGTATTTCTTCATTCCAACAGATTTTTGTTCTGAACCGGGATATAATAATATTACTGAGTGGTATAATTTTAGTGGCAGTTAAAAAGATATGGTTATTTGATAAGTGTATTTAAGTTTTGTGTATTGTAAAATGACATGAGCAAATACGACATGAGAAATTTTAACGTATAAATAAAGTTCAAGTGTCTGTTTTTAATATTGAAAGAACCGTTTTTAAATATGTGTACGGTAGACACATTAAAAAAACTTTGTTTTTTTTTTTTTTTTTTGTCTGCCTGTTTGTTATCACTATTTCCATTATTTCTGAAGTGGCTGGACCGATTTTGACGGAGTTACAATTGGCAGGTGGCTGATGTAATAAGGAGTAACTTAGGCTTTACTAGGTTTTCATCAGCATTGTGGTTCTTCAAAAATCAAGTATTCATCGTTGATTGGTATCCGAAAGTAGACAAAAAAAATATTTACGTCTGCTTCATAACGATAAAAGAACTTCAATAATACTCCATTTCTACTACTTACCGAACTCTAAAAACATATAATCGGATATAAAACCTTTTGGAATCAAAAACTTGATCTACAAATACAGCATACGAAAGATACCAACTAATTTGAAGTTTTAGGTTAGGCACGATAATCAAAAATGCAGAAAATCAGTTACAAAGATTATACATATTATCTTTGAAATTACTCGAAAATATAAAGTAACGACTGTGAGTGACAGAGGCAGAACAAAAAAACAAAACAAACAAGATGGCGCCTCGATTTCTTAGTCAATACAACAACCTCTTTACAATCTTAATCAAATAAACTAAGAAATACAATAATTATTTTGCAATCTTAAATAAATCAACAGCTTATGGAATCAAAAACTTGCCCTTCAAATACAGCATAACGAAAGATACTGACATCCTAACTAACTAGCATATTCGTCGCGAAATAACATTGACAATACAAGAAGAAACCGGGCAACCTTGCTACTAGCAGCCAATTACTGTGATTACACTGGCAGGTAACCCAAGACCGATTGTCTTAAATTTCACCTAATGAACCCATTTATTCGGTAAACGGTGCGTGTGTGGAATACACACGGGTTGGTGGGATGGCTGATTGAGATTGATTTCGTATTTGTTTGTGATTTTTAAGTTTAGTTGTAGATTTTATAGAAATAGGTGGATAAGTGGGAGTGGCTCAACTTTCCGTAGTTTAAAGTTCAAGGTATTGGGAGGACAATTTCTGAACGTACTGGAGCACTTTCGTAGCGCGAAAGCACGCCAAGAAATTGCTTTATTTAACAAACAAAAAAAAATGTATATTTGTTAAACTGTGATATTTCGATCGCTTTTTAACCGACTTTAACAAGGAGGAGGAATTTCAATTCGACGGTATATATGCTACTTTTTTCCATTTTATTCTCTTTTGTTTTACCTCTCCGACTTCAACCTATTTAATGACATCTGCTTCTTTGATCAAAAGCGTAGGGTAAACTGACCAACTCACCACTATTCAAATACCTTTCAGCTCCATCTACCATCATTAGTTTCCTACGTCTACGCATATTTACAATACAAGACAGAGATAATTTAAGAGACTAAAAAGTCACAAAAGTTTTAGTTCCCCATTTTAGTATACGGTGTGTCACCCAATTGCGAGCTGAGCGTTGGAAATCACAGTTATCACGATTGTCGGTCGTCTGCGATATATTTAAGGTAAGTCACACACTTTCGACTTCTCTGATTCTTACCTTAATGATATAATCTGTTTCATTTTTAATTAAATTTAACCTTGCCATGATTGAAGGACTTAAGTAGGTTTGATTAATATGTTTTGACTAACTACAGAGACAATTATTGATTTTTACTTGACTTGGTTTTAGAAATACTGAAACACCACTCAGTTTTGATTTGTCGTTAAATTTTGATAATGATTTTGTTGCCTCTGTCTCCTTAAGCACTAAAGTGCTGATAGACGGGTATTCAAGAGCGTCTCATATTTAATTTTCACTTAAATATTCATTGCTACAGTAATGGCATTTCAGCTTAGTTCTTGAAACTATAGTATTATGTTCATGTTCATGGCCACAAGTAAACTTAAATGGAGTAATTTAAACTGCACTCAATACAGACAGATGCAAACTTAAACCAAAGCGTCAAAAAAATAGTATTTGCCCTGCAGCGGAACAATGATTGCTAAGATAATGAACCTTTTTACGGATATGACGAATATAATGACAGCAATAATGGTAATATGGCTGCTGTATTTTAAGCTCATAATGGCCAAGGATCTTGAACCAAGAAAAATATAAATAATGGACCTGATTATAATATTCATGGTAATTGAGAAGTATATGGCTTAATGAGATTATTGGAAATATTACGTTTTATGGATGATAAAGTGGAACATGATCTGATGGTAACTTTATGGAATATGGTCATGGTGATGGACTGGTTATGATGATTTATTACCATAACCAATCACAATCCATGGACGTGGTAATTCATAGAGAAGAGTTGTCTGATTCACAAATGCTTTTAAAGCTGGGCTAGATTTAAAACCACTGCAAATTAATGAGGCAACAATTGGGTAGTAATTCTTAAGTATGAGGGTTATGACTTGGCAAATAACACCTGAATATAAAAAAAAATCTCCAAGTAGTTCCAATACGCCTCTCGATTCAATTTTTTAATATTTGAAGCAAAATACTGCTGAAATTATTAACAAACGTGTACAGCATACTACCAATGTACCCAACGCTTTATAAATTCTAAAATAACATTCGGGCTGCCTCCAGTTGATCTACTAGGACCCTTACACTCAGTCCGATTTTCGTCTAGCTTGTCACTAGACTAGTAGTCTATGAATCTGTATAAGAGCATTCGTACGCACCGATTGCTATCCGGGTTAACTTTGTAGGCATAGCTGAAGCATTTAGAGAAGGAGGAGGAAATGGCACTCTTATCCAACAGTTAAAGCGACTTTTTGAGTAGAGGCGTTCTAAAGTGCATCTTCTCTACAATCCATTTGAGTACAACAAAACAGCATAACAATTACCACATAATTGAATAATTCTCGTTTTGTTGGTAATCTGACAAAACAGTACTATTATAATGTAGCTGACTGGTTCCATTTTGATAGGCAAAAATTACGCCTGAAAAATTTAGATGCCGGTTTTTTTCCATAAAATTGACACTTTAGAACCCCGTAACTAGAGTTAGTAACGTTTCCAAAGTGCCTAAGGCGGCCAACTTGAAACAAAAAACTTTTTGATTTCGATTCTTTGAGTTACATATAAAATCGTTTCAAATCAATCAAATTTTTTATGTGTTGGCAAATATAAAGCAAAGTAAAGGCTCTTCCCTTCACGTATCTAAATTCCTGGAACACGACAATCGGACTCCCAAAAAGCCTTTTGTCTGTGGCCAACCTTTCAATTGACGAAACCTTTATTTTTTGGCACTCTTTGAGAACCGTCTCTTTATTAGAGCAATGTTCTTTTAGGAATACCGAAATTCTTGATTGGGTGATGAAAAAAGCGACGGAGTTTGATTGTTTTTCACAAGTGTTTGTTACTATAATTTTTGATGAGTTTCCTATATTGTGCGAGTTTTGTTCGAACTTTTTGGAACATTTTCGATTTGTTCCTAACTGGTTATTAAGGTTGCCTCCTGTTTTCGAATGTGAGAGATTTTTGGAAAGGTTTTTTTTTATAGCAGTTATACATTTTCTAATATTGGATTTTTTCATTAGATAAAAATAATTTTACAAAATATTTTCTTGGTGTTACTAGTAAGTTTAAAACAGGATCCTATTTCTATCCAAAAGTTTAAGTTCTTTTTAATTTTATCAATCATGATTCTTTGACTTAGCTTTATTACTACAACAATACTAAAATCCACTAATATTATACTCGAAAAAGTTTGTAAATAAGAATGAATGTTTGTTACTCTTTCACACGTAAACGGCTTGGCTAATTTGAGTGAAATTTGGTATGGATTTATCTGACACCCTCGATCAACATATACCTTACTTTTACCCGACTGTGTAACAGATGTTAACGTTTTGCAGCTATAACCAACATACACGCAGGTGAAGTTGCGGGAAAAAACTTGTATGTTATAGTAGTCATAAAAGACACAAATTACCGTGCCGTTCGCTACCATTTCAACTGACTTACATTTTGATTTGAGGCTAAATTTCAATACTACCCAACACTAACTTTTGCTAAAAATACCTTTAAAAAAAAAACACCAACTAGATAAACTTTGACCCTTCAGGCTACACGTAAATAAAATTGAAAGTAGGCCACTAATCCAATCCTACATGCGAAACTATGTTAGCGAACTCGAAACAACATTTCACGTAGTTTTTATTAAAAAAAAAACTGAGTTTTAAATTTAGTTATCTACTGGTATCGATTTTGAATAAGTTTGGTTTAGATTTAGGATGAATTATACTTTTATAATCATACTTTAATATTAAAAAACGTGAAAGTTTATAAGTTTGGAAGGATGAATTTTTTGTTACTCTTTCACGCTTATTCGGCAAGATCAATTTTGATTTTTTAAATGAAATTTAAATTTGTTATGCTGTTAGCTGGCATCACTCCCAACCAAAGGTGCTTTTGCAGCTATTACCGACATCTACTCAGGTAAAGCCGCGGGAACAGGCTAGTAGGAATTTAAATCTGAGATCAATCCTTCTCTATTTGAAAATTAGCATTCTGGTCTTATTAAACGTAATATAGCTCTTCTGTTTCATATAGCACACCATTTTTTTTCTAAAAGTATCACACAGCTAGGCCAAAGCTTGTATCCCACAAAGTCTTTTCAAAAAACTTTATTTACCCAAGGTAACTCAAAAACAAGTATTCAACAATTTAACATAGATTCTAAAAAAAAATCATTTATTTTGCGATAATTTCTATTGCTGTATTTTAGACAGTAACACTGCAGCATCTTAAAATACGTTATGCAACTACCATGAATATTATAAGTCAAATTAAAACAAGGAAATTAACACAAATAGAAACAATATTAATTTTACTAGTGCAGGCTGTTTCAATTTAAGTTAAGGTCAGTACACATAGACTGCAAGAAGCTGTGAGCGGTCGGGCGGTCGGAGAAACAAAAAACGATCGGGTGGAAGGGAAACGTGACGTGCAAAAGCAGTCGACGATAGGAATGTTAAATTATTTGTTTTTATGTGAACCTGTTGTTAATGGTTGGAAGTAACTCAAAGTGCAATGCAGAGCAGGACATACTTAAAGGAAGAAGCATCTTAGATCCAGCTGTTTTAAAAGCATTTAAGAAGGCATTTAATTTAAATTAACTAAGGGCTTCCTAGCAAAATAGTATAAGTAAAAGAGTACAAACTTCAAGCCCCATACTTGTCATTTAAATACATTTGAGCAATTCGATCAGCGTAAACTCTTGTAAAAATTGTAATCCCTGTAAGATGGCTTGGTAGATGGTACGATCGATTTGTGAAATCTCCTGTTTTAAAGTCGGTTAAAAATAAAATTTTACCTACAAATACATGACAGGCTGTTTTCAATAAGCGACACAATCAATGGATTTGGATACAATCAATGGTTTTGGCTACTTAAGAAAGAGTTTTTAATTTGCTCTTCATATAAAATATGCCATAACTCTATCTCTAATAAGAAAATCTACTGATACCTATATTGAATACTAAAAACGTATGCAAAACCGTTTACACATAAAATAAAGACCATAAGAAAAATACCATCCAACGACTCGACCAGCCCATGTACACCAATCCTAACTCTACCAAACTCTACATATTATTAATTTTGAAACTTCAAACGGTAGAGTAAAAGCAATTATTAATAATATGTGTTATCTAAGTGTCGGTATGTCGAGTTGTTTTATTATATCCGTTCGCTTGTACCGGATGATCTAGCGTTATAGTTAGGGTTCCGTATGGCGTTCGAGATGGAATTGAATAGGTAATTGCTATGGAAAAAACAAAAATCAAAAGGAAGAAAAGAAATATCGAATTGTATCGCGAATAAGTCTCGTTTGTCGTCTGAAATATGTGTACAAGTCGCGAAAGTTTAAAATCATTAAAAATCTAAAGGATTTTATTTCGAGTAGGTTTTGTCAGGCACTTTCAAAACGTTACTGATTTAAGGCTTAAGTAGAAGTTTTGTCGACGAATTAATGTTATTTTGATGTAATATTTATTGGTTTATAATTCTTGTTTTTATACAAAAAATGGTTATATGAGAAAATTATTGTAAGTATCCCGTTTAATTTACGGGCTAACTTCAAGCGAAGAAACCCGGTCCTTTTTAAAGGCTTACATGGGGACACAGGTCCAACATGCAGAGGCCTTGTTGACGAACTGTAATCTAAAATGTGATGAATATCTACCATATTAATATCTTTCAGAAAATAATCATTTTCATGTACAAAGGCAGTACTTGAAGTATAACCTTTACCGAAACACATATACGGAACCTTAAATCTCTCTCCCACTTGTACCTACCACATTTTTTTGATATATTAATATCGATTAAAACCATCACATGTATGTATGTATGTAGATTTTTCTGCATATATTAATCTAATTAAACATACATTATACGTACAGGTAGTGCGGACGGCATGTCAGTAATGGATGTGGACCGGTTTGATTCCCGTGCTAACACTTTTGCGTTGTTTATTTGATGTGTTTTGTATACTAGTGTAGTTAAGACTTTGCCTGTATTTCTTACGCTCGTAATCTTAATTTTGTTTAGTTTTAAGATTTCACTTCTGTCTTATTTTTAGTTATAATTTAAGTGTAGTTTCAAGACTACTTTTTCATGTATTTATCAGATGAAAATAATTCCCTAGAATTAATATTATTGCTCAGAAATTAAGTAAAAGTAGAGGTTAAATATGTCATCGTTCTTTTACCAAAAATAACTACGTTTCAACCGACTTCAAAAAGGAAGAGGTTCTCAAATACATCATTCCCCTGCCCTTATCCCAATTATTATTTTGGGTTAGCGTTCTTCTTCCACACAGTTCGTCGTCATCTTTTGTTTTTAGTGACTATATTTACAAACAGGACATAAACAAATTATATGTATGTATGGATGTTCGTTGACATAAATTATTTAAACTTTTTGTAACGATATTTTGATTTATGTACCGAGGACAGGAAACCTTAATTTGCCAATCTGTTAATGCTTTATCTGTATTTTATTAATACATTAATAGCTATAGTTTATTTTATTGAGATGAAGTCGTACGGAAATCCTGGATGTCGAATATTGTATCCTGATATTGAACGAAAGTAATAGAAAATAAGTAGTTGTGACAATTTTTTTTACTCAAATTACAAACTCTAGTTCGTTCAATTTCCTGATAAATAAATACTTCCTTAAAGTAGGATGAAGTTTATAATAGACTTGATAAGCTTTCTAATTTAAACAATAACATTTAAATTTTTACAGTACCTATATACTAAAACCTTTGTCCAACTATTAATTTGATCTATCGTCATCAACTACTGGGCATATAGTCTTTGCGCCATAAGACCAGAGAAAGAAAGATATGTATTTAATTCTATAATCTTGGTTGAATGAGGTTAGTGGCCCTTTTTTCCGTGGTGGACCGCTAATGACTTCAACCTACGCCGAGGGCACGGCGTGAGAATATGTCGAACTCCCACCAACTAAAAACACCCGGGTCTCTTCTACTACCTAAGCGTCACAGGATCGCTCGCGCATGCTCTACGAGCCCCTGGCTGGCTTCTGTCCGATAGGACTTCTTCTCGAGGGATAGGTGGAAAGTGCCCATCCCTCACTCCTCATAAGGATTGCCACGCAGGAAGACGCGGCCGTCTCCTTTGAGGTTCAAGAATCTTGCTTCAAGCTCACAATACTTATGGAAGCTGTGATAGCTTAGTGGCAAGACCGTAGGACTAACTGCTAAGTCAGAGGTCTTGAGTTCGATCCCCACGGCGCGCACCGACTTTTCGAATGTTGTGTGCGTTTAAGAAATAAATATCACAGCTTCCGTGTTTTGGAAGGCACGTAAAAATGTGCGCCTGATCTCTCTCCGGTCGTGTCGGATTACCGTCCCATCGGGCTATAATAGTAAAGGAAGAATGCACCTGTGTTTGCGCACACGCTTGTGCACTATAATATGTCCTGTGGCTGGCTGGTGTCATAGTAACACTGGCCGCCGTGGCCGAAATCGGTCCGGACACATTACAAGGACACTCAAAACCAAGGTAAAGTAATAAATCTTTTAACTATGTCAGTTGGCGTCTAACTTACAAAAAGTTAAACAGGTAGCTTCAGCAAAAACAGCAACGTGTTGCAGTTCCAGTAAGTTTGAGGTTCAAACTAATGTTAAAAGTAACTCTACGGTTAAGTGTTTCTAGTACCTACTGATATTTTGAGAAAGTTTCCAATATGTGTCTCAAATAGACTCGGAAGATTTGTATTTTTATATGACGAAAATAGAATGACTCGTTGTTGTTTGTTGGCTTATAGATATTGGTATCTGATTTATATTTATGGTTACGATACAGATTTTATCTTCAGATAAATTGCTAGGAATTCTATTATTAAATCGCCCTTATGTCGCTCATGTCACATCCCATATTTTAAGTTTGGTATTTTAACACAATGTCGTATTGTCTACGCTCTATTCGCCAAATATTGCGCCATAATCAAACCATTTTCAAGTCAAGAACAAAGCACTTTTCCCGAAGTACACTTTCAACGCAAATAACAAAAGCATAACCCAAAATTACAACCAAGCATAATTTCATTCACGAAAACCCCTTACAAAACACAAAACAGTGCATTTGACTACACTAAGCTATAGTAATTACGTTGCACCGGTAGAGGAAAAAGAAAAAAATATATATATGGGACCCGAAAACGCCTAATTACTCCGCAAAACACGTGCCACGACAAATGTTCACCATAATTTTTAGAAGTAACGATTGCTATTTGACATTTATTGTAGGCATTAAGGGTACTGGCCACAAATACAGATGGCCATTTGCACACGATGTGAATTCTTAAAATGGCGGATTATTTATTACGGTGGTGTGTTGTTTTGATTTTTTTGGGGTTTGTCATCATGTAGCAATCTTGTACAAATGCCAAATATAAGGCACGTTCCACTGCGACTAATAGGAATATAAAAGTTAAATGGAAGGTTTACTTTATTCTAAGACACAATTAACAATTGACTGCACGGATAACCGAGTGGTAAATGTCACCACACCAATTACTACTATACGCGACGTTTTGGTGTGTACTGTTCGATCCCCGCGTAGGACAAGAATTTATCACAACCATCATCATCTTCCTGCCCTTATCCCATTTCACTTGGGGTCGGCGCAACACGTCTTCTAGACATGTTGCTTAAAGATTTGGCTATGGTTTTATAGTCGGCCGCCTGCCTGACACTAACCTTCTTTGGGAATGCGTTTGTTGATGGCTTACCCGCCACCATTCGGGTGACCCAAGGTGCTTGATACAGTGCACTGGGTCAACTACCGATTTTTCTCTTCTTGCGACCAAGAAATGATCCTTTTTAGCTACTAACTACATCATCACTATCCCAAAACCCAAGTTCAAATACATCCAAAATATCTATTAAACTAGATACTCAGGAACATTACAAGGAATAAACGGCCCAATCGTTTTGCAATAATACACTAAAGTCCTTTCTAAGTGAAGGGGTAAATTCTTAAAGGCCTCGCCTACTGGCCGGGTATTCGGCACGTCTGCTTTGACATTGCTAAAGTAACCTGTTTATAGTGGAAGACAGAATTATTGAGGCAGCTGATAAGATTGTATTTTTTTTATTTATAAGGCTAGAGTTTGAGTAGGTGTGGGTGTTGATTTATCTCTATCAAATTCTGAGTAGGATTTTTTTAAAATTACGTTTTCATTCTAGGATCGATGATTTATTGTAAAAAAAAAACTGTGTAAATATTTAGTGAAGATAGTACTTAGGTAGTGAAGGTTATATTCTGTTAATTTAAGAATAGAAGTATCAGCCAATTTACAATGAAACGAAAGTTTACCTGGCCAAAAACTAAAAACCTAGCAATGCTGTGATTATTCTTATTGGAACAACCCTCAACTGTTTTCTTCTTACTTACCATTACCACTTACCATCACCTCTGAAAGTAAAATTACTGTTACTCTTAAAGAGAGACGCTGCTCTACCACAACATTCATCGTACCATCTTACGTCTACAACAGCAAAGATCAAACTTTAGGAGGTAATTGTATGCCATTCTGGGCCCATAGGTAAGTTACGTTTCTCCAAGCGGTAACGCTGACAAACCACTCAAATGTATTGAACTGAC
Source organism: Chrysodeixis includens (assembly GCA_941860345.1). Lineage (NCBI taxonomy): Eukaryota > Metazoa > Arthropoda > Insecta > Lepidoptera > Noctuidae > Chrysodeixis > Chrysodeixis includens. The sequence continues at coordinate 4,602,979 of OW796116.1, read as the reverse complement.
AAGTCGAAGTCACGTGATTTGACGACAAGGAATCATGGAATCAGGAACACATTTTAAATTTTCTATTCTAATGCAATAAAATTAACAATGTCTAGCTCTAGGCCCTCATAAACTTTTTTTTGAGGGAAATCATTAAATGACCCCGCCTGCTGTAGGAGCAGCAGGCGGGAGTGTCAGACTTTTACTGACTAAAATCCACTATGCTCCTCCTGGAGCCCTTTGAGTGCCGGGGTCGCAGTAACTCACGAACGTCCCGCAGCCCCGGCAGATATCACATAACCTCAAAGCTACACCTAACTGTAACCACACTTGTCTTGTAAGTCAGTGGGATAAAATGCTCGTGGGATAAAATCACAATGACAAATAATAAGGTCGCGACTATCTTCACGCTCCCATTGCGATGCGGTGTGAGCAGAATTCCTAGCGGTTTTAGTTCTGTTAGTATGTAGTATTTAGTATCGAATCTTGTGTGTCGATATTGTTGTGTAGTGTATTTTTTTGTTTTTTTTTTTTCATCTTTAGTAAGTTAAGACTGCTTGGCGGCATCAGAGACGATTGGAAGTGCGTTTGGTTGATGAGATAGTTAGGTTTACTGGAGGCAGTTGGATGAGGAAGGATTGGTACAAGGAAAAGTAGGATGAAAAAAGGGAGGCCTATTCCTAACAGTTGCTGCTTATAGGCTAAAATGATGATGCGTTAGCAAATAATATTAATTTCATTATTTTACAAGAATTAAGCATGCCAAAATCAAGCGTATAGGTATCTAACTGTTTAAATGTTTGGACTAGTATCCTGAAACTAATACTGCACTCATATTTTTCGTAAAGTACTGTTGTAATCTTAACAGTATTTTTTGTAAGTATTTAAAATTATAAATTATTAAAAAAAAAAATTGTATACATATTATTATATATTATTTTCCGAAATAGTACCGTTATTCTGGCCTGCAGTATACAGTAGTACAGCACCGATACTATCGACGTACCGATACACTGGAGGACATTCAAATAGATCCAACTTGTAGATACATTTTATGCACCTTACACAGAACTGGAAATGTAACCTAATTGCTGCTATTTATGCTGCGGTCTATTTAAATTAATTGGGTTTTATTTATTGATAGTTATTATAGCAAATAATTTGCTATTTCTGTAGTCATTGGTATTGCTTTTTGTCTTCGAAAGTATAGAGATTTTTGCACAGCAGTGAGATATGTTTAAGCTAATATTATTATTACTAGCACATTTTCTGTCCTAAAATGACTTCCAGTTTTCCGGTCTAAAGTTTTGGAAAACTTTAATACTGTGACTTGGTATGGGTACTTAACTGAATTGCGTTTTAAAATATTAATCAGTACATCAGATAGATTTCCAAAAAATATAGGACAGATGCTTTTTCTTTTATTGTGCAAGCAAAAATGGAGATGATAATTACAGTGAGCTTCAACACGTCTCAATCTTTTAATCACAACTGACGTTACTATCTCCCACTTTTATACGATTCAACATCTTTGATTGGGTATACCTTTGTATAATTTTATTATTTCAATACAAAAAAAACACGAATGCGATTTTTTGTCGTAAATCTATATGACGGATTAATTCGTTTTTTTTTGTCGAACACCCAATCCCTGTAAAGTATCCATGATTTTCTATGACGTTATTGTTAACTGTACCCAAAAATCGGAACATCCCTGTTTTTTTTCTTTTGAAGCCCTGCTCAAGCAAAAGCTGTATTGCAGAAGCCAATGTCCTTCCTTTCGAAAAGTCTATCTTTCAACTGACTATCCTTGTAAATGTAAGGTTATTAGGAGAATATCCGATTCTCACGCCCTTTTCAAGCAGAATATAATAGAACGGTCATTTATTAGCAAATGCTAACTAACTGCGTAGGTGCAGCTACGCACTACCTTAGTAATGATTAAGTATCAATCGTATATCTTCGTCATACTCAATAACTATTACGAAACAGTACTTAGAATATATAGAAATTGCTGTATTATGGTAACTTGAATTAAACGTATACCTAGGCCTCTCCACTCTTCTTCCACTTGTCTCTCTTAAGATTGAGTGACCAATTCGGGGTTAAAAAGGATTCAAACTTCACCTGGATATGACGGGCCTGTTGGTCTAGTGGTTATCGGCCCTGACTGCTATACAAGAAGTCGTGGGATCGATTCTCATCCAGGACAAATGTTTGTGTGATGAGCAGGATCATTTGTTCTGTGTCTGTTTCTATGATTATGTTTTTGGATTCTATGTTTTCTCCAGAATCTTTTCTTCACCGATTGTCAGTAACTAAGACTTGTTTAAAATAAATTTTGCGTAAAAGTACCAATAAAAAAAATCAAAACTTTTGTATGGTAGTCAATGGGGTAGTGCAGAGGTTTAGTAACTAGAATAAAAATAGAAATACATTTTAAGCATTATTAATTATACCAAAGCATGTTAAAAGTTATTTCACACAATAATATACATATTTGAATTCAAATGTTATACAATAAGTTACATATAATTTGACTAAATACGAGTATTGTATCAATGATATTTTATTTCCACATTCCCATTAAAAAGCACAAATGTAATTAGTACTAAGAATCTTCAACAATTGTGTAATTGTGTCAATATAACAATAGTTACGGTATAACATATGTACAGATGCAAGCTCATTGAGTAATTAAATAATAGACAAGAGAAAAAAAACTTCCTTTTTAAAGAACGTATTTTTAACAAACATAATGTACGAAAGAAATTAATAGTTAAGTAGTCGAAAATTTAAACTAAGTAAAAAAACTACTTGATACCTATGCTTGATAAATTTCCATAAAAGTAACATTAAGTCACAAAAAAATCTCATTGAAAGCGTATTTCATTTTATTGAATTAAAATAAAATATAACTATTAAATGTAAATAAAATTATGAAAAGTTTCAACCTCAGACAGGACTCGAACCTGCGACTCGTAAAGCTACTGCCGCATTTAGCCAAGAGTCGCAGGATTTTCTCATTGTTAATTTACATTTACGTAATTGTTATACCGATTAACAGCAGTTCTGATTTTTTTATATTAAAGTTCATGTAATTATAACTCACTACTCTATGACGCTACATTTTCAAGAAGTTGATGACGTCACACACCTTTTTCAAGTAAATCGATGTTAATAATCGCATAAAAAAGCTCAACATGGTTATTTTTAATATAACTTTTTACTATACACTAACTTTAAAACAACAAAAGGGCAACGATTAATTTTCCGTGTCGGAAAACATAAAAATAATTTTATTACCCCATAAGAAATGTCATTAAAGTTTTATGTATGATTTGTACTTACATCATAAAGTTACAAAAATATAATATAGGTTAATATAGCTCGTTATATAAGAAAAGAAAACGTTGATGATTAACGTTAAGCTGAAGTTATCGAGGCTGGTTCAATGATGGGTAACCATTGTCATACATTCATAAACATTGTTTTATTTATAAAATCTCTTAACAATATTGTCTTTTATAATCATGATTTTAATTATGTGATAATGCAATTTGAATGTAAATCAATCAAAATTTTAAGACTATAATTATGATAGACTGCTGCTTTTATATTTCATTCTAGCCACACACACTAGATATGCCAGTACATATTGTCTAGACAATACAATCTTCGTATATACGCTAAAACGACCGTTAAAACATCACACAGAAACTTAAGATCCGACAAAAAAACAAACCGAACAATGCATTCTTATGAAAACAGATATCAATCAATTTGTACAAATCGCAAAAACACAAGGCATGGCGTGATCAGAAGATACGGTGTATTAATAACTTAAATAAAAACTGGAATTTCTTCGTTAACCATACAAGTCATACAACATAAGCGCATCGTGTGAAAGAGATGGAAATATAAATTTGTGTGAGAGGGAAAGAGAGGGAAGATGTCGCGTGGCTCAAACTGGATAACTTCATGCTTTTTACTATGACTAGTTGTTGTTTGCGGCTTTATCCCCGTCTATATCTAAATTGAAATTTTCATATACCATAAAAGGTGAATTTCTATTAAAATTTAAATGTGTTTTATGATTACGTAGAAATATCCATAAAATCAGAACCTGTTTCAAATTCCTGTTTTTAAGACTCAATTTTCTTGGTTAGGAACAGTTGGGAAAATTGAGGACAGAAATACATTTGTACAGAAAAAACAGGTGTACTGGTTTTTGCACGTCACTTCATCCGCTAGTTATTGGCCATCAATCAGGTCATAAAATAACATTATAAGGTAACAAGGCCCAGGTCTCTTTTTTTTCTCGGTCTTGTCCTTCAGTCTGTTTAAAATAATTAAGAAAGTACTTAAACTTTGAAAAAGTCCCTTTATCCCGATATATACAAATAAGTAAACCGTACAATTTAACATTTATTATATACCTTTTAAGAAATTCAAACACAACCCAACCAAAATTTTCTTCCTTCTTAATTTTTTTCCCAAACAGACATACACATATTCTCTCTACATAAAAGTATAGATTACGCCAGAACTTGCTTTGCACACCTGATGTATAGTAATATTTGCAACGAGAGAGTATTCACGGTTATTTTTGATTACAGTATCGGCAAGTCTTTAAATACAAGTAACAGGTGTCTCCGTTGTGATTTTGTAATTTTATGTTTTTTTTTGCTGTTATTCAATTGTTTATGTCGTTTGGTTCCTTTAGTGTATTGTTTTCCTTATAATAATTGGAATGATGTTGGTTGTCAGATTCAGATGTCTTTTTACCGTAATTGGTGTCAGTGGAGAGCAACAGTCTAAAGGACGTTCATGACTCATTTTACAGGATGATACAGTATTTCATGGTATGTCAAAATTGTAGAGTACCTAATGTCACATCAGTGTTAAATGTTTTAGGATATTCCGAACCCACGTCTGCCTAAGTTTGTAATTTTTGTGTCACCTTAGAAATACTTTATTTATTAAATCCATTCTGAAACCGTTTAACCTTTTATCCTAAAGTTTACTATATCTTATAACGTAAAGAGTTTTCTATCAACTCGATTAACTCAGTATACTTCATAGCAAAAAAGAAAATTGCCTCAAAGCCGATACCAAACAACATAATATTGTTAAACCCCGGATCAATTCAAATTAAAAACAAAGGAATCGTTAAAAAGGTCGGTTTTAATCGTTTGCTTCGGTTAAGGAAATATACGGAAAATATGCTAAATTGAATAATGGTCTCCGACAAGATGATAAAAAATACATTATCCTGGCCTTTTGGGGGAACATTTAGTATCCCAATACGCAACGCACCTGAGAAGAAAATAAATTAATTTTAAAACGTATATATTTTTGTATGGCTTCATTGTTGGGGAGACCTCTCTTTGACAAAGTGAACCCTCTGTAGGTTTGTTTTGTTTGAGTAAGTGACGTAATAAAGTTAACGTTTCAAATCAATCTTATGAGCGAAAAATCATTTAGCCATTTTTAACCGACTTCAAAAAAGGCGGAGGTTCTCAATTCGTCGGAATCTTCGAAATCTCAATCATAAAACCTAAACATGTTCTGATAGCAACATAATATTAGTGAAGGAATCAAACAACCAAATACACTGGGATTAGGTTGACCACCACGTACCAAGTACACTGGAATTACGTTGACACAATGAGCCATTGGAGTCTACATGCGGACAACGGAGCCCGCCACCAAGTACCTATGTACCTATACCAAGTATGTTATGGGTCTAAATAAAAATCCTATTCTACTAATCACCAAACGTATGTAAAACATTTCAATCAGACGAAAAAAGAAAACATTAAAGTGTATTTACAAAACGAATAGCACCTTCGTACTATTTCATAACAGTGATATAAGACGCGATGATAACACAACACATGACGTAGATACAAGCACTATAAATGAAGCTACATACATAATCAAGGCTACTTTCACTCCCGTAAAGAGGTCAGCCTTCCCTCTCGCCCTAGTACTAGCATTACCTTTTAAAGTGGTATATCTCAAACACTCGACGCTATAGACCAACGATTGTGATGAATAAATTAATAAATTACAACAAAAATAACTGGAGGAACGGGGAATTTGCATAACGCCGACCAAAATCATTTCCACAAAATCGGACGCGAAGGAAATGTATAAACAATATGCACAGATAGATTAAAGAATTTTTGGAAAAACTTTGGGTATAAAGAATGGATCATCAAAGTCTAAGAGTCAAAGGTACGCATAAGCACCCAAGTCTAAAAATATATCTAGTAAGCTTCGAATAATCCGTTCTCCATTTTTAGAATAAATAACAAACCGAGCATTAGGTAATGAGTTTGAGTTAAACATTATGTAACGTTAACGTGTACAGCACTACACATCATCAAAACTACGAAAACAAAGTGGCGGGCAATAGCTAGTTTAGAAAAAAATTGTTGTCAATTATTATGTGATAGATTTCCACGAACTAACATCAAAACCGAATTAGACAAACGTTCGATTCCAATAAAGTTTTATATTATTCCATTAAAATGTAATATATTATTACTCGAACCTCTTATAATTTGGAGCTCTATGTTTTATAATTGAAGAAAGCATCTTTAGAATGTAATAATCAAAAGTATTTCCAAAACTCAGTCCCGATTTACACATCTCTACATATCTTTGCCTACACGGTACCCTCAACATTTCACACATATATTTTCTGATTACTTTTATACATAATATATAATTCAGTATCTTATTACAGAGTATTATATATGCATACAATAACACGCTCTCCCGTAGCCTTTTCGTTGGCAGAAACTAAAAACCTTTCCGTACTCCGATTCTTTCATATTCCTTTTGCTTTCCCCACGTTTTCTCATATATACTGGTTAACATTAAATTTTATCACGTACCTATTTCCTTCTTTTACTAATAACGTAATAAAATTCTAATCACAATATAAATTAATTAAACTCTCGTAAAATCTCCTGCCATTAATAAATTTAGTATCTACAAGTAATTATTTTTAAGTCATAAATAATTTTATTTCATGTAGTAATATCTAAATCTAAATTAGTTTCAGATTCAGTTTATTTAAACTCATTTTTAGTCTAGTATTTTTTTTCTAGCAATTCTAATATTTCAAAGACTCTTCCAAAAAAAACTTATACCAAAAAACTGTATTGTATATTTCCATCAGTTACAATCGCCCTTTGCAAACGAGCCCGCGAAACGTATCGCAACAATAATGGTTTCAGTACCTACACAAACCAATTCAATTGAAAATATCGTGTCTGACCAACAGATGTGGCTATATTTTATTCAGAGCTCGAACTCGACCTCCCCTAGAATACAAAGTCGATTGTTGTCTAAAAAAACATTCCCAACTTATATCCCCATATGCATCCTCATACCGGTAAAAAAGTCATACAATCACCCACACTTAACTTCTCATTTCAACATGACATTGTATAGATAAATAAAATCCAGGAAAGCTCAAAGAAAATTAAGCAGTAAGCTCAAATTAACACACTGAATTAGTTTACACTGTGGCCAGTGTAAAGGAAAAATTTCTTATTCGGAACGCGCACGTTGATAGTACGGTGGTTCTACCTCGTTTTTGAGGCTCTGCAGTGATGCGAGACAAGGACGGATATATACGACTGCGCGTTGGGCGAGCGAGACGGCAGTATTATTGCACCGGTAGTGAGGAGTGAAAGAGATCAATAATGAGACGCACGAGGAGTTGAAAAGGGATTTCAGATTAAGGTCGTTGTCGAGTCAAAGAGCAGGTTAGTGGGAAAATTTGTAGAGAGGTTGTTATAGTTGTGACAGTTGTAGGTTTGTGGATGTGACTCAGAGAGGACAACCAAGAACAAGTTTAAAATTTTAAACGCCCTTTTTTTTTACTTTTATGAAGATTATTTTGCTGTATCTCTTATCTGTAAGTTATGTCAAGTTATGTCAGTATTGAGTCAAACACAAATAAAAATTTTAATTTAAAGCTATTATGACAACCGATAAGAATTCAAGTCTCATTTTAAAATTACGAATAATAATAGATGTTTGTAATAACTATCTAATAGTTTTGTGCAAATTTCGTTTTGTCAGGCAAATCCTCAATCAATTACCCATTTAGACACTTAGAGTAATATTTAACTATACAAAATCAAATCATACAACGCTAAATATGTAGTACTCGAACTTTCAACGTTCAAAATTTCCCACCTTCGAATAGGTATAATACTTTCCGTCCGCTCTCTATCAAACTCTACTCTTTGGTGCCCAGCCTGGCCGGGCGAGCGCAGCTTTTCATACACCCTCAGTCGCTAGCTAACCGTCGCGAGTGTCAGTACGTTCTGTTCCCCCCTACCACGCGTCGTTACGCGGCATTTTGAAATCGAACATTTTCAAAATATAAAAAAAAACAATCGTGATTTTTCCGTGTGTGACAGTGTTTAACTGATTATCATAATACAGAGGTGATTTTTCGTGGATATTTTAGTGTTGTGCCGTTCTGATGTTGGATTTTTAATGTGTATTACAGGATTAAGTAATGAACGTTTTGTTTCGTGATTACAAAGCTGAAGGTTAGTGTTTATGGTTAGCGTTAATTCACGTTTTTTGAGCGTTAATTCCGTGAATTTGATAAAAGCTTTGTTGTTGTGTAAAACGTGTTGGTGTATATATTTTGCATTGTAACACAAAAAGGCATGTAAATTCGTGACCTTTAATATTTAGCCTAAAACCTTATGAATATTTGAAATGTATGTTTGGTTTTAAAGGTAATTTTGAGTCTCTGCGTGGGTTGCTCGTAGTAAAATACATCTTACAATGTCGAAAAGTATTTTCATCATCGTTGAATTTTAAATTATATGAAAATATGGAAAATGTGTTTCGTCTAGGTTATGTTAAGTAGCATTTTCGCTTCGTATTTTCGTAACAGAATTCTCACAGGAAAATATGTCGTTTGGAATAAAAGAGAGTCGAGTTTTCCTTTTTTGTTTTTATTCCGGAGGGCTTTTGATCATCAAAGGCGTTGTATTAAATTATAGGGATTATAAATGTAGTGAATTCATAAATAAACCATAGCAGGCAATATAAATTTTGATAAGTATCGTCAATTTAGTATATTTTAAATACCTCTATCTGACCATAGTCTATTTTGAACTGCCTCTACCCTGGATATTTTTGTTTAGCCTTCGTTGTTATGATAATTTTGAGTATTTGGAGCAGTATCTTTGTTTCTCCGATATATTAAGGGAAATTACCTTTTTTTATTTGGTATTTAATGGACTAAAACAAAATGCCAAAGCATGTGAGTATATTTGTAACTATCACGCATAATTGGCTAGACGAATCAATAATAATAATATAATAGCAAACTAGCCCTTAAACGTCCCACTGCTGGGCTTAGGCTTTTCCCAAATAGGGTAGGTTTGAGCATTGACCACGCTAGCTCACTGCGGATTGGCGATTTCTGATTCCAATATGTGGAATCCAGGATTCCTCACGATGTTATCCTTCACCGTTTGTCAGACAATTGTGGTGAATTAGTATATAGGCAGGCGCTATATTTTAGCTATATACACAACATGTTGAACCTATAATAAATATCCACGGTGTCGGAATCATTGGCAGAAGCTCATAGTCTATACATTTTCTATCGTTGTAGGATTGAAGTTATATTTGTTTCTATAATTCTTTGTTAGCACAATACATTTAATATAAATGAGATTGACTACGCAATTATTGGATAGGACATAGTAATTTAGTGATTATTGGGAATAGGGCAGTGTAATAGCGTAAGGCAAATATGTGGAGGTTATAATAATATTAAAAATTCTAATGATAACTATTTTCAAGTTCATATTTGGGGAATAAATTCGCAAATAGATACACGTTATTCTTTGAACTTTGAACTTCCTTTTATAATAATATTATTAATTTAGTAAAGACTACTGGAAATAGGACTATTGTAACATTAAAGAGATAACTCTAACCTTTGGTCTTGATATTATCAACCCACAAAGATAATATACGCCTACTACTACATATTATAAAACAAAGTCCTCTGTCGTGTCTATTTATCTGTTTGCGATAAACTCAAAAACTACTGCACCATTTTTCATACTGTTTTCAATAATGTATAGAGTGGTTCTCGAAGAAGGTTTTAGTATACAATTTTTTAAGTATTTGAATATCTGGACTAAAATATAACGATAGTTGTTGGTAAGTTGTAATAATTGCGTTTGATATTGAAGAAGTCGTGTACCTACTGTCAGAAAAGGTCAGAAGTGGGTAATGTTTTTACGGCTATAACCGACATTTGCGCGAGCAAAGTCGACAGCAACAGCTAGTATTCTAGACATTCAATTATTCCTCTATGTTTATGTTGAATAACCAACATATTCCAACATAAAATTCATGTTGAATAACCAACATATTCCAACATAAAATTCAGCTTTGAATTCATTAGACTAATCACAACATCCGAGTTATTACGTTAAAACAATGTGTTGAAGGTTTTCGCTTGTATCTTGCTTCTACTGAAGTTATAAATGTGTTTAATTGTAAAGTGGTTTTAGGTATAGATCATTGTTATACTGTGTAAATTATTACTTAATTAAGGTCTGTCGAATATAAAATGGAATTACATCTATCAATATGACGTTTTTAAATATACTCTAAGTATCTTTTATATACTATTTTTGAGCACAAAAAATGATAACAGTATATTTTATAAATAATGATTCATCTTGCGTACTAATTCGTCAGCAGACAACGTTTTTGGAACAGAATGTTGCATTCATGTAGAAATTTGCTTTATTCTAAGGACACGAGTATTTTTTTAATAAGATCCGGCTCTTTTCGGACCTTACAAATTGAGTAACTGATGTATTAAAAATGCCCTCTCAAAAGTTCCTGTAAAAGTATTTATTAAAATAGACCTTTTTGATTTGAAATACGTTGCATACAAGCATTTTTTTCCTATCCTATTATATCCCACTGCTGAGCAGAGGCCTCCCCCAAGTCCTTCCACATTTTTCTGTCCTGCGCCACCTCGAATTACATTACTTTAACAACACGATTACTACACACGGTCCGTAGTTTTAAGTTCATTCATTGACACACTGAAACTGACCAAGACACCTCGAAAACCACGCTAAGCTCTTAGTCCCGACTGTCCACGTAATCTTTGACAGTCGTTAAGGCATTATCCTGAGTGCCTGTTACCAAGGGACACTATATTACCTAGCAAACAAGTTGTGTATAAATGGAAAATACTAGTATTCAACTGAAACCGGTGACACTAGATGTTAGTCTGACGTGGGTTGAAGAATTTCTAGGCAGAAGCGTAATAATATATTGTAAAGACTCATTCTGTATTCTACGATCTTACTAATATTATAAACGCGAAAGTTTTGTAAGTGTGGACTTATTTGGTATGGAGTTAACTGACACCCTGGATTAACACATAGGCTACTTTTTTTAACCGATTGCTTTTATTTAGTGGGTGTTGTTTTTAGCAGTTATAACAGATATATGCACGAGTGAAGTTGTGGCGACAATTAGTTAAGAATGAAAATATTACGAGTGGTTAAGGTAAAAATTGTCTAATTTAAGTCGAAAAAACATTATATGACTGGAATACTTTATTTTGTAAAGGCAAAACGACAGCAAATTATAGCAAAAATTGTACAATTATTGCGGTCAAACTAACAACAATAATTGAACATTTCTGACAGGGAACAAAGAGATATATTGCTCTCACATTATTTTCCTATTTATGTGATAGGTACTACTACATATTACTCACGTTTTATTTGATACACTTTACATTTTTAGACAGGAACGCCTATACAACGTTGATAAAAGCGAGAGGCATTAAATGAAACCACATATTCTGTATATCATTATAAGGCTACACAACAAAAATCAAATCAATGTAAGCAATTTTTTATAATAACTTTCGTGAGGATGATTCATACTTAAAACGTTATAACGGTTTACTCACGCGTATTTATCGGGATGGCCCGACTAGTTTCGGACCCAACCGGAGCCAACTAGATAACTATGCCTATAAAACTTAGTCACCTAATCAGAAAGATACAGCATGTTCAAACTAAAAAAAACTAAAAAAATATCCTGTGACTAAACTATTGCTTACATTGATTTGATTTTTGTTGTGTAGCCTTATAATGATATACAGAATATGTGGTTTTATTTAATGCCTCTCGCTTTTATCAACGTTGTATATTATTATCCCCAGTTTTCAGCTACCATACCAAAATACATAAACATAGTTACATACTCACAAACTTTCACCTAAGTATATACTTTTAGCACACTATTAATACATACTGTAGTAAAAATCGGTCGTTACCAAAAAATAAATGCCTACAGCCGGGCGTAACAGTGAACGCGCCTGTACGTAACAGCGATAGGGCTGCCCACCTACAGCAATTTAGCTACATTAACAACACCGTCCGTTCGTCATTACGACACACTCGCGACTGTATCATGCCACCGTCATGCCACGTTCCGATAGCGTAGACATAACTTGCGTTTCGCCCGTTTTAAAGAAGACTTCAGACTGTATAAATTATTATATTGTGCATTTAGTGTGATTGGTTTCAATACTCCTCTTTCTATATGTCCAACCAGCTTTTCCAGAAGGTTTTGAGTCAAAATTAATTAATTAATTACAGACCAAGAGGAATTTAGTCCATTTGTAACTAACTAAATTAATTATCAGCTACACTGAATTGGACCATCAATATGTATGATTGCAAATCGTTGAGGTTTATTTGCTAAATATCTATTCGAAATTGCTTTGTTATATCTAAATTAAATTGCAATGTTGGTAATGTCTATTCAATTTATAGTTAACTATATTCCCCAACATATTTAATTATATAAATATTTAACTATATTCCCCAACATTAGATAAATTACATAAATGGATACATTACAACCAGACACATTTTTATGATCTTGCCATCACACAAACTCTTGTTCTGGGTGGGGATCGAACCCACGACCTCCAGTATAGTAGTCAGGGCCACTAACCACTAGACCAAGAGACCCGTCAGTATCAATAAATACAGCATATAACTCCTCTATCAAACACCATTATTTTTTATCTCACTCAGTTGGCTACTAAAAGTAGAAATACGGACAATTTTAACGTGCCACAATGATATAACATTATACCTTTGTCAAACGAATCGTAATTACAAAATTAATTAGTATTGTGTATCAGCTAAATAAACATTGGGTTGGTAATGGCTAGTTATTTTACCCCTAACACCTAATTCTAGGAATTGATATGGTGTGACGTCATAGTGTGTATGTATGGGTAAAAGTGGAGGTCGACGGCGGTATTATGTATGTTGCAAAAGCAATGAGACAGCAATATTTGTACAATTGACTGCCTAAAAAAATAATTCGTTTTGTTCTATTTAATTCTGTTTAACCAGTCACATCAGGGCTCAGGCTAGGAAGTGAATTTACTATGGGTCGCAGATATCGAAATCGACAAGAAGGACTTTAATACGGACGATTAATTATTATTTATAGGACATCATCTCACAAGTTACACTCTTTGCAGCCATATCATCTTTCACACAATCCATCCATCGTTTCTTTGGTCGTCCTCTTTCCCTATATCCATCCACATTCATGTCTAGAACTATATACCTATAATAATAAATAAAAAAGGAGTATGGTACGGCCTACTACTCCCAATGAGACACAAAATAGGTTATATTTAAAACCCTACAATACAGCAAGACACCGTAAAAGTTTTCAATTAAAAAGGTTCTATCTTAACAATCTAACGCCAATCAAGATCACGTAAATCTACGTAACCCTAAAATATAGCTTAACCCTCTAATTTACGGGCGAAGGTTTTTGTGAACCAATGGGGTAACAATGACCCCGCCTATATTGTTCCAAAATGAATGGCTTGAGTCGTGCTATCAATTGTAAGGTTGAAATAGTAGAAGTGATTACGAATTTATTGCTTTATTTTATTAAATTTTGAGGTGTGTGTTTTTCTAGGTACTTTCATTAAAAAAAAATATGTTATAGACTACTACTAAACTAGCTGTTGCTCGCGACTTTACCTCCGCGTTGTCGATTAGAGCTGCAAAACATTAACCTCAATACTCTATTGCATTCCACATTGTTGTACAGTTGTTAGCTTAAAACCAGGTAGGTAAATGCATAGTTTATAGAAACGCAGTTTACGCAGTCGGTTAAAAAGTACTTTTATTCGATGATATTTTTTTTATAACAAAATTTAACAAAGCAATACCCTAATTAAGACACTCATCAATTCAAAACTACTGTATTAGAACTCCAACCCTAAAATCTAAAAATAAAATCCATAAAAGTTTAAAAAAATCAGGGTGTAACCAAAACCAGTCAACTTAGAAAGAAAATAAACAATTCTTGGACACACCTGTTGGTCAATTATCCCGGAGTACAAAAACCCGATCCCGGTTTTAATAGAGCCCTACTAAGGGTTCTCGACTTAAGATTATCGTTTCACACTCGAATGGTTATCACTTTGCGAGTTATGTACTTATTTTAGTCGAGCGTGAATTCGATTGGTGACTCGTAAAAGTTTTGGTAATTTTGTCGTTGATATTCGTTGGATTTAGTGTTATAAGTTATTTAGATGTTTGATGATGTAACAAAATAATTCTATTCATGGAAACAGTTCTAGTAGGAACATGTTTTCTGGGCAGCATTTATTACAAAAAAAATATTAGAGTAATAAATTCATTGGTATAAATAATAAAACAAAACGATTGTTTCATTACTAAAAGTATGTTATAATTTGAAAGTTTAATTCAAACTTAAACTACCACTACCATTTTTTATGTAAGCACATTTTAATTTGCTAATTCTCTTTACAATTCACACTTGTCCGTAACTCCCAAACATTTTTTTTTTATAAAGTAATTTCACTAGCCAAGTGAGAACCAGTACAATTTTAAAGTGATAACTACCAAACCTATAGTAGGCCTCTCACTATTGTAAGACCCTATACAGGTTGCTTTTAACCCATCAAGATCAGCTGCTAGTATCAGATATATTCCGTTTAAACTTTGTTTAATGGATCGTTCGTGTGAACGTAAACTTGCAACTTTCAAAGGAACTGTTAAAAGGAAAGTAGTATCAAATTATTTGTGAATTTTTTCGTTGTTTTTTTGTATGATGGTCGAGAGTAGAGATGTTTTTTTACTTCTGTATGCTATACAAGTTATTGATCCTGTTTTAGACAAGGGTTTTTGATGGTTTATTTGACATGTAGTATTGGTGAAAGTGCCTCTTTATCAACTTTATGAGGTTTCCGTTGTGGGGTTTAGTTGTTTTTTTTTCTCTAGCCTTTTGTGTCCCACTGCTGAGCAAAGGCCTCCCCCAAGTCCTTCCACGTTTTTCTGTTTTGCGCCGCCTTGAACCTGTCCCTCCACCGCTTTTTGGGCCTTTCGGTCTCGGCGGCACTAATTGTTAATTTAACAAAACGGAAAGCTTTTGTAAAAAAAAGAAGTCTGGATAGAGTTCGTATAAATATCTTACGTATGCATTGACTTCCAATTCCTATAAAAGTAATATGAATAAGTCAATGTTATGATTTATCATAATAACTGGAAATCAGAACTGGAGACTGTAATACACTTTGCCAAGAAAACTGTTAAAGTACACGTAGATCGAATTACAATAACGTATTGTTTTTATTTAAGCTGAAGGAATTGCTTATTAGCCAGTTTAGTTTTAAGTAAATGCTACGAAATTTATGCTAGATTTAAAGTTCTCTATTTTTAATTAGAAAATGATAACTCATAGTGTTACGAATACCGTCATTGTCACTATCAAACTAAATGACAAAAACAGCATGACATTATCCTGAACCTTTTATTAGTGTTGTTTTTTTTATTACAGTTTTAAGTTTTATCTTTAACTCGAGTTTTTTTATTCATGTATCGATAGGCAGACGCCATTTTTTGTAACACATACGTTATTATAATGATTCAGTACCAGAAAGAAACAGAGCTAAACAAAAAATATCGCCATCTCTTTCTTATCAAACACAGTAAAAAGATTTAATAATAGCTTGTTATTGTTTAAATCGATAGCAGGAAGCAAAAACAATGCATTTGCGATAAATATTCCTGTTTTATCATAAATCATTTCAACAGGTAATAGAGGCTATGTGTTATGATGGTAAAACCCATTGTGTTATTTAGACCATAACAATTTAACTTGCTTATAACTTTCTTATCAGTACGTTTATGTTGTATTAAGTATAAAGTTAGGCTGGTTATACATAGCTGTGCGAGCCAATATTACTGGCCTGTAGACGAGTGAAATTTTTACACCTTTTTTATTAATTTATCATTTTTACAGAGGATAACAACAATTACTTCATAATAGCAACAAAACAAGGCTTAAACGCATTAGTGATTATTAACGTCAATAGAATACGCTCAAATGTATGGAGATGACAGGTCTAAGTCACGTGATTTATCGAAACATTTATTTCTAGAAATTATGGATGCATGAACGTACATGTTATAGATAAAATAATTACACCCCGGCACAAATTCAATGATCGTGTTCATCACACAAACATTTGTCCTGGGTGGAAATTGAACCCACGACCTTCGGTACAGCGGTCAGTTTCACTAAACACTAGACCAACAGGCCAGACAATGGTTGGCCTGTGGTCTAATAGCGCAAAAGATCAAAAGTTTTTGAATCAAACCAGAACTACGTGTTTTAGTCAAACGTTTGACTGTCTAGGAGGGCTTTAGAGTTATCGGTCACGTAATGGAATTACAAAATTTCAATTTAACAAATCCCGCTTTTATTCCAAAGTGACAAAGTTTAAAATTGTTTGCTAAGATTTTAAATTTAATTAGCAAGCGATTTACAACTTTCGTGAGGGAAGTTAAAGTTGTAAATCATTTGCGGGCTCTCGTTTTGTCTTTGTTTTGTTCTTGCTGTAAATTGATATTTTGTTTTTGGTTTTCAATGTGCTGATGACAATAGCTTTGAATAGGTTTTTAGGTACTTTCAACGTGAATTGAAAGCACCTAAATAAGCTGTGTTGTTTTTAAATTGGTTTTGAAAATATTGAGTTATTTCGTTATACCTTGGTTTTGTTTTGGTGTGGTGTCTTGTATAGGTATGATTATTCTACAACAACATACCTTAGGGCCTTCTATTTAGCTACCTTTTTAAAGTATGTTGCAGATGTTTAAGAGAGATGTCATGGTAATTCGCTGTCTGTTTTCCATATCTCTTCGTCTTACTTTTTTTGGCATACTTTAAGAGGTGCTAGATTCCTTCTTTGTCTAGAATGTGATTGTCTAGAATTCTATTTATTGCGCGTTTCAAGTAGAAGTGAAAAAAATCATATTAAACCAGTAACTGCTCTATTTAGAAAACACAATCTGAAAAATAACTTTTTATCAGGTGGTAAAGTATTTGTGTTCAACGGTACATAAAAATAGTAAAAAAATAGTGGTGGAACATCATAACCTGCGCATTTTAAGCATAGGTTTATCTAACATAATCCAGAAATCAATAGCCCAAATCGATTGTATTTTCACAATTTACTATAGTATTGAAGCTACTTTGGGCCGTCCATGTCTGTTCTTCCATAGAGCAGAGATGGCCATTGGTGGCCCCATCACATTTTAGATTAAAATTCTCAACAAGGCCTCTGCATGTTAGACCTGTGTCTCGTGTAAATCCTTACAAAGAACCGTATTTCTTCCCTTGAAATTATCCCATGTATTAAAAAACATATTATTTCAATTAATAATATTATAACATCGTCATATCTCCCAAAAACAATTCTCCCCAAAATTAAATAACCTGACTTTATCCTAGAAATAATATCAACTTACTTGGAGGTCAGGGACCCAAGTCCATACATCCATCATGAAGATTACATGAGGACAATCTACTCAGAGTAGACCCTTGAGAGAAGCCTGACATATCTTACTGAACTAGATCCAAGGAGGCTATATGTATAACTGTAACTTTTGTTATAGTACTAGCTGTGCCCGCGACTTCATCTGCGTAGAATTTAACAAAAAAAAAATATTTTCTAAATAAACAAGAAAATTTAGCAAAAAAGTCACATTCTGATTCATATTGAAATACTAGCTAATATTTATTTATTTACTAAAAGCTTAAATCTATCATTACAGGTAACAGGCTTTATACAACATAACAGGTATTTGAGGCTAAAAATCAAGAAATTATTACACGAACTATCTCCTCATTTCTTCTCCTTTGTGTGATAAAATCTCCATACTTCCTACTAACGGCCTGAAAAGGCTTCCTCTAAATAGAACCTTTTGATTTTGATTTGAAGTATATTTAATACTTCAAATCAAAATCAAAAGGTTCTATTTAGAGGAAGCCTTTTCAGGCCTTTTCAAAACGTTACTGACTCTAGTCGCGTCTAAAATGTAATTCTTATGGAGAAGAACCGCCAAGAAACTCCACAGAATAAAAACTATAAGAAAACTGTCCATGTTTCCGATTAGTTAGAGTTTTGGAAGACTCGAGAGATATGACCGTGGGTGTCAAATAATGTTCCATTGTCTTAACCAGTGTACGCATCTGATGGCAATTAATTTCTTTTTGTGACGTCATATCTTTATGTCGTTATGGCGTACTTTTACTTCAATGGAGGTTTCATATTTGTCTACTAAATTGATCTTACAGAGTATTTGCTAAGATAGAGGATTTTTTTGTTCTCTCCACACAGTAAAAAAAAATCCCAATGAGTAGTATTACAATCTTATTAATATTAATGTATGTAATAGATCTAATTATCTGGGACCAAGCAGGAAAAAAATCTTTGCTATCAACTTTAAGGGAAGAAACCCGCTCCTTTTTAAAGGTTTACACGGGGACACAGGTCCAACTTGAAGAGGCCTTAGCTTTGCTTTCATTACTGTTACAATTTCAAACACATAAAATTCAATAAATTCAGTATTATTGTTTTCGTTAATTTTAGATATCTACCCCCACGTGATAGTATTCCCGCCTGATTCTTCAAGTCTTTATCGCTACATCTCTGCCAACCTCCTCAAAAAACAACAAGCGTGATACATAACATTTGGAATTCACATATCGTTGCCACAAGACCGTTAGACATCGCTCGTTCCGGTCTACCCACGCACCCCATAACTTGGGGTCACATTCAAAATGATTGCAAAATGTTCAGTTTCTTTTTGTTATATAATACGAGATGAGATTTCTATCTTAAGTGATCGGGTTTTTTGGGTACTGCAGGTAGATGCTTTTTTTTGGGGTAAGTTTTTTTTCTGAAGGTGTTAATTTGGTTTTGGATGGCATTGTAGAGGTATGGTAAAAAAATGAAATCCATTGCTCTTTTTTTTCTTGCTAAAAAGTAACCGTGTTGCATTACACTTTTTTAAACCTTAAGAATATCTTTGTCCAAATTAAAATATCTCAAAAATTATCAGTAATCATTCAATTGTATCACAACATCATAAGAAAAAAGACACTTATTTTAAAATCTATATTCAAACAAAAGTGGGTTCATTTTCTGTATTACTTTTTCTAATCATTTCTATTACTTATTAATACCTACATTTTATCGAACAGAATATCATTAAACATAGTTATTCCAACAGTGACAATATCAACTGAAACACTAGCATGCCACGTAAGCTTGATTGCTTAGTTCGAAGAATAAAATAACAATTTACTTGCATTGTAAACAAAATCAACCCACCCTGTAGACATTGGACGATGATGGGGATATTTTAATTAATATTTTATGTGTGACCGATTTCCCTAGTGACGTCCGCGTGTTAATAACGTGTTTAAGCAACATTATTATTGAGTATATTACTTTTAAATTTTTGCTGTTTTTTTGTATTCTTTAATGCTCTAAGTTCTTACCCCATTTTGAAAAATGTGATCAATTTATTCTGTTGTCGAATTCTGCAAAATGTTAACAAAAAATGACATGTTTGACAGGCGATTAACAGATTTCTGTATCTTTATTAGTTTTAGAAAGATAAGCGTCGTTTTGGGATATAACTATTCTTAATGCAATTGACAAATTTTCAGCAAAACAAAACTTATTAACATTATTTTTTTTTTGTAATATTCTTCTACTCATAACGGCATCTCTCTTCCACAACTTCAACAGTTTTACTTTAAGCGATAGTAAATAGCCTCCCTGATCCATATTACAATAATTATAGCGAAATCTTATAATTATCTTCTTGGAAAATAAACAACCAGATCATATTTACGTTGTATTAGCATTTATAACGTTCAAGACGTTTTTGCGTCGATTGATAAGCGAGAAAACTTTCTAGATTAAAGAAAATATAGAGAAAGCTTTGATTACTTGGAAATCCGGCTTTATTATGAGTACCTAGAATTATAGGTTTTCTAAACTAGGTAGGTAGTAAGTAGGTAGTATGCTAATAGGCAGAATGTTAGTCTGCAACGAATTCAAGAGTAATTTTAGGCTAGAAAAATGAAAGTTCAAAATTTTGTATTTCTTGTTTTTAATAGCCTGAGCCATCTATCTATCAATTACTTATACAAAATTACATATATCTTGCTATTAAGTGTCGGTTCATGACTCTACTTCTAAGCTAAAACAGCAAGGTTTTACAAAAAATATGATTATCTACTTCTTTACATATTATAGATAAATAAATTACACCAAGACACAGAACAAATGATCGTGCTCATCACACAAACATTTGTCCTGGGTGGGAATCGAATTCACAACCTCTGGTATAGCAGTCAAGGCCAATAACCACTAGACCAACAGGCCAGTCGAAAAGGCTATAATACAAGTCTAATAAAGAAAAGAGATACTTTCTATCACCTACTTGTGAACCACATTCTCAATACTGATCGAGATCATTATGAAAACCATATAAGGGACAAGATCAGTTCACGGTAACCGCGAAATTGTAACATAGTAACAAATTACTCAGACTAATTTGTAGTAACTTTTTATGATGCTTTTTTTATTACTTAGAAATTTACACTGTATTTGTTAGTGGTCCAATAGGTATAGTAGGGGGACATGACATGTTTTTATGTTTATTCGGTAAATTTCGAAATTCGAGGAAAATATTCGTTCCACGAATTTCGAAATTTACAAAATAAACTGTGTTTTTTACAAATATGAAAAAAAAAATGTTTTTATTGCAAATGCATACATTTATAGGGTATTATTGGAATCCATAAATTTTTGATTTGACTACATTAAAAAAAACATAGATATCGTATTTATATGACGAAATTTTATCCCATTTTTTCTCTGCAGAATGAAACATCAAACTACATAAAAATAATTACAAAGCTTTCCTTTTTTTATTTTAACACCTCGAAATAAACTGTACATGGTCTTAAGCTAAACAAATACATTTATAAATCGTAAAACTTCGATACGGAACATTACAAATAAATTCTTCTTCACGCTTATCCGTCTTTACGGCTTTTAAAATACACAAATAATACACATGCATTTTTAACTCATGACTAACTCTATGGTAATGTACCTTGTATTTTAAAACTTTAGAAAAATTATATCCTAACATAATTATTATTAATGTTTAAGGACATTAATACAATGAATAATGATATTACTAACTAGCTGTGTACGGGACTTCGTCTGAAATGGAATTTATCAAAAAATAATTAGTTTGTTTGTTAAAATAAGAGATTTTTTCTAAGATAAAAGTAGCCTGTCTTATAACATCAGTTTTACCTGCCAATAATCCCGTCAAAATCGATCCAGCTAGTTCAGAGATTAGCCGGAACAAATAGACAGACAAAAATTACAGAATAAATGTTATTTTGGTGTGTGTACCATATATTATATTCATTATGAGTATAGTAAAAAATAGTTATATCAATATTAGAAACAGATACTCCAATTTTATTAATAGTATAGGTAATATAAAATTACGATCAATGGACGAACGTTTATAATTTATTGAAATACAACCTCAATTTCGCCCACGATATTATTTGGGCCAGAATTGTTAAACATTTTTGTTACATATTTTGTTGTTTTACTAGCCATATTAGTTTGTTATATTGATTTTATTGTTATAATAACGTGAGATAGGGCCATCTTTTGTTTAAACGGAGGCTTAATGGTTTAAAATCTGTGGTAATATTTGTAATTCAGATTTCCTCACTTTCCATCACCGTTTGTCAGTTGTGTCTTAGAATTATTAAGAAAATACATAAGTGTAACTAAGAAAAAGTCACATTGGTACTGGCCTGCACTGGGGATCGAACTTGCACCACGTGCATACAAATCCATACACAGAACCGCTAGGCCATCACAACTTATAGTAGGTATACACTTTAAAAAGGGGCTCGGGGTGTTTTTAGTCGGTGGGAGTCGGCATATCCCCAAGCCGTGCCCTCGGCGTGGGTTGGAGTCATTAACGCTTCACCCCGAAAACAAAAAAAAAAGGTATACTTTACAAAAACATCGATTGATAAAAATCTTGCTTATCCGCCATTGTGAATAATTTGTCCATATAGGTAACAAAAACTAGATATTTCGTCGATGACTCCAAGAGGTTGTAAACACCCACTAACATCCGTTTCATCAAATAGTCATAAACTTGTATTATTCTAAAGGATCAATAATCTGATTCATAGTTCTTCGAATTTTGACTGGCCTGTTGGTCTAGTGGTTAGTGGGCCCGACTTCTAAACCGGAATTCGTGAGTTCGATTCCTACCCAGGACAAATGTTTGTATGATGATCCCTATCATTTTGAACGACTCCCACTCTGCAAAATTTAATCCTTGTATCGTGGGGGTTTCACAAATATTTAATTCACATGCACAAAGACGCCCAGACTCCGAACAAACCTTCGTGGATCGCACAAATTCTTGTCCTATGCGGGGATCGAAACGGCGACACGTCGCGTACAGTGGTAATTAGTGTGGTGAGCTATACCACTCAGCTTTCCATGCAATTGATTGATTGAAGAAAGTTAGGCACCATTTTAAGCCCACTAGCCACTCTTAAAGCAGTACTATTGCAGTAGTTGAGGAAACGAGACGTCACACTACAAGACGTAGAACGTCTTCTCGCTCACACACATAACTAAAACAGCTATCCATTAGGAGGTATTATTAGGTCCCCTAGGCCAGTACTTAGCGTTGACAATTTGCTATTTAGAGTCTTGTGGCATTTACGGCTAAGTCTCCGTGCATAGGGCATGTAAAGGTTAAGCCTGGTTGTCATAATTTAGATATTCTTAGGTTAAATTATAGGAACTGTGGTCTGGTTTAAGCAAATAAGTTAAATGGGCTTTATTTGTAAAAAAATAATCTTTTTAAGTCCATTGTGGCTAAGAAATTCTTCTAACAGTATAAACGCAAAACTGTGTTGTGATTAATAAATGTTTGTTAGTATGTTACGGTCAAACGGATAGAGCAATTTTGATGAAAATTGGTATGGAGTTAGTTGACATCTTGAATTAACACGTAGGCTACTTTTTAACCGACAGCGTTAGACAGGGGTAATGTTTTTGCAGCTATAACTGATACTCGTTCGGACGAAGTCGCGGACTACAGCTACTATCTATATAAGTAAGTGAAGTATTCAAAGCCTGCCTTAGGCTAACTGCGTAGATCATAAAAAAACGGTGTCAAATTTTATCAAAATAAATTAAGTAATTCAACCATGAAGTAACAACGCACATAAAAACACACACTTTCTAATTCATGAAATTAGACGTATATTAATTTCTAGTTTTCGTGCAGTTTTTATTAATGCAATTTTAAAGTAACGGTTGATTTAAATGGGTTTCACGTAACGAGGCAAAAAAAAAGAATAATACTGCTGTCAAGGTGTCAATTACTTTTTGCAACTAAATATTTATACAAAAGCGACAATTTCTGCATGATTCTGAACTCGGTTGATTTAGAAAATGAGTTTTTTCTATGAAATGAATTGTACTGTGTACCTACGTGAGACCGGCTATTTCTTCATCGAATGATTTTTTGGTCCATTGCTACTTTTTTTGTTAACTACCTTATGCAAAATGAAAAGTTCAGTGGTCTGTCTATGTTCTGTGGCTTTCAATATATATATGGTTAGGTATTTTAACTATGTAACCGAAGAATACAGGAAATAAGTATTTAATAGATCAATAAATAGTATAAAAAGTAGCTTCCCGAGTTTATTGGTCCCTATGTTTACTTAGATCATTGGGACTACGCCACGGATTTTGATGCGGTTTTTTAAATACACAGAATGTTTCAAGAAGAAGGTTTACATGTGTTAATTATAAAAAGTTAAGTCTTAGTTTAGTATGCTGTGACATAACATTTGATTTTTGTGAAACAAAAAACGAAGTTTATACAAATATACTTTTCTAATACAATGAGCGGTATCATTGGTAAACGTCATTGTATTCATAAAAAGTAGGAAATGCCATAATTGAACACAACTCCAAGTCTAAATTATGACGACATCAAATCATTTTTATCATCAAAAGCTTATCTTTATTCTTCAAACAAAACTCTTGGCAAGCCTTCAGAATATTTGATCCACACGTCACTTTTGATTAAGTAAAATTATTCTAAAAATCTTTTACGAATAAAATATCAACAAATCACCTAGTTGACATCTCAGTTCTGTGGTCCTACCACGACCTCTTAAAGTAAGACAGCTGCAGTTGTGGGAGCGAGACAACATTATACACGATGTAGAGCAGCCTCTCTCTCCCACACTTACAAAAGTTTTATTTTTAGCTATAGTGGTAGGTTCTCGAACTATAAATGATTCAGACATCATTTTATTGCTTATAAATGTTAATTTTATTGTATAAAGATTGACAGATGCAAAAGTGGAATCAAGACAGATATGAGATTTATTACTTAAGTTTGTGATTTAAATAAGGGTCAACTTTGTATTTATATTTTATGATTTTTTTTTTGTTTTATTTATGTAAGATGGAGAGACATGCTTTTCTTTGTTAATATACACTTCTTATATGATAGAAAATGTATAATGGCGCACTTAAAACCTGGGCTGTTTGCTCTGCACTGAATAAAAAGGCTTGAAGTTAATATTAGATTAGTACTTAAATCATTTTGATTCAGGAAAATATGTTTATGAGAAATAAAAGTTTTTTTTTGAGTCCCAACAAATTTGGTATAAACTGCATTTCGCAATATCAACTCCCATTTTTTTAAACCAAAGTATTTTCAACTTTATTCACTTTTTAGCTTTGTACACAAGACCGTTGTCTGCGAGAGTGAGAGACTGCTATATACAGTGTAAAGCGCCATCTAGTGGCCACATTACTAAAAGTCCTGATTCAAGATCTTTTAGTAAAAGAATTGATTGGATATCCATACCTACGCTTCGTGTAAACCCACGCAAATAACAGTGATCTTTTGGATTACACCGTGGGCGTAAAGTTGTTAGCGTATGTTACGAATCCATCGCTTTACATGTATCGAAAATATCTCCCTTAATACTTATTAAGCCGGCATTGTATAATGAACACTGTTTCATTGTTAAGCGGTTTAATTATGAATGTATGGTTTACTTTTTGTACTGCGGACTGTTGTATCAATGTGTCGATCTGTGATCAATACTCCAGACCTGAACGTTTCAACGAAGCTTGTACGAATTTTATAATACCAATTTTGTCCATGGGAATAAAGATATATTTGTGGATGAAAAAAGTGACTAATATTGGCAACAATATTAGAAAAATTACAAAAGAAACTTATCTACGACAATTTTGCAATATTGCTCACGAAACGTCGTATTATCTTTTGCGATATATAATAATCCAGATTTGTTTTTAAACAAAGTATAACGAAAATCCAAGTCTGATCAACCATACGCTAAGAAGATTTTATAAATGTACTATGGTAACAATTTTATTTCTAGCTGTTTAGCTAGCTAAAATATGAAAAAATAACAAAAACACCTATTTGTTATACGTTAGTAACTTTGTATTCTAAACCTATACACCTTTTCGGCTATCAAGTCATCAACCCCAATTTAATGACTTAGCTTAACGAAAACGAGGACAAATCATATTCTATACAAATCTAGCCCAATAGGGCAGCCTATTTGTCAAAACCTTTGAAATCAAAACGTAATCATTAATAGGTTTATTATAGGCATGACGAATTGAAGTTTGAAACTGTTTCTGGCCCTTTTAAATGTGGATTTTAGGTTTACTTTGTATAAGACTAGAAATATTGTAAGTATTAGCTGTTGCCCGCGACTTTGCCCAAAGAAATGTCGGTTCTTACTACAAAATCATTCTCTCCTCTGACGCAGTCGGTTAAAAAGTAGCCTAGGTGTTAATCCGGGGTGTCAGCTAACTCCATATCAGATTTCATCGAAATTTATTTAGCCGTTTGAGCGTGAAAGAGTAACAAACATCCATCCATCCAGTTCAACTTTCGCGTTTATAATATTAGTAGGATTTACTTAACTTTGGCTAATTTTAATTCATGTGTAAAGATAACTTCTCATGTCAGCCTATTTTTTACCAAGATATTATATTTTATTGTAGCGTTTACAAAAATGAGTGGGTGTTTAAGCACTGCCTATATCGAAAAATACAGCTATCTTAAAACAATAAACATATTGTATATTAACCTTATTTCAAAGATACCGAAACTACAAAATCTTTAATAGTTTGAAGAAACTTCGACAGTAACTATTCCTATAAATGATTTATGAACCATTACGTAAAAATACAACCTATATATAAAAAATATATACATAATAAACGTAAAAATGTTATTTACGAGATCTTTTGCGGTCAAAAGAAAGCCTCCGCGTATTGGTCCGTAGTAATAAAGCCGTGAACTGCGTAAAATAACGTTTTATTGGCTTTAAATTTAAAGTTGTTTTAACGACTTTCGAAGCCGGATGTATAACTTGGAACATATTTTTTTGCTGGATTGTTTTAACATTTTATTAAATGTTACATTTTATTGTTGAGATTAGTTTGGGTTTTAATATGACGATTTTCTTTAACGGTAAATATGCATCTGACTACGAGTACATAGCTTAAAAATTCTTCTGTTAACAATACTGCGATAAAACTGATTATTTAAACCGTAAAATAAAACATTAAAAGAAGTCATCCTAACAAAACTTATAAAAATAAGCTTGAAACAAAAAAATATATTATGATTCAAAGTTTTTTTAATCAATCATACATTTAAGTACATACGTCTAAACATTTAAAAATGAGCCCTTTTCTATATAAATACCAAAACACGTGTTGTTTTATGATTTAAACGAAAAATAACTCAAATAAAAAAATCACTATACCAAAATACAAAAGCAAAAAGCACCAAAACAATTTTTTAATCAAATTAGAAAAGTGATACTCGGTCGGGAGGCTGGGGACTAGTATAGCGAGATGGACCACAAACTGGCTTCGACCGGTCACACATCCGTTCCTTACACCTGTCGCGAGCGGCGCCTGTACACCATACAAGTGTATGTGAGAAGGTTCACTTCGAATAATAGTGAAAGAAGTTTTGCGTTTGTTGGTTTTGCGTTTTTTTTTGTAGGTTGAAAAGAACCTATCGATTTGTGGTGTTTACTTTCTTCTTTATTACAGGGAAGCGTCAAATACTTCAGTAGAGTAATGTGGAAAAACATAGTGTTATTTTTTTGAAAACGAATTAAAGTTCGATTTGTACATAATTAAGTTTATCCTGGTTTTTTTACTCGAAACCACACCATGATTGACGTTGAAGAGTATAATTATAATAACAAAATCAGTTTTTTTTTCTTTAGCCTAGTATTTTTTATGCCATTTGACACTTGAATATTATAAAAATCCTAGTTAGCTAGATACGGTAGTCATCTCCACAATCTATTTACTACATATTTACTATAACTGATAGTTACAAATTTGGATAAACTACAAAGATTGCGTATCACAGTTGATTGAGTCATGCAACGAAATTACAATTCAAATTGCTAGTTTTTTTTTAAGTTCAAATAAGGTGAATGAAATGTTCCTAAATCTAAGCTGCGATTTTATGCCAGTATTCGCAAGTACGTCATGCGGAGCGTAAAATAACGTATTAGAATAAAGTATAAAAGTGCTGGCGTACCTAATTTTATAGCCAAACAAACGAGCTGTTGTGTCACGCGAAGTTGAGTAACCGCTGTGCATGGGTACTGGACGAAAAGTTCGCTATCGAGCCTTCAGACTGTGAGTAAATTACTGTTATTTACAGCCATGTATAGTCGTTAAATGTACGTGACAAACCCTTAGCCATTTGAGTACTAAAAAGACAATTATCCTTAAGCTCAGCATCGCGACAAAACAGAACAGTATGACTAAAACTAGCCCATTAACTGTAAGTTTTTAAAACAGGACTGTTGTTATTAAAGTGAGACAACTGTATACACAATATTGAGTGCTATCTCGATTCCACAAAAACAGCAGTCCTGTTTTAATCCCATAATAAAGATACTGGAAATAATTGAGCACCTACAACTGTATTCCAAATTAAACTCGATGTCCAATAGTTAACTATAAATACAAAGTAAACCATCAATTGCACTAACAAATATGTGCTTTTACTCCGACACTAGTAATTTGCCGCGTTCAAGAATTCATCTCAAGTCCTTCATCAAGGAAACCCATTCATTAGCCTCAGGGGATCAGGTAATCTAAAGTTAGGGTAGCTGACCTGATAGAATTATTGAAATTGTTGTCAAGTTACAGAGAGAGGCGAACCAAATAGTTGTTCCTTAGTTTATGATACGCTTTAAGGCTGCACGTCAGTTAATGGGTCAAGTTTACGCCCAAAATACAGGTAACTAGAGTTAATTAGATGCAAATAGTTTCGACTATTCTAGTCTGCGCAATTTGGACGATTCCAAAAAATACAAATGCCTCTTTTGGGACGTTTTAGCCGAATAGAAGTCAAAAAAAAAAATTCTGGACGTCAAAAATAGTTGGTATTTTTGAACCCACTTGAAATTTCTTTTTCAATTTTATATGAAGTCTAAGATAGATACTTTTGCTGCAAATCGAGATATTTCGAAATACCGCAGCAGCGAACAATCCTGTGGGAATACCAACGAATATTGCCAATAAAATAAATGATTGCAGCGAATTGAATAAATAATGCTATGAAACGTCAGTTTTAAAACACGATTAGAGTTTCTTTTCAATTTATAGGGTAACTGGTTATTCTCAAGAGATATTTTAAGGAATAATACGGTGAATAAAAAATTCAGACACGTAACTTTAAAAAAATGATTGGTTTAGCTGTTCTAAATATAAAAATTTAATAATAATGTTAGTTTTCAAAAACTTCTAATATTGGTTTGTAAATTTCATGCCTCAACGTTGGGCAAAAATCTGATTCCATATAGAGAGAAAACGAGCTCAAATCACCAAGCTAGCTTGAGCACCAATTGAGTATCTACATTGGTCTCTTTTAGAGCTCATATTTCAAGATATTTTTGTCGATTTTAAACCAAATTTCCAGCATATTTAGGATCAAAACCCTTCATCAACTTGTCAAATATACCATTTGTTTCACCAGCTCTATACCTTCTATTCAGCTTTCATAGCATACCAGCATTGGAGACTAGTATCAAATAATCGAATCGGGCAACTGCCGCACATTTTTTCTCACACGCGATCGTTACAGAATTAATATTTTTCAAACACACGTTGGATAAAACAGAATACGGTCGTTAGTTGTTATAAGCTGTAACCAGGATAAATATGGGCTTGTAAATTGGTGCTGTTTATTAAATATGGTACGCAATTTTGTACAATCACTCTTTAGTATGCGTACTGGATAAACAATGCTTTTGCGTGATTTTTTTAGTATGTTGTTATATGTCTCAACTTCGAACCTTTAATTGAAAGGGACAGCATGAGGCGACGGCAACTTAAAAGTGATTGGCGATTCTTTACTACATCTTCTATGGAAACAAACAAAAAAAATACCTAATTAATTCTTGAAACCTTTTTGTCATTTGCTTATTATATTATAAGCGTTGATAATATCATCACCAAAAACTTTGTACCAATTTTATGACGTCACAAAAAATTGCCAAGTGCATCGATTCGAAACGAATTTCGTTTTTGTCTTAAGTTCTAAATTATTCGGAAAAGCTGTTTTTTGTGATCGAAGTGCGCCTATTGATAAGCCGACACGGTTGATGTCAAAAGAAAATATTAGTTTAATCAACCATGCGTAAACAGATTTGGGATACTTTAATTGCAAATCAGTACTTTGACACTTTTTTATTTACTTATCACAATGCGATCAATGGCATGGCAAAAAAAAGCAAAAACACGGTCGAATTGAGAAAACTTATCCGTTTTGAAGTCGGCTAAAAATGTCTTTTTTTTTAATTTTTAACCGACTTCAAAAAGGAGGAGGCTTTTACCACGTGGTAGAAAAAGATAAGGAACAAAATTAAATGATCATGTACATAACACAAACATTGGTCCTGGGTGGACATTGAACCTACGATACCTTTGGTTCTAACAGTAGTCTAAGGCCACTAACCACTAGACCAACAGGCCAGTCAAACTTATTTCTAATACTTCTGACTCCGGCCTGTGCAGTGACCGGATGCAGTAACGTTTATTTTGTTTAGCTACATACTTGTGACGCCTCGTTGCCCGGCTACTAGACGTGGCTTGAGACCTCATCTGTTCAGCTTTTATTATTCCAAGTATTTTACTGTGAGAAGGTAATATTCTTTGAATGTTCTTATGTTAGGTCTTTTAAGTCGATTTTACGATGATGTTGGTAGAGCATTTTTTATGAATGTTTTATTTTGTTTTAAAATTTAAATAATTTATTTTTTATTCTTTATCAAAAATAAATGAAATTCTATGATTTTTTGCATCTATAAAACATTGAAAATATGTGATAGATGTGAAATTTTGTTTATAAAAGTTTCATAAAACTAACAGTGTCGGTTATTTCAACGAAAATCCACCACTGCAGAATATTTATTTAAAATTCATAACACGAACATGAAATATAGCCATTTATGAACAATAGCGTAAAAATAAATATCCTCAACATTTGAAACGGCGCGCATCGAAAAATAAAAATATGCGAAAGAAGAAAAATACATAAAAACAAAAAACCAGTTGAGTCCCCACAAGTACTTTACGCGTGGCGACATTATTCTAACACAAAACGTCGTATACACTGTTTTCCTTTCACCCAAAATTGGCACTTACTTCCAAGGAATAAAATTCAAAATGGCTTTCAAAGGTGTAGAAGCGTTCGCGTGGCCGTCGACGGTTCATTCAATTTTCGAAACGGCACAACCGCCCGGTCGCTTCGATCAAATTGACGCTTAAAGGTATTTGCATAAGGTTGAATGTGTATTGAAATGCACAGTTGTAGTTTATAGTCTGCAATGTTTTGCGATGTCTCAACCCGTCATTTAGCTACCAGTTTTGTTGGGAGTGCGTTAAAACTTACGACTAGGAGCAACGCAGTAGTACCATAAAGAGAGGCATGCATAGAGTTAACAAAAACCCTGCCGCGCCGCAAAGGAATCGGTTTGCAAAACCCATTTGGATGATTACGTTCGGTGTGATAGAATATTTATAGATGCATGTACATTGTCTGAAAAGGCATTTTGTTGTAAAACCTTTTCACATGCTAAAGTACCTGTCGTAAACCTCTGGAGCTACTTGAAAGAGTCTTGTTAAGTAGGTAGTATCTTTTATTGCGTAAATAGAAAATTGAGAAAAAATCTCATGTGACGTCACGTCTCAATGCAATGTTTAATGATAAGTAACGTTACTACCCCTAATTCCATACGATTTGTTATACCATCGTATTTTTTATCTATTTGATAAAAAAATACACATCCATTTTTTTGGAAATTTATCGGACGAACAATTTTTGTTTTGGTCAAATACCCAGTTGCCTACAATATAAGTCAGTGTATAAAACCACAAAACATCACAAACTCAAATAAACAAAAGGCAACACATTTACGAAATGATATCTCAATGTATCTTGACATTTAATTAATCTTCGAACATCACGCCTGATACAGCAATAACGCAAATTACAATACATTTTCATTCGTTCATATTATGCTGATTAAAATTCTGGCACAATAGCATGATGCCGGCTTATAAGCCAGAGCTTATTCCAAACAATATTTAATTAATTAACTTTTACGTGTTATATTCAGATTCCCAATGCGTTTTATCAGTTCGATTAACAGCTATAGATGTTAAATTAAAAGACCTATATACTAAAAGCTGGTGATATAGGATTATTGTAGCTGTGGAAAAGAGACAGCGCTCTACATTGCGTATTTTATTTTGATTAAATTACTTCTAGTTTACGAGCCAGCCATTTACTTCAATGTTCACACGAAGATAATGAGGACATAATAATATAAAATGCATGATGCATTGCTATGGTTTTTATATGAAATAGCACTTCAGAACGGTACTGACTCTAGTTGCGCGGTTCCAAAGTTATCTCATATGATCATTTCAAAATAGAACAAAAACGATACAAGGACATTCATTGTTGCACGGTGGTTCACTCAATAAGAGTTTGACACTATCTAAGTACCCATTTCCTTCCCCGAGGTGAAGGAAAAGGGTACATGTCAATGAACTATAAAAACAAAATATGGCTGAAAATACCTGTCACAACAAAGTTTGACTTCTTTACCGGTAACAAAAACAAAAAACATACAAGCAAGCAGCTGATTGGAAAGACATTTCGTCTCACAGATTAAGTTACTTTTTTAGTGGCCCTGATTTAACCGCTGTATATGTAATGTACTGTCAGCAACAAAAATGTTGCTTTTTGACAACTAAATGACATTAACATTAGTGTTCAACTATTAGCAGATTGATATTAAAGCTGCTTTGTGTGCTAGACAACAACAACATATTAGATTTAATTGTGTTCATAGACTAACCCTCGGTTTCTGGATAGCTGATCAATTCTGTCAAATCTACTGATCACAACTGTGATTGGTTAGCCATAAAACTTACAACCAATCACAGAGCTTGTCATAAGATTTGACTGAAGATTAACATTTTTTTTTGTGATTAGCAGCTTTTTTAAAGCCAGGAGCGTCTTAGCGTTTAAGCATCGAATATATTATTACTGCCATATAAATAATCTTAAAATGAAAATAAAGGATATCATTGATATCTACATTAAATACCCCTTAGTCATTTTAAAAATACATCTGTCATACAACGATAGACGCATACACACTAACTACTATTCACGTGTCACTCAGTCGAATGACGTTTGTGAATACGTCATGTGTCATCAAGTGTCATAAGCTCTGTCACTGTAAAATGGAAAGAGACAAATCGACAAAAACGGTAATGCAATGTAGTTTTGTGAATACAGCTGAAAAAAGGCATGAAACTGTTTGACGATGGTTTTAAACAAGTTTGATTGTAAACACACCTGGATTGAGAGTTTTATCAAATTTGATCGTGATATTGCTCTTTTAAGTATTCTGTCTTGGGCTTTGCGCAAACGAGCCACCGACCACGGCCACTAATGGCCAGCGAAAGCCACAGTAATTTATAATGCCCGGACTAATTTCGGCCACGGTGGCTATTGTTACTATAACAGCAGCCAGCTACGCGGGACATATTGTAGTGCACAAGCGTGTGCGCAAACGCATGTGCACTCTCTGTTCACTTACTCTCATAGCCCGGTGGGACGGCAATCCCTAAGTGTGTCGAAAGAGTTTTGTTGTTGACCGTACATGGCTACTCTTATTACAACGTGTGTGGCCCACGAAGATTATCATGAGATAAATAAAACCGTGTTTGTACTGTTTATGTCATCGCCGTTCGGAAATTAACGTTTATTGTTTTTAATTTGGTCCTTGTGAATAAAACAGGTACCGAAAGGAAATAAAATGTCCTTTTTTTGGGTACTTAATGTGATAATTTCTCTTTTGTTTGTTTTTTCAAGGAATGTCGTTGCAGATTTTAATGAAGATTGGTTAATAAGAAGTATTTTTGCTTAGATTGGAATTGGTTTTTAACGTAATTATTTTAATTACGTTTAATAATAAAGATTAAGTACAATAATTATTATGGGATTCGCACCAGCGTTTAATAAACCTAAAAAAAAGAATATATTGGAGATTTATAACATTGGTTAATCCTGTATCTGTTTTTTAAATATTTAAGCTCCGGGAAGTTTTGTCATCATTTGAGATTAAAACTACAGACTACGTTAAAATATTATGATGATGACGATGATGTCAATATGTTTTAAGGCTCTGTATGGATAACGATAATAGCTATTTATCTGCAATAGTAACAATCAAATTGTTCTTTTATTTAACTAAATAGACAAAAATATATTTTTCCTTGTCACAAAAAATAGCCTGTCAAATCAAAATTACTCAATCAAGAATGTAACCAGAAATAGGTACCAACCTTACAAACGAAGGTGATTGATCATTCGAGATTTAAACACATACAATGTTACCAACTTAACAGTGCAAAATTAAACGCACGCAACACAATAGTTATTTGCTAAACCAGTTATCGATTCGTCACTTATCGCAAAAAGGTGTTAGGTGGATACAAATTAGAGTTTTAGGTTCCGTGGAGGTTTTATTATAATGTTCCTATATTAGGTACTTTATCACTCTCAAACGGCTGAATTAATTTTAATAAAATTGAAATGAAATGAGGTTAATGTTTTGCAGCTATTTGCTGATGTACGTCCGAGTGAAGTCGCGAAAAAAGCTAGTTAGACAACAATGGTAACACAAAAAAAACAGTTTGTTTTCATTTTTCTCTATGGCATCAAAAGCAGCACATTTTTTTCTAAAAAAACACTTATTCAACCATATTGTGGAATGATAACTGCACAATCGTCTTAATTTCTATCATAAGGAACTCTAAAACAAACTCTTAAGTCTTACCTAGTCAAACAGGTGTCAATATAGAATAAAACATAATTCTCGCATACCATGGAAACCCAAGATTCTAACGACTTACAGTTCGAGGAATTGTTTAGTTTTTGCAATAAATAACACATCGGTCATAGTATAAAAACTTGGTCCATTGAATGAAGTAATTGGCGGATAAATTCTCCAATGAATATAGCAAATATTGTTAGTGGTATGTGCATTGTAAATTTGTAACAATGACTACGTATTTGATATATGATGTTTAAAATAAATAGAAGGAATTTTAAACTTTTCTCCTTGTAGAATAAATGCAATAATAAACAAGAATCTCATAAGGAAGTGGTTAATCTGTCTTGAGTATTTATAATAATTTAAGACTTGGTTTGTATGTATGTTTAGTTATTCACTTTCACAATTTTACACGTCGTGCTTTTTGAGTTTTAGTACTTTATTCTTTGGCAAGATGGAGGTATTCCTATTGGTCAAACACCTCCTCAGGGAAGTGTTTAGTATCAGACTCTCGAGTTCTAGACAGACAGACTGCATTCCAACTGCAATTCAACCGCAAGTTGCTGTTTGAATGCAGTTCACACGAATGCAATAGAACTGCAAACCAAACGTCTGCCTAAAGCCTAATCGATACGGAGATTAGCTTCTGGGGAGGCACTGATTGTTTTGTCTTTATGCACACGAACCTTGCAGTTCTATTGCAGACATGTCAACTGCATCCAAACTGCAATTTGAGGTTGAACTGCAGTTGGAATGCGTTTCGCTTGTTTAGAGTCTTATAGACTAAATATGAACCGACGTGCACCGTCTCCTGCGTTTGGTCGGTGCGTGGCAATGCATAGCGAAAACCTATAGTATAAGTATCTAAGCTTAAGTTAAGTCTAATAAAGCACTTATTTGCCTAAATATGACCAAAATCCAGCTCTATCTAACACTTAAATATCATATTAAAACACAACATAACATTAATACCTCGACACAATTTCAACTCGAAATAATTCTAATTAACGATAAGGGAAACACATACACGGCTTAAACAAATACGCAAATATGTAAATTTCATACATTTCCATAATAATTAGTAATTTGTTGAAAACTTAATTTAATGGCGATCGGGGAATACTGTTTGCCGGTTATTAAGCGGTTCTAGCAAGAATCGGTCTCAAGGGTAAAATGCTTTTTAACCTAGTACAAGTTAGTTTATCCTTCCTATTTTTATTCTAAAGGCATGTTAAGTCACGTCAGAGATCTATGGGTAGCTTAAAGTTTCACACCAGTTTGTAAGTCAAACTTACGACAAGAAGACTAAGATGACTGGCCAGTTGGTCTAGCGGTTAGTGGCCATGACTGCTATGCCGGAGGTCGTGGATTCGATACTCACCCAAGACGAATGTTTGTGTGATGAGTGCGATCATTAATTGATCACTTGGTGTGATGAATACTCATTACACAAGCCTCTTAGCTTGCTTAACTTGAGACTAGATGGCGTTGTGTGAATGCTAAGGAATATCTATTTATTATTTGTAGTACTATTATAGTTAGTAACTTAATGTGTGTGTATACGACACATTGTCATGATACTAAATCACTAGTTTTTTTACAAATTGCTAGGTTATCGATTTTAAAGTAATTAATGGTAGTTGCTTCAACGATTGTGGTGTAGCTGCTGTCTAGACAAAGTCATTAAAGTTTATTTTAGGCATACTTATGTCGTACTTATTAGTTAATTGCTTGTTGATAATACCGAATGGTGTAGGTGCGATCCCCGTGTAGGACAGTAATTTGTGCGATTTACGATTCTTGCTCTGAGTCGGGGTGTCTTTGTGCGTGTAAATTAAATGTCTGCAAAACCCCCCGCGATATAAGGATTAAATTCCTTAATGTGGGAGGTGCTTTTTTAATTAGATTATATATCATATCCGAATAACTAGGCATTTTTTTATGTTTCACTTATTTGACAGACGATAAAGAGCAGTGAGATTTTGATGATAATTATATGAATATTTTTGGAAACACTAGTGCACTGGTTGTAGTACTACACTGTACATAGTTACTTAAAAGGAATATGCCTCTAATTTTCTATATTCCATTTATGTTTCTTACCCAAGAAGGTACCAATTTTAATATACTGTTTTGCAGTTTCAGTACAGAAATCCCTATACATCAAAGAAATCTTATCAAGCCACCTGCCATACCAACATAAGAAAATAAA
The DNA here is from genome assembly GCA_941860345.1 of Chrysodeixis includens. Taxonomy (NCBI): domain Eukaryota; kingdom Metazoa; phylum Arthropoda; class Insecta; order Lepidoptera; family Noctuidae; genus Chrysodeixis; species Chrysodeixis includens. Next base: position 4,565,781 of record OW796116.1, on the reverse strand, counting down.
TATAGTCCAAGACCAGTAATTATACTAGTACTAAAATTAAAATATCATTTCGAGATAAAAAAAAAGTAATTTCAAACTTACAGTCTGCCACAACTGAGACAATAAAAGCACCTTATGATCTATCACATAAGGTCGACTTTCAAATGTTTAGAATCGAGTTTTATATCGTTCCCTGTATTTATGAAAGGTAGTGTAAAAAATAGATCTATCTCGGTCGGTATTTTCACATTAAGCCTAGTCTCTTGGGAGTTGGCTATTAAGAGGAAAAGAGATGGGAGATAATTTATTAGCCTATCCTTGCGTAGGAGTGTTATCGTATTTTTTTCTAGTTTTATTCGATTTTAATTGCGTTTGTAATAGAGTAAGGTTTTGGAGACAGTTTTTAGTAGGTGTGAACAAGGATATAATAGAGATTTTAATATTACTGGTAGAAATAATATTTTGTGAAGATATTAGTGTGCTAATGTTCACAGATCGTTATTTAAATAAAAGGGCGATGACCTAATTAGCTATTCAATGACGATGAATATTCAAATTAAGGTTAGATTTGTATTTTTTTAGCGGTTTTTATTTTAATTTCCAATAAGTAATAACAAACAAAAGTTTTGATTTAGTTATTCACATTATATCATTTGTCTTTATTTTGCAAATTATTTGATTTAGTCACTCAAATCATTGCAATAGTTTCTACGAATTATAAAAAAAAAAACAAAAAAATACCTTTTTCAGAAAAAAATGTAGGTAGGTTATGAATTTTGAACGAAAAGTTTAAACCCATTCTCCCCTAACAGGTGCCACAAAACAAGCCCTTTTAATAAAACACAGAAAAACAATTTAATGACCTTGTTTAGCACGTAAAATACAACCATTATAATAACTCTGTCTCCTTTAATTAGAGGTCAAAGGTCAACGGACTATTTAGGAGACATTTTCGGACATAATGGAGGTCATTCGATTTAATATGTATAGTCATGTTTTATGTATGTTTAAGGGCTATTATTGATGTTAAATATATGTTAAAGTAATGCTATGTATGGAAAATATCCGTGACGAATGTTTAGTTTAAGTTTTGTCCGTAGTTTTGTCCTTTGTAAAAGTTTTTGTGGCTAAAAGTAGCCTGCTTCTTTGATCATTGTTTTTAACTGTTGGGGAAAGGCTTCTTTTCACGCAGATAACCTTATTCTTTAATATTCATTAACATGATTGATCACTGCGGATTGACGATTCCATATCCTAATATTTGAAATCCAAGATTTCTAAATGGTATACAGGCAAACTATCACATAAAAAATATTAGACAACCTTCTTTATTTCCTTGCCAACATATAAATAACTAACAGAACCCATTCTTAACCCAAAACTTAAGTCAAACTAAACTTAAAAACCAATCTAATCAGGTTAATGCCATAATGGTAAAAGTAAAAAAAAACTACGGCCTACACAAAAACAATGGTGATTAACAAGCCTGAGATAAAACAAGCGGCTTCTAGATCATTAACAAATCTCTTCAATTTCTGCCGACATCCGTGTAGTTAAGGTTTTCGTACACGAGGCAACAGTCCGTGATACACGACAACTTTAAGTTGAAACGAATGCGGGTTTATTTACGAATCACTGTTATTTTGTGTGGCAGTATAGTACCATCTCGTTATTAATTTTTTTTTTAATGTCGATCCAAAAGCATACATGGTACTACAAAATATCTATTTAAAATATACTCAATCTATTTAAAAGACAAATCCGTATAGTGATGACTCAACGTTCACACAACGCCATTTAATCTCAAGTTTAGCATACTAAGTTGCCTGTGTTAAACTCTAGACAACCGATAAACACTTACATAATATATATATAAACTTACACCCAGACAAAAAAAATACATAATTTACACCTACTGGGACACCCGCCTCAGCTACGCACGGGTGAAAAATAATAGTGAAAAATAAAATAGGGGTTTGACGGTAATAATGAAATAGGCCCTAAGATAGATTAAAAAATCTGTAAACTTAAATATCCGATTGTCGAATATTGCATATTGGTGTAGCATCGTGTACAATAAACCTTAATAGTAATAACAACGTACATAGTAAAAGTATAATTACTACAACTGTTAATAAGTTATCATCAAACCAAGTCAAGTGAAAGTAATTTCAAATGTTTTATTGTTCAACTATGGGAAACATTGCATTATTTTTTATTACTCAGTAATTTTGACTTTCGTTGTACATTTGTGTAACTATTAACTTACCGTGTTATGTTTTTAAGGTTCCGTACCCAAAAGGTTAAACGGGACCCTATTACTAAGCCTCCGCTGTCTATCTGTCTGTCTCGAGGCTGTATTACGTTAACTGTGATAACTAGAAAGCTGAAATTTTCAAAAATGATGTATTTTCGTAACACCAAAATAATACTCACAATTTTTTTTTAATTACGGCTTCCCCATACAATAAACGAGCTTTTTCGTATTTTTTGCTCAATATTAAAAACGGTAACAGGTAGACGTTTCAAATTTTCGCTGTGTATAGATGATAGTACAGAACCCTTCGTGCGCGAGTCCAACTCGCACTTGGCCAGTTATGTTTTTACTCTTTACAAGATTCTTTTTATGGTTTTCGTCACTCTTTTGTTTTGTCTTGGTACCGATTTAATTTATGAGATTAGAATGAATGAAAGCAGATGTTGGCGGTAAATCCTACTACCTAATATTATAATTGCGAAAGTTTGTGAGTATGGATGGACATTCGATGCTCTTTCACGCTTAATCGTCTCAACTAATTTAAATGAAATTGTGTATGTGGATATTTTATAATTGTGTGTGTGTATCTGGATTGACATATTATAAGTTACTTTTTACCCGACTGCGAAAAATGGGTTAATGGACTTTGCAGCTATGACCGACATTCACGTGAGCGAAGCCGCGGGGAAAAGCTAGTTATCATAATTAAGCATTGTAACATTGAGAATATTTTATTATAAGCGTGTTTTACTATTGATTTTTGTTTATTTGTAATTTACTTTACTGATTACTAGTTGTTTTACTAATGACACTCTTTTCTCTTTTACAGATTTTAAACCCAGACAAATACCAATGTAAGTTAAATTTAACATTGATACTTGTACCTAATTTAAATAACGACTCCTGCACTTCAGAATTCAACTTTATATTATGGTGTCACTGAAATATAATTGTAATAATAGTTTTTCATAGTAGGTAAGTGCAGGAAACACATTTAACATATCTTATCAATAGCGCAAATTCGTTAAATCTCCACAATTTACAATAGTTTTATAGCTACCTTGGGCCATCCATGTCTGTTCTTCCATAGAGCAGAGGTGGATGGCCCTTGGTGGAGGCCTCTACATTGGACCTGCGTTCCCTTGAAAATGGACCAGGTTCCTTCCCTTGAAGTTATCCCGAGAGATATAGTCAATTGCCTTTGCATTAAACGTTTATGGTAAATTCGAGAAGATACACTCAATTACCTATGCATTAAAAGTTTTTACTAAATTCACTATAGTGACGTCAATATTAAAGTAGAATTTACCGCTAACAGTAAACGAAATCTTTATCAAAAACAGCAATTTGATTCGCTTTGACTAACGCGATTTTAATGTTCAAACTTTGTGGCGCCCCCTGTATAAATTACGATGCGATTTACAGGATGTGTTTTTAATGAAATGACTGTATTTCATGTATTTATAGTTTAATAATATCTGTAATATCCGGGATATTGTATCGTAAAAGGTCTTCCCGGTTATGGACGGGGACGATAGCGATAGAGTGGATATTTAAATAAAATTTACTATAACATATGTTATAATAATACCAGACTATAAATTTTGCTAGGCCAAGCCTTGATCCCATATAAGGATTGATCATAAACACACTTATATTAAATATTAAAAGTATTTTTCTTATTTCTTAGTACTTATCTGTATTACGAACTGTGTAAAAAAAGATTGTTTCCTTTATGAAAGTGACATGGTGCACTGAATTGTAGATATCGCTTTTTATTTACAACGGGACTTTAGTCTTTGTATAAAACACAGTATAATAGTCAATACTGCATGTCAAAATGAAAAATCTTAATAAAAATACGGAAATAATCAAAATACAACTTGCTACTATTTATTGAATAATTTTATTTGAGTTTCGCAGTCGCTTCTGTTATAAATCATTTAATTCAATAATAATGTTAAACAAATATTGTAACAAAAACAAACTACCACTTACTTATAACACACCATGTATAAACGAAAAAAAAACTACAACAAATTAATACCTGTCTTGTTTTTATAATATCTTTATTTTATAAATTAATTTTGTCGTTTTAATGAAGATGAATCGTGTTTATAAAAGGAGATTCGCATTCTTATCGTATCAATGTCAAACGTTTGTATATTTTATCAATTTTAGCGACAAAGGTTAGTGAACTTCGTATTATACTGAGAATTAGTGTCGATAAATGAATTAAAACATGTTTGGATTGAATATTAATCATTTCTGACTAAGATATCGAATTTGTGACTTTTTATGGATGCTAATTTATGTTGTAGGAGTAGAATTTAAATAAAGTATAAGATAGTACCTATTAGTATATGCCCAAAATTGAGTGTCTGAAAACTTCATAATTATAATATGAAGATATAGCCGTACCACTGTTGGGCAAAGACCTCCCGGATAGAAAAGGATGTTTGGCGATTCCAAGTATTTGAAGTTCAGGTTTCCTCAAAAGCTTTCCTGTTTGTCAGTGGTATCTTAGAATTATATTTGACTCGTCATTTTTGCTTGCAAGGGTTCAAACCTGCTATAATACGCGGCACGATATTTGTCATACTGCATTTCGATATGATACACGAAACAATGGAGTTTCTGCAAATCCGCCATTTTGGATTAACTTATAGACCGCTTTCTGTATCTGCACACAGATCCGTTCACGAATGCCACTCAAAGAACCGCAAGACCACCACGACATTTACTTCACCTTAAACTATTCTAAACATCTGTTATTAAAAAACACAGCTATATAAATAACACCTGAAGATCTATTCAACACCTACTTCTTTAAGTAAAAACATATTCTTACATAAGAAATAATAACACACATAAAACATATTGCAGGTATCGTAGGATGTCATTTGCGACGTCAGGAAACTATTTTCCTTATAGCGTTGCGTTTCTTCCCGTTTCTGATGGCATTTTTTATTGAGACTCGTGAAAGGAACGGTATTGTTATGGTGTGACTGTTTGCGTGTTATTTACAAACCAAATTTGGTGCTTGATATAGCTTTTGTACATGGTTTGGCCTTTTTTTTAAACTATGCAATGCAATTATCCTGATCGCGATCTTTGACAACTTACCTGGAACAATGAACTTTATAGCTTAGCTTGTATTTGACTGGCCTGTTGGTCTAGTGGTTAGTTGCCCTGACTGCTATACCAGAGGTCGTCAGTTCGATACCCACCCAGGACAAATGTTTGTGTGATGAGTACGAGCATTCGTTCTGTGTGTGTGTAATTAATCTATAATATGTATGTATTTAGAAGAATATAAGTATGTTTATCAATTGTCTAGTACTCGTTATACAAGCTCTGCTTAGTTTGAGACAAAGGTGGCGTTACGTGAAAGTTATAAAGAAATATTTATTTATCTAAAAGAAAACAACTAGGAAACAATAATTTTTGTCAGTTTATGCATTCCCACTGGTTGGCAAAGGTTTCTTTCTTCCACCGTTGTTGATTTTAATGAATTTCCTTCCATATTCCAAGAAAGACATAAGCTTACCCAGTCGATACTCATATTAGAAAAAAATGTTATGGGAGGATGACAGCTATTAAAAAAGTATGTTTAGGTGTACATACAATTGAATATTGTTCTAAAACATACAATTTTGATATTGATTACTCAGGCTAGCTTTATCCTAAACCATGTTGAGATCAACTTAAATACTTACTAGATTCAGCTACCGTTTTACAAGAACACCGAATCGCTACCTATCTGACCTCCATAACCCAAATTATGTCTAGCTATAGTTTTACTACTGGGATGTTTTAATTAAACCACAGAAAGGAAGCTGCTAAAACATCTCATTATACAGGGTCGTAAATATTTGGTATTTCCTGTAAATATGGATAAAAAGTTTAAATGAACTTGTTTTCGATGTTTACTCACGTTTTAGATAAAGCTAACTAATTTAATAGCGCGACATAAGACTGGTTGTCGTTAAAAGAGTAATTTTAATTTGGAGTAGTTTTGTTTGCTGGGAAGATTTTCGTGGCACCTGTCTTTTTTTTTTTTGGTGGTGAAACTGGATTTGTTAGGCTGTTAAAGGGGAAATTATTTTTTTTTTAGTAACGGGTTTGACACCAAATGTATTGATTTGTGATTTGAGAATTATATTTTCAAATTTTGAATATCATAACGTATATCTAAAGCTTAGATATAATTAGTCTAAAATTTACACGGAAACATAAAAATATGGTGTTTGCGTAACATTGAATAAGATTAGCAAAAAAAAATAAAGCCGCATAAATGAAAATATTCACAAATGATTTAAATTAAATACATAATCACAACTACCTATCTCTTTTCTACTTAGTATTTTGCCTATTCTACACTTGAGACACTATATCAACATACTAAACAAATATATCATGCAGTATTATACATTCGTATCATTTTTTACGCCCGAAAAACAAGAGACTAACTTCCAACTGTCAATTGATACGCCTGACATTTCCTGACACCGAAGTCGGCAACAACATTTACAGTTACAAAAAACGATCAACACCTCTATCCTTTCCACATAAAGTTCAAAATGCCACAACAATGGAATATTCAACTGTAAAACCACTTTGGTAATAAATCGAAATTGAATATTTCGTTGTCAAAAGTTTGGGTGTTATTTTTTTAATAATGACTATAGGGAAAGCTGGGGCGAAGCGCGATGCCGAATCACATTAAAACTCTTTCGTATTTTTGTATACGGCTTAATGATTTTTTTAACATTTTGACTGCATGGATAGCCGTGTGGTATAATAGGTCATCACGCCAATTATCACTGAGCGCGACGTGTCGCGGGTTCGAACCCCGCGTAGTTCGACAATTTGTGCGTTCCACAAATCGATACCTCCCACGTAAGTTGTTGTATCTCCAACACTGCAATTTTACAGGAGAGCGTTTTAAAGATTCAAATCAACCCACAATCTTCATTTATTGTTGCATCTTTTTAAAATTTCGTATTTAAATGTAATATAATAGTCTTCTTAACTACGTTAAAAGATATTTTAAGTAATTTGTTTATTTACGGAGATATTGTTCATACAACATTTTACTCCGGAAAAGAAGCTATGCCAGCTGTTGTATCTGATACTTACAACATTATACCGCGGCGCCCAGATGGCATCACTTGTGGTATATGATAGTTACAACTGTATACATTGAAAAACATAAGTCTTACTCTGTTGTATGTGGTTATAATATTTACATTAGTTACAGAATTCAAAGGTTCAATTTGACAGTGATTAGTTTTTTAGGTTAATAAATAAAAAAGAAATGTTATTAAGGTTATTTTTTTTAGATATCACATCAGTGTTAAGACCTAATCAGAAAATCTTTGAAAATATAATACTGAGCCTTTAAACCCTGATTAAATGACTGCTTCTATTGCTGAATAATTAAAAACGTTTCAACATATTATAACAATCATACAAAAGACAATTATACAAAGTTATAGAATGGTAACGCTACAAACTGTTCTTAAGAACTAATAAAATAGAACTACAAAAATCAACATCACTATAAAAAATAAAAATATGAACTTAATTATATGAGATCAGCTTAAAATCAAAGTACCTAGTAATTTGGTAACCATTTATAATTTTTGGCATGTACTTATTGGTTTTCAATAATGATAAAGAAATGTTAAAATAAAAACAATTGTTTTAAATTGTCAACCTAACATACCTAAAATTAGCTTTTATGGGAGCCTCAAAACAATATAAAACAAATTAATATTATTTTTATAAGATCAATATTAAAACCTGAGATGCCTAATCAAAAACAATATAGAAAAAGAGAAATAAACGAAATATTTGGAAAAGACTAATGTCTATCATTCTGAATCAGAAAATTCAGCGTCATTATTAACGCCAGCAACGAAAGATAAATGCCTAAAAAAGTCGTGATACGTAGCTGGAATAATTTCAGTACGACACAGGTTCATTACGTCGTCATATTTTGCCTTAGTTATGGCAAGACGGTTGGAACACAAGGGGTAAAGCTCAGTCATGCTATTCCTTTAGCGTCTACGGGTATTGGTATTAAGAGCAGTTGTCATAGCATTACTATCTGCCAAATCGTACCGATACATAATTTTAAAAGGATCTTCTGCACATATTCTTACTTCTTTTATTTTATTCCATCTAACTACGTTCCCATTTACATTTTTAAACCAATTACGTTAAATCAAAAGTGTTTTATAGTTTAAAAAATCTGTATGCTTCATTTCTATGACGTTATATGGTTTTCCCTTCTGTTTCGCCCATGTAGCCGAGCTAAACCATTCAAAGGGTGTATAAATAAGTTTCTTTTGGACGAATGTTCTATTAGAGCATGTACGCTATCACCTTTTTGAAGAAATGTATGTTCGATAGTAATATTGTTATGAGCAATACAAACATAAAAAGTAAACACGAAACGATTGCGATTCTGACCGGCACAATTGTAAGACCAGAATCTAAATTCTTTTGCATCTTGTTCATGCACCTTGCAGGTCACAACCAGGCAGAAGGCGATAGCGTACATGCTCTAATAGAACGTACGTCCAAAAAAAAACGTATTTATACACCCTTTGAATGGTTTAGCTCGGCTAGATGGGCGAAACAGGAGGGAAAACCATATAACGTCATAGAAATGAAGCATACAGATTTTTTATAACTATAAAACACTTTTGATTGGTCGTAATTGGTTTAAAAATGTAAATGAGAACATAGATGGAATAAAATAAAAGAAGTAAGAGTATGTGTAAAAGATCTTTTTAAAATTATGTATCGGTACGATTTGGCAGATAGTAATGCTGTGACAACTGCTCTTAATACCAATACCCGTAGACGCTAAAGGAATAGCATGAGTGAGCTATGCCCCTTGTGTTCCAACCGTCTTGCCATAACTAAAGCAAAATATGACGACTTAATGAACCTGTGTCTTACTGAAATTATTACAGCTACGTATCACGACTTTTTCAGGCATTTATCTTTCGTTGCTGGCGTTAATAATGACGCTGAATTTTCTGATTCAGAATTAAAGACATTGGTCTTTTCCAAATATTTCGTTTATTTCTCTTTTTTCTATATTGTTTTTGATTAAGCATCTCAGGTTTTAATATTGATCTTATAAAAATAATATTAATTTATTTTATATTGTTTTGAGGCTCCCATAAAAGCTCATTTTAGGTTTGTTAGGTTGACAATTAACACAATTGTTTTTATTTTAACTCTCATTATTTAATTATAAACCAATAAGTACATGCCAAAAATTATAAATGACATTAATATCCGACTCATTAAAGCATATTGATAATGGAGACTCTGAAACAATAATAATGTTTTGTATAATAAATGGTCAGCATACTTAGGCAATCGAACCTGAGACCTCGGTTTGATAATACAATGCACTAGGTATGCATCTGGCTCCTGAGGCAGTCGTATTTACCATTTAAAGATCGACTTTTGAACTGATGACTTGACTTACAACGTAAATTTTAAGTAAAAAGAAAAGTAAATCCAACGTAAAATATAGTATTTCACTATACAACTACATTTTAATGAACGATTTCCGAAGTAAAACGATGTATGTATTAGATACAATAAAATTATTAACTTCCACGGAAACGTAAAATGTTGTATGTATTACATACAACATTTTCGATAAATGCTCACCGGCGTATATTGTTGTAAGTAATCTATACAATAGTTTAGGTTGGTGCCACCATGAAAAGTGTTAGTAATCCAAATCATGAGACTAAAATAGTACAAAAAGAAACTTGACATTAATATTTTGTAGATTTGAGTCAGAAAAACTGTTTAATTCTATTTCATTTAATGAAATATTGCCCTTTTCAGTGGGTGTATCGAAGTTTTGGCTTCATAATATTCGCATTATTGAGTAAGTCACATATTCTACGCCCTCGTGATAATATAATACTTGCACGTTACAATATAACAAATAAGAAATAAACTAATTACGTCAAGAAATTAGCAAATAATGTAAGCGATTGCAATGTGCGGCGGCCGGTTGAAAGTCCGGCGTAGTCTGTTGTATGTGACCAATACGTGTGATTTTACCTGCCGCGCGCCCCGCGTACACAATTGTATAGGCATATACAACGGTGTACTCCGTTCGCGTTTGAAAAATACAACATTATACGTCTGACAAATCCTTTAAAAATAGTGTTTTTGTTGTTTTTTTACTTTAAATCGATAGAATGGTTCATATTAGGATATTTTTCAGCAAAAAACCAAAATGTCATTTTTGTGGGTTACAACAACTTACATGGGAGGTATCGAAATGCTTGTTCTGAGTCTGGGTGTGTTTGTGCATGTAGAATGAATTTTTGTAACACCCCCAATATACAAAGATTAAATTCCTTAGTGCGGGAGTCGTTGAAAAAAAATCACTTGGCATTTCTTTTAAAAAATGTTATTTTTTAATTCTGCGACTGGAGGTCTTAAAATAAACTCAGTTGTCTGATAAAACTATGTTGTGGTTTTTATTTGTCGACATCAGAGTATTTTTTTTAAGCATAATTATTAAAAAAATTGAGTCCTGAACTATAATTTTATTGATTGTCTAAAGTGATATAAGAATGTAATCGCAATACTTTTGACTATAATTATATAGCACAATTTCCACACGCAAACTGTTTCAGATGCAAATATGCGAAGTGTTGTAGTCAGTAGGCATACAATCTTGATGAATTGAAAAGAATCTTGATAGTTTTGTGTCTAAAAAGCAGGCATTTTTACTTATTCCCACGCTTTTATGTAAACTAGCTTTTGCCCGCGCAAATGTCGGTTATAGCCGCAAAAACGATACCACATCTGACGCAGTCGGTTAAAAAGAAACCTGTGTATTGACACGAGGTGTCAGCTAATTTCGTAACAATTTTCATCTGAATTGATCCAGTCGTTTGTGCGTGAAAGAATAACAAACGTACATACCTAAATCCATCCATACCTGTTTGAAAGGCATATCCTACCAAAGTGGATTCACAACATGGTTAATGGTTTCGATAAGAAAGGAGGAAACACACATCACAATGCGTAAAACATTTTAGAATATTATTGAGTACAAACTAACAAACATTTATTTTATTTTTATAGAAACTAAACAAACATAATGAAAAGTCATACGTATGATTAGCATATTGATTGAAACGTTCCCACTAGCGGACGCCTGCCGTCATAACATTATAACTTGTCAATCAAATGTATGATGGGTACCGTTTTTATACGGTAATGGAACTTATATCTTATGCTTAAAAGTAACTGCAAAGTCTAGGGATGTTTTGACTTAGTATAAGATAGACTGATAAAGTTCAAAGGATATATCTCTGATAAAGCTTGAACAAATATAGATTAAAAAAACAAGTTTGAAATCTATCGAAATCGACTGGCCTGTTGGTCTACTGCCTAAGAATGAAGGCTACAATTTTTTTACAAGCCTGTTGTGTCCCACTGCTGAGCTTAGGTTTCCCCAAAACCTTTCCGCTATTTAGGCCGGCCTCGGTGGCGCTGTCCATCTGTTGACTCCCACAACATGAATTGAGAAACAGCAAAACAAAAGTCAATTATTATTATAACATTATTACTATTAACCTCATGCTATCAAAACATTAATAAAAAGATACATTATCATCGCGTGTATTTTCGTCTTTAATTAATTTGCAATTAACAAATAAATTCCAGAAAATGAATAAATTATATGAATGCCTACTGCTACATCTCAAAGGCATATTACAGTTGTGGAAATGTGACAACGCACTACACGGCGTAGAGCGGCGTCTCTTTTCCACATACTCTAAGAGATGGTGGTTGGTCGCAACAACGCTGTATGCAATCACTTAACTCAGTGGGTCCTCAATATTTCATTGAATATTGAATTTAAATTGAACAGTCAGTAAGTCGTTAAGGAATTTTAATAAGCTTTATAATAACAAACTCAATCATGAACAAATTGAATTCGTTTGACATGTTTGAGTAGTTGATGCTACTGTTTTTTCTTGTAAATAGACGAGAAGGCAGCAATATTACCTAACGCGCAAAAAAATGTTATTTAGTATTGTTGTTGAAATGTTTTTAGAATTATAGTATTAGTGCAAGTATTATGTAAAAAAGACTTAAGAGACTACGTAATAAAGGTAATTTTTTTTACCAAATAGGGCCGGTCAGTCAAAAACTAATTAGTAAATCAGATAGATATTCAAAATATATTGGAAAAGTATTTTTTTCTTTTAACAGCGTAAATAAAATGACGACTATGCTGAGAAGGGAATTCGTAGATGGGATTTCCTCCCACCCACTAATCAACAGCAACAACAACTACATACTTTTGACGGACCTCTTGGTCCAGTAATTAGTGGCTGCTATACCACAGGTCGTGAGTTCGATTCTCACCCAGAACGAATGTTTGTGTGATGAGCACGATCATTTGTTGTGCTTCTGAGTGTAATTTATCTATAGCATGTATGTATTTAGAAATATATTAGTGTGTTTATCAGTTGTCTAGTACTCATAACACATGCTCTGCTTAGTTTGAGACTAGATGGCGTTGTGTGAAAGGCGTGGAATATATTATTACAATCTTTATTATCTATTGAAACGACTATCTCTCTTGACACATTTCCACTGCCAAGCACATATGTTTACAACACAATAGCTGGTTATACCTAGCTTTCAATACGTTCATATCGAGCCTAGAACTATCTAGATAACTAGATACACATAGTTGACACAGCAATGACCCATTTACGTCAAACCTATGATAACATTCTACTCACTATGATAAACTATGACAATTTTAATTGAAGTACTGAATTGATACATTGCAGTCAGCAACTTGACGGATTCTTTATGTTTTAAATAACTTGTTTCTCGATTTATTAAGCAGTTTTCGATGTGAGCCGATTAGCACTTGGATTTATATCTTATTTTGTAATTAATGTTTTGTTTTTGTGGTTTGTAGATTAGTCATTTTTAGTATTGAAACTTAATTTACGCTTTAGTGTTATGTTTAATATTGTATTGCGTAAAGATAAAATATTTTTTTTTGCTCTCTGTTGTAACACAATTTAGTGTTGAATTGTGATAAAATATTAGTGTCAAAAAATGTTACCCTCATTATTTTTAACAGGTCTGGCTTATTCCTTCCACCATGGAATTAAAAAAAAAAACAAGAAATAAATATTTACCGTTACAAATAACAATCGGTTTAATATCGCTACAATAGCTTTAGAGACAGACCGACAGAAAAATGAGCATAAATATATCAAAATTAGCAATACACAAACATCCAATATTAACTATGCAATTATAACATAAGCTTGCATAAAACTCAAGAAAAAGCGCTTACAAAAACGGCTCTATCCACACACAAACTCACCACGAAAATAGAAAAGAAAAAACTCCAATTTTTGAGTTCACTGATCTAAAAATTCATGACAGGCTGACCTATGAATAAAACAAGCTGGAAACAACCCTTAAAGTAACTTTAAAAGGCCGGCCTTAAATGTTTGCCTTCATTTAACGATGTCGTGTGTACTCTGTCCCTCACTTCAGCCGACTGAAAAAAAGGAAGAAGTTTTTAATCCGACTGAACTTTTTCTGTTCCTTGGAGCTTGGTTTTGAGTTTTGGAGAAATTGTTTTGGTTTTGGATGAATAGTGTTGCTGGAGACTCTTTTAGAATGCAATTGGTTGTCGAAACCGTTTGGTCTGTATATTACCTACAGAACTAAGCTGAACCTGGAAAGATGACTCCAACATGGGTTGGAAAAGGGCTAGGCACAAGGAAACTAACATATCGAAACTTACAATCAGGCTTATATAATTAACTAGCATTTTAGCGGTTATAGCTGTAAAAGAGTATCCTTTTTTTAGCGCTCTAGTAAAAATTTGCCTATGTATCAATCCCGGGTGTCAGCTAAATCCGTACCAACTTTAATTCTAATTGGTTTAGCCGTTTAAACGTGAAAGTACTCTTTCACATCACAAACATCTAAAGTGTCCATTCATACTTTCAAGTTTATGATATTAGTAAAATGAAGAAATAATTATGCCTGTGTAGCTGTCTTTTATGCCTAGCGTCTTTACAACTCAAACACAACGTTAAATTTCTTAAATGAAAGGCATGTAATTTTGCACTGCTTGAACCCCAAAAAAAGACAAAAGCCCCGCGGGAGCGAAGCATTAGAGAAAACTTATCATGCAACCCTATTTCAGTACAAAAACATAAATAGATCTAACCTAAAACCGAGTAAAACTTTGTTCTATTTATACCCTGTGATCAAATCGAACGTTTAGTGATAAAGTAAACATTACATAAACGAATCGAGCGTAAATAATCGAGTAAATCGATTGTTTAGTCCATTTAAAAGGGACCGTAAAAGGGTTTTTTGGGACTCGGATGTTACATCGATTTTAGTTTTCAATTTGTTTCAAATCGATTGTCTTTTTTGGGGATTTTAGTTTTGATTAGTCTTGAAATTAAGTGGTAGAGTTAATTATTTGATTATGTTCGTGTGTGTAGTCAAATTACAAATTATTTTGACACGTTTGTGTTTAAATAAGGTATACTTAGTAGGACCTATAAGACCCGTTTGTCGTCTAAAATATTCACAAATAACTTAAAGACTATTTTTAGCTACTCATATTTGCATGTTTCGTACAAAGATTTATGATGTAGACAGAAATGCACAAAGGCAACAGGTGTTACTTCATTAGGAATGCTACACTAATTGCTCATGAGTCAACTTAACCCTGTCTGTCTCAAAAATGTGTTAAATACGATGGCTTCTGTTAAAATAATATCTTTTGTGAACTGGGGACCTATAACTACCTCTTAAAGTAAAACTGTTGAATTTGTGGAAGAGAGACGCTGCTCTACGCCATATAGTGCGCTTTCTCGCTTCCACAACTGCTAGTATATTTAAAGGAATTAAAGTAAATGATGTATGTACTACGTGGAAAGAATGGAAAGATGTGATCTCTGCCTACCCCCAAGGGAGAGAGGCGTGACGTTTATGTATGTATGTATGTACTACGTAAGTATGTAGTAGTTAAACAACAAATGTATGACGTAATTTTGACTGTGTAAGTGTTCTTTTTTTGTGTATTTTGCAAAACTATAAATATCCTAAGATATCCTGGTCGTAACGTTAAAAATAAATAATAAAATACCTAAAAAGGTATTGGTAATCAAGAAAAAAATATAAAAAGTCACTTCGCAAGTGTTGAAATTTTACCTCTTAATACAAAAAGGGTGTCATGTATAAGCTTACCGACAAAAAAAAAAACATAAACCGCATTGTTGGACAAGCTGTTTCTTTTTTAACAAAAAAAAAGTTAAGCAATAAAATCGAAAACGTATCTGTTTCGAGTTTTTTTTTTTCTTCGACCGACATCGTTAAGATTCCCTTTGCACTTTATGCACAGTTCACAGCTGAGATTTCGATACAATCACAAATGTCACTCAAGGAAAATTCGTCCTTATGGTCTTAAAAATAAGTGTGATATTAGCATGGGTGTTAAAATCGATGGTAGCCAGTTGTTTTTGGTTTGTACGATTAAACGGATGCCCTGGACATCCGTTCTCAGAAGGATTGGAACGGTATAAAATAAAAAAAAACATCTGACATACGGTTTTTTAGTATTAAAAGCATATTGATACAAAAAATGTGTAGTGTGTATCGATTAAACATTTTGATTGATTAATACAGGTGTCATGATTTCCTACTATAATGAAATATTTATTTTTATGGCAAATTACAAAATTTAATTTGTACCTATGTGTTGCGTCGACCTTAAGTAAAACGGAATAAGGGCAAGAAGTTGATGATAATATTGATGGCAAAATTTAATTTGTACTAGATTTTAATCAAAATTAATTGTCAAATAATACTAGCTATTTATATTGAAACATTCTAATATTATTAACACTACACATTTTTTTATTAATATAAAAACTATCAAATCTTTTTTCTCACAAAAGAATAAAAATATTTCTTTGCTCGCCGATTCAACCCGCAGTGTGTCTCCTCAGCATCACAGCTTAACCCTTCAATAACAAAGTTGCGGTAATAAGATGATGTTTTTAATAATACATCTCTGGTAATAATAGCCCCAAACCTGCTCCCATATCGCTCGGAAAACAAATAATTGGACCCAAATGGATACATTGTTATAGTAATCTATGCTTGTTTAAGCCCAAAAATACAAAAAAATGTACCTTCATGATTGGAATTATCTTGCATGCATGTGAATTAATGATTGGTCTTGTTCAAAAAGGCCTACTACATATTGCATTAATTGGATATTTTGCAAATATGGGTAGATACATAAGGTGACATACAGTAAGTAACAGTTCAGTCATATTTAGCCATGCGGCTTGCAAAAATGTTAGAACACACAGAAACATTGAAAACAAGTAAAATATCATACCAATCACAAAAAAAGGATTAAAACAACAAAAAATACTATAACTTTGTTCAAAACTATTTAGTACAGGCACTGATTTACGAATAAGAAAATATAAAGATTTATTTTAAAATGCTCTCATTATTATTGACAGCTTAATTATAGGTACAGTTAACGACACAAATAATGTATGTCCGATTTTGAGCTGACTTTTTGAGGAAATGTCATTTGAGTGTGTTCGTAAATTACCTGTCTCGTTTTTCTTAATTTTGCAAGGTTTAAAATAAGTATTTTTTTACTGGTTTACTTATTGTGACAGTTTGTAAGGTTGTGCGAAGCTATCTTAGGAACTAGGGATAGGAACTAGGATAACAAGTCCCACACTAAGGATTTTAATCCTTGTATCGCGGGGGGTTTCACAGACATTCAATCCACATGTACAAAGACACCCAGACTCAGAACCAGAATTTGTGAATCGCACAAATTCTTGTCCAACGCAGGGATCAAACCGACAGCAATCTCGCGACTCTGGCATTAGCAATAGAAGGGGCCCGGGATATTTTTGGTCTTTGTAAGTCCGATATATCCCCACACCATGCTCTCGGCGTGGGTCATTAGAGTTTCACCCCGGAAACCAAAAAAAAAGGGATCGAACCCGCGATACGTCGCGCACAATAGTAATTAGCCATGTATTGGAATTGTTAGTCATACAATAGATTTAATCAATAGTTATACTTTATTTTATACCAGTTTGGCAAAAGACGAAGTGGTCGATTCGTAATAAAAAATGTATGTATGGATGTAATAATATTCGTCATACTTACAGGAAAAGGTATGACTCAGATATTCGGAAGCTTGAACTCGTTCTTGGAAGCTATAAATAATAAGATTTTAAGTGTTTTTAAATAACGCGGTCAAGATGCAAGTATTTGGGAATTGCATTCTTATGGCATTGTAATAAGGTCGAAATTGCTTGTATTATGATGAGATATAATTTTTTGATATTATTTTTACTTAATCTTTTTCTTCCTGTTGTTTTCCTTAATTTATTTTGAGTCAGTGCAATTTAGTCTTGCTTTAATTTATAATGCAAGCGTCCTTTCACTTAATACATACTGTATTGTACGTTAACTAATAAATAGTCGATAATGTTATTATGGATTTTACGTAAATTAATGCTTTTTAACAATGTTCTTTAATTCTATTTTTAATTTTTGACTACTGTTGTGTTATCAAAATATACCAGTCTTACCCCTGGATAATTTTGTCCATTTAAATTATCACTACTACTACTAAATCTTCCAACAGATCATATTGTCATAACTTCTACTTTGAACTCTTCGTAACCATGGCGACGAACTGGACTCGAACCCAATACACTTCATTCTAGATACCGTTGTCATTGTATTTGGGCATGGCGGATTGTGACAGCGGGAGTCTACCCGTTACTTCCTGGCATTCGAACAGTTTTAGGAATACCTACTGCGAACCGTTAGTTTTAAAAGAGGTTATTATAATCAGTAATTAAGTATGGCATTATTAGTTTTTTTAGTTTTTATTGTATTGCATTTAATTTGTTGATGATTGGGTCTGTTTATCTATACTATAATTAAATTGTAGAACAGTGGTGTCATATCAAAAAACGTCGCAGAAGTTGTTATCTTAATATCTATGCCAAACCCGACATTGTATTTTTTTCGTCTGTTTGTCTGTGTGTTTGTACATGCTAATAACGGACACGGTTTATTCGATTTAGATGCGGTTTTACAAATATATTGTAGTATATTTCACGAAACATTAAGTGTTTATTTCATGGCAATTGGTTCATAAATAAATAAGTTATGTCAATTTAAAGAATCACGGCGAACACTAATTTGTTAATGTATTACATTACATTACCAATATGTACACGCACTTGCAAAGAAATATATTTTTTTCCATGGATATAATAGTAAAGCAATATTTCTAAAAAATCATAGTACTTTCACGAGTTTCATTGTCAACCATAATATCAACAAATAAATACAAAATAGAAAGCAAAAAGCTATAAATCATAAAACATAGTACTAAAGTATTATTAGGTACATTTTAATGATACTTGTAAGGGAAACCTATACTTAATGGTGTTAATAACTGTTGTTCAGTTTCTATTGAAAATATTATATTTTTTATACTACGGTCGACACCTACAAGGACTTTTGGGGTATTGAAAAGGTAGCATGTATGTTAATAATCTATACATTTAAATAAATTGGATGTTCTGTTTGTAATATTAAAATAACCGTTTTTACGACATGCATATGAATTTGTATACGGTAAAGACAACAAAATTATGATTTTTACTATATCTGTCTGTCCGTCTGTTGGTTCCCGTTAATCTCTGAAATGGCATCGCGGATTTTTATGGCACTTTTTCGACAGGTATTTAAATTGATATATTATAGAACAAATGATCGTGCTCATTATACAAACATTTGTCCTGGGTGGGAATCGAACCGACGACCTTTTGTACAGCAGTGAGAGCCACTAATCGTCCAATCAAATAATATAGACCAGGTACCTCAATGATCATATCAATTTTTTTTTTCGTATTTAATGCTATCGTATATTTTAAACTTACTCATTCTGAGATAGTTCATTTCCATTTCTTATTCATTTTAAATGACTTTCAAGGAAACTCATTATTTTTTTGTCGCTAACAAATCGATCCAGGCCGTATATTCGTTCTCTTTAGTTATGCTCATCATATCGTATCAATTGTAAACGTATTTCCATTCTAATACATTTTATTTCAATAATTCTTAATCTATATTTCCAATTGCGATACGAAAAATCGAATCAAATAGTATATAAAGTAGATTTATCCGTTACTTTGTAGTTAAACAACTCAAATAAAAAATAAAAGTCGAGAGTAACAATAGAAAAAGCTAATAAAAGTAACATCTTTTTTTAAAACGGATCCCTAAAAAACCTTGATCAAGTCGGAACTCGTACAGAATGCACTCCGTTTCCGGACAACCAATAGCGTCAGAGTATTTAAATTTAGAACCATTTCTAAATTCGAAGCTAAAATGGCGTCTTCCCCTGCTATCTGTTTAACCGATATAAGGTTCCATTTTCGAACATTGTTATTTTCTGTGTTTGAATTTAGAATTTCGTGAATTAAGTAAATGTTTCTACTTTCGAAGCTTTCAGTTCCTTTTACCATTAAGGCCCTTTGTACACGTAGCAACTTAACCTGATGACTTTAATCTCAAACTAACTTTAAAATCTCAATCCCTTTAATTTTCTACAGCGGTATTCATCTACTACCGGAGATTTTTATCACCTCGTGTACATTGGCCCTTATATTTAGTACCATATATTTTACTTCTCACTTTCCTTAATATGCGTTTTAGAACCTTTTTAAATTTTTGTAACGCTGTTAATGTTCTGTCGGAAGTACAGTTTAAGAGGACTATTTTAATTGTTAATAGTTAATTGATTTTATGTTCTTCTAAATGTTCTGTTTTAAGAACTTTGTACTGGCGTCGATGTTTTAATTTCTGTCAAGATTGTGACGTTATGGGAGAAATGTATGACTGTATAATATGTAATTGCTAATTAAGATTTGAATGGGGTGTTAAACTAAACGCAGTAAAATGTTAGTATCTACTATTGACTAAATATTAGTAAAGTAATTTGGTTCATTATACAAATCACTCGAAAGTTTTCTTTATTATTATTTTTTTAGCTTCTCGCTTTTTTTGTTATTTAGCCCATCTGGCTACCTTTCCCAATTGAAAATAATAATCATTCTTTTGTTTGTACTATCACAAATCAATCCACCAAACACATGTATGAAACTTAACCCTCTCACTGCCTAATCACGACCAACTGCACAAACATTCATACATTCATACACACACATTAAATACTATTTTTAACTAACGGACACAATCAATTAATAAGTCTACCGGAGATCATTGGGCACCCCTGAGTCATACTCTCGAGGGGGTAGGTTATAAATACCCCGGGAGTAACATTCTGACGGTGTGAGACAGTCGCGTGGCACGGGTTGAATGGACCGTACCGTGTAGTGCAGGGTTAAGTTTTTAGTTTTTATTCATGTGTGTTGGTGTAGTGTTAATTTTTTTAAGGTGAGTTTGGTTAGGTGATTTTTGTGGTGTTTTGAGGTAGGTATTTTTTGCTAGTTTGTCTGTTTTTTTTTTTGGTGGTTTACAAAGTCCACTTGTAATACGTGTTCTTAATTTTATACAAAGCTATTCAAACTATTTCAACAAATGTTGAAATAGTTTAAATTGTGTTGTTTGAACCATGAGGACTATATTTTCTTTTTAAAATAGTTTTAGTGTAAAAATATACCTGAATTTTTATATTAAATACCATGTAAAGTTTCAGTTCTATACTAACTCAATATAAAAGGTTTTTAAGTGTAATTTAATTGACAACAATATGATTCATCACTGCATAGTATAAAACAAAGTCGTCTACCGTGTTTTTCTGTCCCTATGTATGCTTAGTTCTTTAAAACTACGTGATAGACTTAGACGCAGCTATTTTTAATACATATATTGTTTCAAGAGGAAGGTTTATCATACGTTTAATACATCAGAATTGCATCTGCAATTGAAAGAAAACTTTATCTAAAAGTAAAATATAAAAATTCTCAAGAGTCTATAAAATATTTATTTCATATTAATTTAAATTAACTAACCTATTGACTATGTGATATAACAAGTTAGTATCATAAAATTACTTATCAACGTACTTAAAAATCACTAAAAAGTTTTTAACCGTATAGTTTTGTACAACCACACATTCAATTAATATTAAAATAAACCTTATTGACACGTTATAAAGGTTATTATTAAAAATAACTATTTCAAAATTAAGTACTTAATTCATTACTACTTTCTTAAGTATCAAAACTCTTTAACCACTCTTAAATATTAAAATTGACTCTTATTCCTCTCGTTTTAAAGTTCATTATTGAAAATAATTTTCTCATGATCAGTTTTTTCTCACTTGAATTTCTATGAAATATTACTTCAAACCTTATTTACTCCATAAAAAGGTTCATATTACAAGAAGTCGGTATACCCAAATGACACCGTGAGACATCGAATTGAATAATCGAAATTAGTTTAAATCACTATCTTAACACAATCCACTTTAATACACTTATCGGTAATAAATTTAACTGATAATAACCTAACGTTCTTTAGATAACCAAGATCCGGGATCACTGGAAAATCAGTAGCTAATTAGAAGTTAATAAGCCACATCTTAGGCCGGCCTCAAACACAGTATAGAATTCAGAATCTAAAAGTCTTTTTAAAAGCTATAACGGTTTATCACCATCATCTTCCTGCCCTCATCCCATTTCACTTGGGGTCGGCGCAACACGTCTACTAGACATGTTGCTTAAAGTTTTGGCTATGGTTTTATAATCGGCCGCCTGCCTGACACTAACCCTCTTTGGGAATGCGATTGTTGGTTGTTTACCCGCCACCATTCGGGTGACCCAAGGTGCTTGGTACAGTGCACTGGGTCTTAAGGTCCATTAGTCGCCTTTTACGACACCCAGTGGAGGATATGGGGTGGTGCTATTCTTTATATCCGGACACCACACGGAATAAAAGGTATAACGGTTTACTCACGCGTATTTATCGGGATAGCCCGACTAGTTTCGAACCCAACCGGAGTCCTTAATCATGAGCTGACGCGGAGGCGGGGTTGCGACTCGCGAGTCGAACTATTTATAAACGGGTAACTAGTTGGGCTATTCCGATAAATACGCGTGAGTAAACCGTTATACCTTTTAAGTATGAATCATCCTCACGTAAGTTAATATAAAAATATCTGAAAGTCTGTTCTTTATTTCAATCCAAGTCAGTTTTAACTTACAGATGCCTAATACTAACACACTTTTTACATATTTGCAATAAAGAACCGACTCTCAGATTCTGAATTCCATACTGTATGAGGCCGGCCTTAAAGTAAGACTCTCGCAGTTGTGGAAAAGAGACGCCGCTCTACGCCGTCTATAGCGCTCTCTCGCTTTCACAACTGCAAGAGTCTTTAAGAGCTGATGGTGCAGTTCGGTCACTAATTAAACGTTGTATCAGAAACATTCATTTTTATTGGAAAAGTGATAATAATGATATATATTATGTGAGTGGTCGTTATCGATATATGTAAATGTGTAACGATTTATGTATTTATCGATACATAGTTACTGAACGACGGTTTATAGATCTTGTACAGTTTGACTGGCCTGTTGGTCAAGTAGTTAGTGACCCTGACCGCTATACCAGGGTCGTGGGTTTTATCCCCACACAAGACAAATGTTTCTGTGATGAGCACGATCATTTCTTCCGTGTCTGGGGGAAATTTATGTATAATTTGTATATGTATGTATTTAGAAATATATAAGTATGTTTATCAGTTGTCTAGTACTCATAACAGCTCTGCTTAGTTTGAGACTAGATGCCGTTGTGTGAAAGTCGTGAAATATTTATTAGTAGGCATGCGGGGCTAAACTGTAAGAAACTGTACCAGTAACCTTAGATTTTAAAAATAAAGTTCAGTCATATTATAAGTGTATATTGTCGTGGTAGCTTTGCGGTTCTATGTATGGATTCAGGTTAGATTCTCAATAGGCAAGTACCATAGTATTTTTTACACAAGTTATATGTGCTTCTTTAATTGGGTATTCTAAGACAATACTTACAAACGGTGAAGAAAAAAATTGTGATTAAACCTAGGTTCTGTAATAGTCAATTTGTAATGATCTGGCGTGGTGATCAATGCTCAAACCTTCCCTAAACGGGAAGAGGTCTGTGCACAGCTGTGGGACGTATATAAGCTGGTTTATTATTTTTTTATTATAATTGAGTGTTGAGAATATGTATTTTTTATTATAATTTATCAAAATATCTACCAAGACTGTCTTATATAAGGAAGTGTGACGAGTCACTGCACAGCGTAAGACGGTATTTCGTTTCCACATTTAAATGTAACAGTAAGTTATCGTGTCTCGGTTAAACATTAAAAATAACATCAATTTTATCATTTATTAATAACGATCACACATTTGATTTCAAGTTCGAAAACTGTCTTTTGTTCTTTGAACTTTTATTAGACTCAAACATGTATATTAATTAGCCTTCTCAACATAGTAACTAATAATTTACTTTATTAAAAGTCATTACAAACTCCGTGAGAAAACTAATAAAATACGAATAGCCCTTCTTAACACAAAACAGAAACTAATTGATATTAATAAAGATACAGATTTAATTATAATATTGAATTCCTGACTAAAAATGTTTTAATTTTTGTAATTAATTGTTGATTTTACGAGCGATGTCTATAAAGGGTGGTAATTAATTATTTTTGGATGTAACTCTTTCAACGAACTTAATAAAATTGGTTAGCTGTAGCTTCAATATTATATTTTTCACTGAACTGACATTTTCGAATCCTAAAGCAATTTCTGAAAATTGTATATTGTATTAAGTCAATATTCTGAATGTGGAAGGCCAAAGATCGGCACAAATGGCGTATATTGGGCGAGGCGTAGGCCCAGCTGTGGACTGTAGTAAGCTAATTTAATTGAATTAATTGAAGTCTATGTATCTTCTTTCAAATAAGTTGTCCTCCTCAAAAAGGTGATTCTTTTGACTTAATATTTTTTATTGCATATAGCTGTTATTTATTAAACAATTAACGAACAAAAAACAATATTTTAAATACAGCATTAGGATCATAGGTACACGCAATTTATTCCTGAGTTATAATATTAACTTAAAACCCAATTCAAGAAATCCAATACTTTTGTATTCACCTACAAAAACAAATAGGTATCCCAATTTTCAACAGAATCAAAATGTCAAATCCACCGCAAGAATCTCTTTACCTGTATTTACTTCGACTCAATTCATAAACTAACATGTTTATAGCACCTGAACTTGCCTAGATATAAACCTAGGTACGTTCCATGTATCTAGGTCGAAATGTAGCTCGAAAATGGACTAGATAAACTGTGAGGTTTCCCACACTAAAGATACTGGTAAAACGTAATATTAAACGAGTTTGTAGAATTGAGAGCGATATTTAAAATCTTAATAGATATGGCGACTGCTTTGAATGTATGGAAGGAAAATAGTAGTATCTACACAGGAAAACAAATGACTATCTAAGAGAAAACAGTAGATGAAAAAAAAATGTTAATTTACGAGTTCTGCCGACCATATGTTGTCGCGTAATTTTTATTAGCCTGAAATGTCCCACTGCTGGGCAAAGGCCTCTCTAATCTTCTTCCACTTGTCTCTCTCATGAGCCACGAGTGGCCAGTTCGGTATGCACCCAGGTTTTCTCGCCGTCAGAAAATAGACAGTTAAATAGTTCTGAAATTCAGAGTTGATTTATGTAGAGGAATAAGATTTTAATAAATAGATTGGTTCAAAAGGAAGGTTTATATGTATAAAACATCTGTATTTCACCTGTGCGAAGCTGAGGTAGGGCGCTAGTGTGAAATAAAAAAGAAATCTTGTATTTGCTTCGTCATTCAGAAAATGTATTACACTAAATCTTTCATAAGTATTACCGACTAATATTACACTATTTCATGTGACAATAAACAGCCATAGAAATATTTCATAAAATAAATTTACGAGACACTAAAATACAGTAATTATACCTAGTACCTACTTATAATAACGTAGAATCAAGTATTCTAAACACCCTATCATTGACAAGTCATAACGCCAAATATAAAACGTTTTACCTTGAAAATCATAGTCCAACGACATAATTATACGTTTAACGATATTTTCTAGATTCTAGAATATTTATCGGCTCAATCTAGATAATTTCAGGTCTATTAGCCCTGTTTCTAGCAAATACTTGAATCGTAATTAGTGTACTCGTTTTTGTAACCTGTTTAAAGTATGAATTACTTGGGTTATATCGACGTTGCTATGATTTCACACGGTTAGATGCAAATCTTATTACTAAGTATACTTATTAAGTAAGAAATACACTCAATAATTTATTTGCTTAGTGTGTTTTTTTATTTCTTAAGTCAAATTTATCTGAAGTCAAAAATCGTCCGCAACGAAGGCAGTGAGATGATCTTGTCTGAATAAAATAGAATAATCTTTATTTGTAGGAATATGGTACAGATATGCGGGATGCACGTGGCGAGAAATCGCAAAAACAAAGAAGTTTGGAAGGAGAAGGGAGGGCATTACGTCACAAGCCCCCTCTCCTAAACTGTAAACCAGCTTAACTAAGACATTTTTTACTATTCAGATAAACGTAAATCTATCTGACGGACTAATCCGATTTTTACTTCTATCTATACTATCATCCCAATTGAAGTATTTTATTCTAATGTGACGTCACATCGCCTTCAGTAAAGACAAATCGACACAAATTAATAATAACATAAAATAATTGCTTTCCGTCTGGTTCTAAAAATAATATTGATTGTTGAGAGTATTTTCGAAGGCAGACCGAATCCGAATTGTAAATCTCGCTCGTACCCAACGATTTATATTTAGAATGACAGCTGACCGGAGAGACACGAAGATTGCCGATGTTTAAATATAATGTATTTTGAATTTATTATAAGAGATTATTACTTTGTAACGATACTTAGGAGTTTATATGTTTTATCTAGGAGTAGGATAGTTTATGAAAAAAATGTAATTTTGAGATTACTGTGTGAAGGTTGTGTGATAATGTAGTCTGATGCGATTTACACGTGATCAAAACTGGCGAAAGATAGAGAGATTTGAAAGGAAAAGGGAAGAGGTTTTTGGCTAGCAATATCTTAGATAAATGCTTATAAGAAGTGAATATTAAATTTAGTTACGAATGACGACGTTTTTCTGGTCTGTCATATTGACCTCAAAAGTGGGCCACGGTGAATACGACAGCGAATCCTGTGCCCCAGGATGAGATAAAGACTCTCCAGTGGTTTCAGCCGGTAAGAGTCCAACTCGCCTCCTTCGTTGACCACCCGACGGCAGATAGTTCATGAGGATTTCCACTGTGTTACAAAAAAAGGCTAGGGAGGGCAGGGTTAGGGAGGGGAGGGCAGGGTACATAAGGTTTTTCTTAAAATTATAAGGAATTTATAATTTTTATGTTAGAATCAAATAAAATCGTAGATTTAAATGACGAATTCACTAAGAATACAAAGAATAACCTTTATTTGTAAGAACTAGGATAGAATAATCGAAAGTACTTAATGTTGAACCAACAACGCTCTTTCTTGTGTCAAAAAACATTTACATCACCAATAAAACTTCAATCTTCAATCTCTAAACTATTCCAATAAGCTACTAAAACAATAGCCTGTGTCATGAAAATTCCAAAAACGACCATTAAGTATTAATAGTCCGTGACAATCGTTTGAAATCTACTCATGTTGATCCCTTGAATGCGGAAGCAAGTATTTTTAGGGTGACGCGTCTGTACCAGATAGATTTCAAGTCTGTATTCTTTTATGAAGAAACAAAAGAATGTCTGTGCTTTAGAATCTTACTTATATTATAAACACGAAAGTTTGTAAGTATGGATTGGTGTATGAATTTTGTTGAAATTTGATATGGAGTCAGTTGATACCCTGTTTAAAAATAAAGGCTACTTTTAAAAGACTGGGTCAGAAAGGGGTAATGTTTTTACAGCTATAACCGACATCCAAGCGGGTGGAGTCGTGGGTAACAGCTAGTTTCATTATACAATAATGTACATGTGTGTAATTGGAATTTTTTTAAGCTTTTCCACAGTATTTACCTTCAAAATGTTAATATCAAATGCAGCAAACTTTACAACTTTATTTCTTTAACAATTTTCTTGACATATTTTTTTGTAAAAGAAATCCTACATTAAATAGGACTGCGTGTTGCAACTCATAAATTAGCCTATTAGTAACAGTAATTATTGCTTCAACATCAACTTTTATAATCAACAAAACATACAAGCAAAATGCGTGTTTACATACAAATTACTCTTTCATACTTATACAATCTTTTTTTCTACACTCGGAGTAAAATTACACTTGATCAAGGGTCTTTTTCTAGAAAAAATACAAGTTTTGCAAAAAATATGAAGCCTAATACAATTCATGTCTAGAAAGTTTACTTAAACTTTGTTTTCTTTGTAATGTATTATTTTAAGAATTCTTTTGTAAAGGCAGTTGCGGACGGGGCGTTTGTTTTGCGTGCTTAATGTTAACGAAATAGGACTTGTATTTACATGAGTAAAGAAACTAAATTTGTTATATATTACTTTGATTTTAAAACGACATTAGTTTAAAATATATGCGTAGTTTTAGATTGGAATAAGTGGTCCAGTCACCAACAGAAGTCGGTAAACACAAACTGATTTACAAAGTGCTATTATATTTTTTCAATGACATGTAGGAATTGGTGCCTAGTATGTTTTAACTATACTTACTGTGTGTCAAGACCGTTTAGTACATAGTGCCCTAGAATAATTTATTTTTAAACATACTAATGATAATTATTTGTCATCGGGTATCGGAAAGTTATAATAGAAAAGTATATTACTATGACATGTGCTTGCACGAATTACATGTTTAAAGGCAAGTTTTTGTTTAATACAAATCTTTAAAGTTCTTCTACAAACGTTGAATGTGTAGCCACCCTAAAGCTAAGTACAGATTAGCGTTTCTCATGAATTCAGTTAGCAACGCCTCATAAACTACGTTAGTCTTAAAACTGTTTGTGTTTAACACAAGTTTACATTTGCTAACTTATGTTTTGGACATAAAACTGTTTATGTCTCGTCTGCACTTAGCCTTATTATGTTAAAGCAGATCTCTTAAATAAGATTATCAGCAGATGTAAAAGGGATGATAACAATTTTATTGGTTTAGTGTCCATCATGTAGCTTAGTGAATTATTAGATACGTATTTTTACTTTTGTCCCGCAAACATAAATTGACTAAAGTACAGCGAATGAAACTTTCGCGTGATGTCAATTTTTTGTATATTTTTTCCAAATTAGTTACGGGGTTTTACATATTATATTCTATTCATGTGCATAAAGACATCTAGACTCAGAACAAGCATCTGTGGATCGCTCAAATTCTTGTTCTACGCGGGGATCGACCCTACGGCACGTCGCATACAGTGGTAAATGGCGTGGTGACCAATACCGTTCGGCTATCCTTACAGTCATTCTCACTTATACAACTCAGAATTCAGTCCTGTCCTAATTTTAGTTCTAAAATATCTAGATATCTTTTTGTATTCGTCATCAATGAGATATGCAGACAGGAAACGCCGGCGCCAACAACTAACTTGACTGTACAAACTGGTTTAGATAAATAAATAATTCTCAAACATAATTAGAAAGAAAGAAGGTCAATAACATGTATGGATGTATAAATACTGTATTTTTATGACAGTAAATGCAATGACAGTCGTTTGTTTTTGATGTGCCGATATGTTATTTATTTATGTACAGTTACGAGCAAAAATATGACGTATACACGACTAAACAGTTGCAGTAGATTTCTTATGCGAAATTTCTGAAGCTGTATCAAGTTTTACTGACATTGTAAACTAAAACTTTTAACTTTTTGTTTATTAATTGATTTATTATAGTCAGTTTTTTTTTACCTTAATACTGTAGAACTGTAAAAAAACCATTTACCTCAATGCAAAGCGACTAGAATAAGAGCAGTGCCATTAATTTGACTATTAGAATATTTATGCTTTACATGATGTAATTTATTCGTAATAATAAATCAATTATTGCTGGCCAAGAATTTTAAGTAACCTAAATGATATTTCAATATCTTATATGTTATAAGTGACAAATATAATATTGGTATTTGAATTATTAGTGACATTGATTCATTGCTGATTTTAATTTTTGTCGTTCATTTTTTGATACGATACATTTAGACCACTCCACTTTAAGGCCTTTGAAATGTTTAAGTAACCTTTTCAATAGTATTTAAAGCGTCAAACCATTAGTCAATCACGACCTAAACTAAAATCCAAAAAGCGTCAACTAACCAACCCTATTTTTTGTTTCAGATATCGTCGACCTCCTCTAAAACGCGAGAAACAATAAATCATCATCTAAAGAGGATCCAAAAATAACCAAAGCTATGGCAATCATCTCAAAAATGTGTGCGACAAAAATAGACTATGTTCCTACGTAGGGAAGGTTAAAACTTCCGTTAAAATGTGAATAACTAATAATAAAACCCGGATATCCTTATGTTGGTCGGATAGTTATTCAGTGTTTCGTGCCGGTTGGAACGATGTCGGACGTTAGTTTTAGAGTAAGACTCACTAGTAGGGGTGTATCAACATTGTTTTTGTTGCTCCGGACTCAGAATGTGTTCGTTCTTGGTTTTTGTATAGTGTTATTCGGTGTTTTTGGTGTGTGCGGTGGTTATCAAGAGCAGAAATTCGCTATGGAGCCACAGGACCAGGTAACTATGACTTTCTTATTTCTTCTACAAATCTGCATGCAAGGATAGCCGAGTGGTATTGGTCACCACGACAATTACTACTGTGCGCGACGTATTGTGGGTTCGATCCCCACCCAGGACAAATATTTGTGTGATGAGCATAATCTTTTATTCTGTGTATGTATTTAATAAATAATTTAGCATGTTTATCGGTTGTCTAGAACTCATAACACAACCTACTTTGTATGTTTAAGTTCAGACATAATGTAAACGACATTGTGTGAATGTTGAGGAATATTTATTTACAAGTACATCCTTTCAAAAAAGTCGGTACCTTTGTTCTCTAACGTAAAAGTCCAAATAACAGACCACACTGGTAGCCACACGGATGTGTTGGGAACAGGAAATGAGACGAAAATTACCGTCGCCACTTTAAAACGGACACATGTCATTAGTTGTGACCCAAGCCCGGTAGAACCCGGTAGAGATTACGATGACGTCATAGATACGAAAGTTTTAGATGATATATTTAATATAGTAGACAGAGAACGTATAACAGTAGCTAATGATGTAGTAATAGATAATTTTGTAGGTACTGAAAGTGAAATCGATGTTTCCGAATTTGATTCAAAGAATAATAAAGTTAAAATGATCAAAGAGAAAATTCCAATAAATAAAAATACAGGACACAATTAGTACGAGATCAAAAACAAATTTCTACGAATAAAGTAATATCTAGATTGTTTTAAATTACAATAACAAAATTCAGATTCGAATGAACGAGAAAAACTTGATTTAATTATTGAATGGTAAAAGATTCCAATCCAATCGAAAATCAGAGAATTTTTCGATTAGAGCAAACATTAATTAGACTTTATTGTATTTAATAGTTGCACTGCCTTTGTTTATATTGTTACTCACAAGCAAAGCCCAAGAACTAGCTCAGATTAATTTAGCCAAAAGTAAATTTCAGCTCAGAATTTATCCACGTAATCATGTTTAGTACCTCAGGTTAAACATTTACTTAATTATTTGTCTGAAACCTTATTTTCTTTTATAGCGTTAGCTGAATTTCTAGACACATTAATACAAAATAATCATGCTGAAGTTTCTCATTACGAATCTTGTTAATAAATTTCGCTCTTTGTTCCAGAATCCCATTTTTGCCTGTCCATTTACATTCAGACCTTTTAAATCTGTGATGACTTGAATAGATGGAGTTTCTTTGCTATTTACTAACTGTGAATTAACTTTGCGTCTTTTTGGATCAATTTTTATTTGTATTTAATTATCAGACTCGAAACATCTCATTAAAATGCGAGTGGAGAAAATAATTGAAGATCACAATTTTAAATTGTTTCTCATCATGCCTATAGCTAAGGTTTTAATACATATTTAATGGAGAGTGACGTTTTTATATCTTTTTATAGGCCTGTAGACAGGTGTATGGTATTGACCCGGAAAATTTCTAATTGTCTTCTCTTCTAAAGCGTTGTAAAAATGTCTAAGCGTTCAGATATCTCAAAAAAAAGAGCTAGTACTTAGCAGATAGGTACGTTATTCAGATATTCATCCATTCCATCGATTTCTCATAATATTTTACTAACTAGCTGCTGCCCGCGACTTTGTCTGCGAGGTATTGAAGATGTGTAGTGCTGTACAAAAAGTAAAGCTAAATAACGTTTAATGCCAGCTCCCTAATCCAGTTCTATCCAAAACTAATTTCTTAACTTCCTAATCATAACCTCTAGTCTTACAAACACATTTGACTGTTAGTTAACACTGCTAGTTTTTTGCTGTGGCCGCTATCTTGCACTGATTTGACAATTTGGATTAAAGGGCTTGAAAACGGACGATGGCAAAGAAGTGTGCCGGACTCTTACTGGCTAAACCGCCGGAGTGCTTCTCCGTTTCCTATAGTCCGGGGCCACGGGAACGCTTCAGCAAACTACCGCGAACCCCGAAAGGAGAGCTCTTTTTAAGGGGAGCTTCTTCATTAATGTGGAGCCAGCTTTCTCCAGTCCTTATTAAGAGGCGCGTGGAAGCACCGCGCACGCCGTCTTTGCCTTTATCCAGTATAGTAGACTGCCCCGAAACTACTGCCGTAGGCTATTTATGGTGGTGGGAGGAGGCCCATTAGGCCCTTCTTCTACCCCTTGCTCGTCGGACACGAATCGGGTGGTCAGATGAAGCCTGCCGTGCTCTTTCCGCTTTTTCTTTGAGTGTCATCACTTCTTCGTAGAACTTGGTGACGGCACACCAAATAACCGCGGACACTTTGCCCAGTCTAAGTGATGTGACATCGTCTGTACGGAGATGTCGCATTCTCACTGGATGTGAGAGGGGTTTGTAGAGCCAAATTTGCTAAATTTTGTTTGCCTACCTACTTGGGTTCTTAGACAGTTGAATGCTTTCCGAAAAAACCACTGCAAGGTTTCTCCGGGCGGCAAATGTTCCTGAGGTAGGACATAAGTAGTAGGTGGTAGATGTCGATCTGCCCAGATCTTGCACTGAGCTCGAGTTGGAGTTTCAATAGTAGCGAGTTTACATCGGAGGAAGCTCTTTTGGCTCTTAAGTCTACCCAAATTAAGACTATTCTAACGTCAGGTAGAGCAATGCTAACCAGGGGGAGAACTTATTGAGCGGGGTTGTTTTTAAACACCTAATTAGATATTATTCGACACGTTTCGTTGAGCTCTGTGCGCTGTGGTGTGGAGAACGGCAAGCGCCGCTCTCCATTTGGTGGATGTATGTACGTGCAGCAAATTATTCCGGGCACCGATCTTTTATTTTCCTTTCTTTCTACCCCTTGACGGACGAATTTTCAAAATCCCGTCTTAGTGCTTACTTACATTACTATCAAAGTTTCAAGTTTCTAGTTCTAGTAGTTTGAGCTGTGTTACGCACACATAGCAAAACATTCGCGGGAGTACGCGTGCGGTGCATACTCGTAGGTACAAAATATTAAGCAGATATTAATAATATAACAGCCTATCTTTATTATACTTTTACATACGCAACTACCCTATACCATCGCAATTGGTGCACAATAATAATTGTGGTAGTGTATACGCACTATCAAGTCTTTCAAGCCACGCGTTATACAAAACAATTTTGCAATCAACAGCTAGTTAATAAAGTATAGTAAATCTTTTACCGTCCAAACTATTTTTTTTTGTTTTGAAAAATACAAAGCTCGTACTTCCCTGACCCGGCTATTTTCATTTCTATATTGTAAGCCAAATAACATGTTAATATTGACGTCAGAACATAAAACCATAGCAACAATATTTTGGTCGCTACGGTGACATTTTCAGTAAAACCAGTTACGTGTTCTTTAAAAATAAAGGTTTATTGCTAAGATCCAAATGAGACAATTAATAAAGTGATAATAAATAAATCTTCAAATCAAATGTAATAGAATGAAAAATCTTTAAATAAATTTTAATGGAATGAAAAATAAAGTGTTATGCGTATAATGTAACGGGATAGACTTCTTTAGTGATGGGATGTAGTGCTACGATGGATAGGTAGTCGATATGTTTCTGGAATAAGAAATGTATATCGTGCGTAGTTCAATTTTTATTTTTTAAAAGCGTCTAATTATAATGATAAAACAACGCAACATTATAAGATTGGTTAAAAAGTTACTAAGGAAAAATATTAACATTTTATTCGTCCAAACTCATATCTAAGTCAAAATAAGTAGTCATAAAATATTTATATTGACAGGTATATACACGTAGTTACACTGCACAACTAAATAACACACTAATTTTTATAAAAAAATGAAAGAGAATTAAATGTATGCTGCGAGTATCGACAGCGATATAAATATTTTTCGAATGTCCATCCCTAGTCATGTGGTACTGAGAGACGTCAACGTCATACAGGCAACTGTCACCCGCACTATTTAGCCACGGACGCGCAGGCGCGAGGCGTGTACGTAATCTGATAGAATATTAGAATCTTAACAAATGTTCGAGGTGATTCTTTATATTGGCATAACTTTTTTATTAATCAACCGATTGACATGAAATAAACACTAAATGTGATGGGAAGCTTACTACAACATATTAGTGAAAAGCGCATTTCAATCGAATATGCCGTTACTGAGATTAGCGTGCACAAACACCACTTTTCTAGAATTTTATTATATGTATAGATATTATAAGGTGAATGTATGTGAGTGTGTATATGGATATGCCAGTTGCTTATACAAGCTGAAATGCTGTACCAATATTGATGAAATTGGCTATGGAGTAAACTGTCATTCGACACTCAGACTAATTCATAACAGAGTGCGTAAAATGCTCTCATTTTACGCATGCTTTATGCATGCATAATGTTGTTTCAGCTAAAACCGATTTCCATACGAGCTTAGCACTAAAAACTATAGTATACTCATATAATATCTTTCCACAGACTGCAGTAGTCGGCTCCCGTGTTACGTTACCATGCCGAGTGGAGAATAAGGCGGGTCAGCTTCAATGGACGAAGGACGACTTCGGTCTCGGCCTGCACAGGGACCTCAGTGGCTACGACCGGTATAAGATGATCGGGAGTGATGAGGAAGGTAATTACACTATTATTAGTTATTCCTTTATAAATATGATATATCTATAAAACAATACAA
Organism: Chrysodeixis includens; assembly: GCA_941860345.1. Lineage (NCBI taxonomy): Eukaryota > Metazoa > Arthropoda > Insecta > Lepidoptera > Noctuidae > Chrysodeixis > Chrysodeixis includens. Next base: position 4,530,983 of record OW796116.1, on the reverse strand, counting down.
CTTGTAATAAGTGAATAGTTCTAATTTTAATATGTATTGTGAGGTGGATTCATAATTATATGTTAAAGGTTTACACGTGCATATTTATCGGGATAGCCCGACTAGTTTCGGACCCGACCGGAGCCTTCAATCATCAATCGAAAAATAATTCATAAAATTTCTTACATTTTAATTTAATTCTTAACCAATTAAGACTAAAACGGTTATTAATGATCTTGTTAAATTCAATTTTGGTCCTAATAAATGTTTTCGACATTAAAGCGCTTTTTCAATCTATTACTAACATAGTTACTAGTCAAATATGATCAAAACTAAATATATTTCTAAATTTACCAAATAGGTATGTTGAAAACATTTATTTATGGACTACAAAATTGTAAAATCAGCTTCAATCAACGACTTCTGGAAACGGGAACCATTCAAATGTTTCTCGAAGTTCAAAAACTCATTATAGGTACTTTTGGTAATACGGAAGTTTATAAATAAACGGTAGGGATTGGTTACAATCCAGTGGCTGCAAGTCAATCACGTTGAAATGGGTAAGCAATGAATGAGGCCGGTAATGATCTGTGTATTTCAAAAGGTATATGAAAGAAAGATTTCACATCATTTCCTGGAAACTAGGTTATTTTTACTAGAACGTAGGTATTTTAAATAAACTTCAAACAAATAGAGCACGTGGTTGCAGCATACCAGATTTAAGTATAGATGAAGTAATCGATGAACTGCTTACTCATAAGAGAGAGAATTTAGTTCTAAAATGAAATACTACTAAAAAACAGTATCTCACTGATACTAATAATGCGCATGTCATAAATGTGTTTAAAACAGACTTTACAAGGTACAATGCTAACTGTAGTAACTCTGAATCACAATTCCAATAAACCCAACAGAAATTCTACAGAAGCAGCAATTCGTTATCAAAATGATCTAAAATAAGGAATGTAGTGCAAATATTTAATTAAACTAAATCAAGTCAGACTGCAAGACAGGCAATCGATTCTCTACGAAAACCTGAGCATTCCATGAGTTTGAATTCTCTCTAAATTATCTTCAGTATTCAAGTCAATTGAGAAGCTATTTGGATTCAGCCATTTTGCTTACTCAGCTGCTAAGGCAAGTGAAGCTTAAATATGAATGCGATTTTGACTTGAATTCGCTTTTACCTCTGTTTTTGCATTTAGTTTCTCACTACCTTTTGTATTAAGAGGTTTAGGGATTACTGCTTTATAAGCTTAGTTATCCAATTTACCAATAATAATTGGATTTTGTTGGGATATAGTTTTGTTAATATTCCCTAAGCTTTCATCAGAACTCAGGATCAAAATTGTCTGTCTTATTTCGAATTTCAGCTTGTTTAAAGTTATAAGTGGATTTGAAATAATAATTGTGAGGTGTATTCTTATATATGACTGGCTGTAATTTCTCAGTATGAATACCTACAGTAGTTCAAATCAGCCGTTTTTTTTCTAAATGAATACCTACATTCATGCATTACGTAACAGCAATAAGGCTACCCACTAATAGCGTTTTAATTACGTCCACAACACACCGTCTGTTCTTCACTGTGACACGCTCACTGTATCATGCCACGGTCATGCCACGATTTGATAACGTAGGCATAACTCGCTTTGTGCCTGTTTATATGTTGGCTTAGTAGTATTACCTAAGTATATTAAGTTTATACAGTATAAACTTAATATACTTAGGTAATACTACTAAGTATCTGTTTTAAGTAGGTACCTTTTTTAAATTATCACCTAATCTAATAACGTAATTACAGTACCTACCTAGATTAAATTGGTGGCCTGTTTTGTTTAAGCATATCTTATGTACGTAATCTAGTTATTTTTGTCCCTAAATGTAATTATAGGATTATTACGTAGAAGCTAACCTTCATTTTGTAAACCTACTTGAAGTTAATGTGAAAACATATTTATAGGACTTCACAGTTCAGCTTTAAAAAAAGTTGGTTCTTAGTCTGTATAGCAAAGATACCACTTAAAATAACGGAAAGAATCGTGAGGAAGTTCACAATTATTTAAAATTTTCAACACGAATATTCTCGCATGCAACTCCCAAGATAATTTCGAATGTAAGTTCCTAAGTTGTTTGTTTCAGAAAACACAATTATAATAATCATCTCGATTCTTGTAATAATACTATGTATTTCAACAAGACTGTTAGGTTCTGATGTTATACGAATTGCGAAAGATCATACAAATACATAAAGTTCCTTTCAATCGCATCAATGTAAAGAGTTGTTATGAAGTAATAATATTTTATGACTAATGTATAATTTTCTTCACAGGTGACTATTCGTTGGATATCAGGGATGTGACACTGGATGATGACGCAAAATATCAGTGCCAAGTCAGCACAGGACTCAAAGGTATGTAAACTATAAAAATATTATTAACAAACACAGTTATAGAAACCTATGCAAGTCAATGTAGTATTAATATTAGACCTGAATACGATAGTTACGTCATTATAAAACATGACAAGCAAAATAAACTAAGACGCCAAAACGTCAATTTAATAGTATCGATTTTCGAACAACGAGCAAAATATCAATATCAAAAAGGCTCTATAATTACAAATATCAAGCACTTGAAGCTACCGATATATCTTACAAACAAGAAAAACCAACAACCCATTATAAAAGTTATAATGCCCAAAATAAATTGAAGTTTCCAATATTATCCTTAATTTTGTATGGAGTTATCTCTCCCAGCATTCTGTGTAATTTGAAATAATAAATCGATGTTCGACACACAAAATTACGATACAGTACAGTACAAACAGACGCTTGTTAGCGTTGGGGCCGTATGTAAGGAAAAAATGATTTTGGAGGGCAAGCTGTGAGAGATGAGCGATTGTGCGAAAATTATAGAAGTGAAAGAAAATGTTTTGAAAGAATAAACTGTAAAGGAAATGGATTTAATGTTATCTGTTTTGGTAGAAGATAAGAATGATGATGAAGGCATAATGTAACGTGATATAGTAGTCAAAAATTACCTACAACTATGTATAAGCAATTTTCAAGGAAGCATTTTTCGACAGTCAAGAGTCTGATCCAGGTAATAATAGCGACGGGTCCTACGTATACTGGTGTAACCAGCAAAACACCAAAATACGTTTTTTTGCACCAAAAGCCTTAAAATTACCTTAACTTTATATCCTGTAAAAATTATATTATTTTATTCAGTAATTTCAGAGATACAAACCTGTAAACTAACATAAGTGACATGATTTTCGGCCACACGACCGTCTACACTGATGTAAGTCACTTACACCAGTGTAGGTAGTCGCGTGCGCCGCGTCACGTACGCGCAAGTGCCATTTACACCAGTATACGCGCTGCGACGGAGTTAGGAGCACGTTAACACTGGTATAACTGCGTTAACTGCTAACATATTCTTCTGTATCAAAACCTTTTCGTGCCCTGTTTTTAGGGGTTGTGTTACTTTTTTACATATTTAACAAGTTTTGTTTGCTTTGAGTAAGTAGTGGTGAGAATTCACAACAATTAAGGGCTCACGAGGTCAATTTTTAATAAATTTATGCGTTAAAAATTAACAAACAAATTACTAAGTTGACAGTACTAATAGTTCTACAAAAGGGTTTCATTAATGTTCACTTAATGCAAGATACAGATTGTACTGCTTGTAGATTTGTTTGAGCCGCCTGCATTAATTTTTTACGTATAAATTATAGTATGTAGACGCACGGTGTACTGCATACTCTTCACACTAAATTATAGAGTTTGTTTTTCCCTGTTTGGTTACTGGTTGTTTTTTTACAGTCGGGTTTTTTTGTTTTTTTATTATTATTTTATTCTTTCAATAAATTTTACACTTACATCAGTAGGAATACAAAGTAGTAGTATACGAAGTCACATGTGACTTTGTTTTATTTTCTTGATATTGTTATCTGCCGTAACCTACATTATTTTAATAATAATATCTATTTACTAATAAAATAAATATCGATACTACTTTCAATACATTTTTTGCAGCAATTAACGTAAGGAGTTACCAAATTTTGCTACTTGGTAACTGACGAGACAATTTTTTTTTATGTACCCAGGTACATCATTTTTAAAGGTGTAGAAATATTCCAGAGGTAAACAATATAACAATATTCGCAACCCCAGTTTATTTTGGTAAAGTTGTAGTATTGAAAAAACAATTAAGTTCAATCAAAACTTAAGTATAGTAATACAAAAGACATTCAAATTAAACTTATAAAGGACTCAGTGGTCGCCCGCAACTTCGACCGCACGAATATCGGTTATAACTGCAAAACATTGCCCTCCTCTGACGCAGTCGGTTAAAAAGTCTAGGTTTTAATCCAGGTTGTCAGCTAAGTCCATACGAAATTTCTTCAAAATTGGTTAAATCGTTTGAGCGTCAAAGAGTAACAAACATCCAATCCATACTTATGCAACTTTCGCGTTAACTATATTAGCAGGATATTTTCAAATGTATAATATGCATATTTAAACAAGTATGACGAGTGTGGTGATGTGATGAGGCATTCGTATGAAGGGTGTCCTACACAAATCACCATTTAATACAAGTTGTAAAAATGTAATGAATTTTCCATCATCTGATTTAGACTTTAAGGTCTCATTGCCCTGTTTTTAGGGGTTGTGTTACTTTTTTATACATTTAACAAGTTATGTACACAACTATACACTTAATAGAAGCACATAGTTCGAAAAGAGTTTCACAAAGGTTATACTAATTTCTTTAAAATACCTTTTCTAGCGGATCTGCAAAGGGAGAAATAAATTAGAAACATCAACGTACAAAAACTAGTGGACGTAACTGAACAGACGTAACGTAACTGAAAAAAAAAATAGTGGAAATGCTATTTATAAGAATAATGACATAAAATTCAAGGCAAGCTAGTCTTAAAAATAAAAAAAAAACAATTAGGTATTATCGTAAGAAAACCTCTTTAAAAATCAAACCCTTTTTTTACTTAAAATAAGAAGATTACATTTTTTTGTTTTATTATTTTTAAGATTGCAAGGCCAATGATTTTATTTTTCATTATTAGGAATGCTACTATCTAATAATAAAGTGTTATTTTGTATTTTAGATGTTTTTATTTAACTTTTTGCCACATTAATTTAAATATTCACAGTTAATAATAATACAGCAAACTGTTGCAAGTAGCTTTCCAGTAATGAGTAAACTGTTATAAGTGTTAAAAAGTCGATAAAAGTAGATAAAAGTAGATATTATTTTTTATATTATAACCTCATATTGGTCAATTACACGGAAATACTATGTTTAAAGAGTAAAATCCTTCAGATTTCCTTTATTTTAAGTATAAACAAGTACACTGTATACTGGTATAAGTGGCCACTTGTATCAGTTTACAGGTTCTACCGTAGTAAAAAAAACAAGCTACATCAATGCAAGTTAACCTATTTTCCAAAGTATAAAAAAAGAAGAAAAACCAATAATGCAGTCTTATTCCTTAAGTATTAAAATATAACATACTAAAATTTCAAGTGTTTTTATTGATTTACGACAAAGTTACAAGCTTTAGAACCTTTAAACCGCTCTGTTGAAAAGTTGTGTTTTTGCACTTGTACTAGTCTACGTAGGACCCGTCGATAGGATAATTGTACTTTCACACAACCTTCAATATAATATAGTACGAACATGAAAACTTAGGATGCTTGAAATAGGGACTTAGAGAAAAAGGAGGAAAATGTAGTTCAAAATAAAAAAGTAACTTACATTTTAAAACGCAACAAAGCAACTGAATATATAAATGAAAAACAAAGTGCTTTAACAGAAATAGGAAAGACTAAGGCATCAATTCCTTAGAATTGCACTGGTGCTTCCCGCTTGGAACTCTGCCAAACCCGTAATTGAAAAAGCGTGAAGATAAGTGAGTGTAGTGCTTGACTAAAAGATATAGCTAAATAGGCAATTTGGCATTGTCTTTGAAATAATTTGGTTTTGTAATCAAAGTGGCTTGAATGTCTTAATACCGCACTAAATGTGCTTTCCTCTTTAAATTTCGCTATGAGACAAAGCTTAATAGGTTATTTTGGAGATTTGGGGAGATTATTGTCGTTGTTTCTATGAGCTTTTAAAAACCGTAAAGGTTTTGGGTGCTTATTATGTCTAAACATTTACTAAATCAAAATGTATACTTACTGCCGAATGTGAAGTATTAATCATTTTTAAGTAGGCGTTTAATTTAATACTTGTTAGTTAATTTTTGAGGTGCTAAGTTTTTGTTAAACAAATATTTATGAATACTTTAAAATTAAGTAGTGTATTCGTATTTGAGGTTGCTGAAAATTTCCCATAATAAAGCAGGAAACTATTTTCGGTAACCGTAAAATTTCGAACAATTTTAGGAAACCAAATATAACAAAACTCCAATGGAATGAATGGAAATTCCAAGAATTCAAAATGGTTTTACTATCAAACAATCTAGATACCATTTATAGGCAAACAGTGTAATGAATTCAAGTCGGTTTATCTTTTTATTTAATTTATTACGACCAAATGAGAAGGTACTTATCTACTTATAGATTTATAGACTGATAAGCATTGTAAGCGCAGTTTTACTATCATCAATGTGTAGTGTCGTATATTATGTTTTATTATTTGAATAAAGCTGTTTAGTAATGTTGGGATACCGTTTTCTTTCGTTGTTGCGGTCTATCTTATCTTTTTATGCAGCCGTTTTGATAATAATGTTGATGTTTTGTATTTCAATGAAGCATACTACATTTCTTTCTTAACTTGGCCTGTTTCCAAGTTGGAGTCGGTTTCTTGTCTCACCGAATTCAGGATACCATTACTTCATAAGTGTCTTCGTATTTGATCTCTTTAATTAATTTTGATTGATTTTTTTATATGAGACTGATATCAGAATTGTTCTATTTTTATTCTTGTCTTCTTTTTTGGTTTCTTGTAACACCAAAATTCCTTTGATTCAATTATAGTATCATCACATTTTTATTAATCCTCTTTGTTTAACTTCAGACTCGCAAGGACCTAAAGAGATATGGTTAAATACTCCAAAATATGGTTACGTAACTATCCGCTAACCGCTTATCCCCGACACCAAAGATAATTCTTTCGAGCCAAGTAACTATTGTTTTCGTACTTGAGCTTGAAGCCCGCGAAATTGTGTTTGCTTTTAATAAATTGAAAATCTTGACTCGTATTTTATTCTTGCCCTGTTTTCAAGCCTTCGTGTTTCGATTTTTCTTCCTATTTTTATATTTTTAGGCGCTTGTAATCCGAACTGATGGATTTCGAAAGTTTTGTAAAAATTCTGATTGTTTGTTTCTATAATCCATCTTCGGATTCATTCATCTGGTCTCAAAGTATTTTATAAAACATCCATCATAATGCATAGTGAAAAAATAAAAAGCAAATAAAAATATAAAGCATCCATCTCAATGTTTCTAGTGAAATTTTTGGTCTAAGCGAGTTAAGTATTTAAAGAAACTGATGACTAATGCTATAACCAAATATTGAAATACGAAAATCTCTATCAATGATTTTATTTTTTGATGTTTAAGTCTAAACTCAAAAGTAAGTACGAGATATTTTGTGATCAGTCGAAAATTACGAACTATCCAGTATTGTAACATCAATAACGTTAAAGTTTGTAATATTTCGAAGAGATTCAGAATTTCAGGCTTTATCCTTATCAACATGTCGGATTGGCAAGAATCGGTTCAACTGTTGTATATTCAATATGCCAGAAACTATAAGCTTTGACGTATTACGATCTAGTCAGCTTACACGCGTCAGCGTGTGGTGTGTCTGGATTTATTAGATGTTAGTACGAAACCTGGTATAGTAAATACAGTCAATGTTGAAATTGAAACAATGGCTATAATTGTCAGGTAGATGGACGGAATATATGGGTCTTTTTATATAAGGACTTAATACCAGAAAGAAAAAGAATGCGGTCGAAAAAGGTTCAGAAAAAAAAGATCAAAAGTTGTAGGGCACTGTTTAATACTAAAAAACACTTCGACATTGCATATTATAATATGGAACGGTAGAATAGGGCTGGAAGTCGACCCCAACCTAGTTCGAAAAGGCTAGTCAGACGAAAAATAATAACTTGGCATAAATAAACAGAATTTCAACTGTCCCACCGCTATCACGTTGATTTATTTCAGCTTATTTTTCAACAATTTCTGTTATTTTATGTAAATTTCGTTTTGTGGCCAACCTAAATTAGTATTTAATTCAACCGCAACCCTTCCATTTCGTTTCCATTTTTGTTTTGTAATTTTGTAATACCTGATTTGCATTTTTCGCCACTGACGATCTCTTTAGGATAAGAATTAATTTTAGCGAAATATTTTTTTGTAGTCTCAGGAATTGTATAGAAGAAATTTGAATAAATTAAAACTAGGTCTATTATTTTTTTCTGGTGAACAAAATATAGTTCTCAGTTCACATCAAGAGTATGGCTCAATTGACAAAAATCGTGACCTTATTATACTTTTGACTGAAGTCACAGCTACCTGAGTCGATCGTCGAAATACCGTTTCAAAACAGTCCGTAGTACCTTTATACACTTGAACAAACCTCTCAAAGTAATCCAGATAATTTCTCTAGCATTATCTCGAGATATAAATACGAATTTATTAAAAGCTAACTCAGAAATTTCAAGTGCTTCGATCCTTTTAACTTCGAGTGGAGTCTCTATTCAAATGCAAACGAAAAGGTCTATAATATTAATTTACATTGCTCTTTGTGAAAACCGTAACCTTTGATAAATTTCTCTTTTCCTTTGAAATGTCTCTGTTAGTGTTCTTATCTCATCTTAGGAAGCCCTTATGGGTTATTCAGCTTTTGTTTCAAGATTTAGGTTAGGATTTGTATCTTAAGTAATCTTACGTCGGCTGAGCCTTGTGGATTTATTGACTCTGGTTTTTAATTACTCTGAAGAATTGTTCACGCTTGTGTATTTGATCTCAGTTAACTTCGCGAAGAGTTTGTTTACGAAGAATTCAAATTAACTGTTTTTCTTTTGGTTTTTGATGCTTTTATACCGAAATATTTTGGAAGTATCTTAATATTGCTTTTTTCGTGAAGGAGTTTTTGTTTTAATTTACTTTGCTCGAATTTGGAACATGAAAAAAGTTATTTTGTTGTTTTATCTTTTACTTTTGGGTAGTGATAAAGAAAACCTTAAAAATAGGAGGGGTAAGGGTAAATGACGAAGAAAGAGGGCTGTAAGTGTGTAACTACTGAAGTTACGAGTAGTAGAGATCAAAGAAAACAAAAATAAACCAGAAATCCTAAAACAAAATAATTACGACAATTCATCCGTTAAACATTTCCTCAATTCAAACAAAGATCATACCTTTAATACAAATTCGCACGGAAACTAAAATTTGAAACAATAATTACTGTGAATTTCTAGAAATTCTCGTTCAGTAGAAATTGTAGTAATCGTGCCGTTGGGAACAAACCCTGTATCTTAATAATAAGCCGCATGTTTAGGGAAGTTGGATTTGGATTAGAATAAATTAAACCGCGTACATTTCTTGTAACATTTTCAACTGTTTCCATCTCCGTATTATTTGTACTAACGTTAATTACGTTTTCATACGTTATTGTCATTTATTTGTCGGGATTAATTAAATTTAACAGAATATGTAGCGTTACTTTAATATCATGATGTATTCCCACTACAGTGTCTTATTGACTAGGTTTATTTTTTTTCTTCAAGTTCTCAAAATACCTCTTTGTTATCCTAGACATAGAATTATTGACACATTAATTCTTGTAATAGTATTAATTCTACTAACTACTACTGGAACCTAATAAAACTTTAATCAAAAGTAGCTAATTTTACAACAAGATTTTTTTATAGGCGTCTTTTAAATCATCTTAAACTTTGAATTATTTAGCCTAATTGCTTGGTTACTAAATATCTCTATCTATATCTTTGCCTGCAGTTTTTACTTTACCTAAATTCATCTAAGATATCCTGCCTGTATCTGCCCTGACGTAATACTCATAAGAAATATTCATTTGCCGCAGTAGCCGAGTGTTCCCCTTTTGAGTTATGGTCCCAGATTTAGAAACCGCAAAGGGTAAATACAAACAGATATTTGTTCCAAGACCCAGCGTTTGTATGAGATACATGTATGTAACACAGCTTGTGCAAACAGCTAAAACTTATATCCGTAATAAACAGAATTTACTCTTGTTTACTTTATGAAAGAACAAAAGTACAACAAAACCAATATAATAATTTCACCAGAGCAGGAATAAGGAAAACGGAGTAAGCAATAAAGAAACGATACATATTCTCCTTGGAGATCAGAAGGTCCCCGTGGTGCCTCAAATTAATTCGTACACCAAGAAACTTTGGAAAAAGGACGAGAAAGAACGAAGCATGGAGAAAAGGACCACAATTTACATGAAACTAACTGTGGTAACTTTGTTTTTTATCAGCGAAAGCGTACAATGGACAACAGTCTTGCGGCTAAATTGTACAACTTTGCACTATTTAACTTCACAAACTTTGGCTTGGGTTGTGAAGAAACTATCTGGGGGCAAGACGCGGCATTGTCTCCAACCCCCCTTGTATTAAATTGTGATCCAACCGCGAATTTACAAACTTCCTTCTTACTTTATTGGATTTAATTTCGTGCCTGCAAAGTGGTGTAATGAGTTGTTTGCGTTTATTTTCGTAGATTCTCGTGGATTTCGTTTGTTAGTAATTAATACGGACTAATAACTTTGTTACGAAATGTGATATGAATCTTAGATTCGGGTGAAAATAACAAACGTATGAAAGACTTAAAAAAGACCATTGCCGTCTTTGTGTCTGTTGTGTGAAACTTTTTAGAGTGATGAAATGAGCTTTAGGGAGAGTTTTATTTTAATGATTCTTATTAATAGTTTGAACAAAATTTGGAAAACAGGTAGACCCGGTTTAGATACATACATTAGTTTAGTTATATCATAAGGGTTCATAGGCATGCTCTTAGTATATAGGCAACTATACATAATTTGATTACAAATCGGATACTTAATACTAAAAAGAATCTCTATTTTGTAACTCAAAATATAGCAAGCAAAATACTTCAGTTATGTCTTAAATTCACCTTTACGTAACCTTAAAAAACCCGTAAGATTCAGAGTCGGATTTGTGAGGTTTCCAATTGATTAAAATACATATTTAGTTGATATATAGAAAGGTCAAAATACAAATAGCTTTCAAATATCATTGTCACACACCAATTAGCTACATATCGTTAAACAAAATCGTTTAGTCTCAGTTAATTGTCAAACTTTTACTTTTCACAATGACTTAATTATAAAAAAAAAAACTTATATTTGTTAACTTTTTCTTTTGTATTCTTAGAAGTTGTAGATGGTTTTCAGTTCAAACGGGTTTCCTAGATATTGTAAAAGCGAAACTTTTATGATTAACAAAGGTTATTAAAATGTTAATGCTTTTAATAGCGGTAGTTTTGAATAAATTGAACGTTTATTGCCTTCTAGTAACTACTATTTCTTTTACGAAGTAAATGTTTTTCTAACTTACTCGTGGACCAATTTTAGATGTTGTTTATGTTACTTAAAAATCTCAGGTAATACAGGATAATTTATCGGAAACTTCGACTAGGACTGCAAAAAATACTGAACAATGAAAAAAAAAAATTAACACGTCACTTGAGAATAGTTTGAACTGTGATATTCATCTTATTTTGAGACTTTACTCTTTTCTGCTACTATGGCAGACGAGATGGCGCGCACTACGCATAAGAGGTCAAAGAATAGATGGAATAGAAGGAATGATATGAATGAAAATGGAGTAAATGATGCTGTGACGTCTGATAGGGCAAATGGAAGAACAAAAAAGGTGGTGCGCCGACCCCAAGTAAAATAGGATAAGGGCAGGAAGATGATGACTATGCATTAGCGCATATCGCTTCTAAAAGAGTAAAATCTAACTTCAAATGCTCATAATTTCTACACACACAAATCTTGAAACTCTAACCAAACCAGATCGATCAAATTAAAAATCCTACATCATTTTTAGATATACCTAATTTCAAATACAATTCTAACATAAATATTCTTTGTTCAACAGGAGAACCAGCGATTCGATCTCGGTACGCCCAACTAACTGTGTTAGTACCGCCGGAGCCGCCTCGCATAGTCGAAGGAAACTACTTCTCGACTATTGAAGACAGAAATATTAAGCTTGAGTGTGTGTCTATAGGTGGAAAACCGCCAGCTGAGGTAAAAGTTTATGATTTTTTTGATGTTGGTTATGTAAACTGTATAGAAAGCCAAGAAGTATCATTGGCCAATTGGATATTTGAATGAAAAAGTCCTAATTAGTCTGTTAGGTGTCGAAAAATATTTGACACGTATTTTTCTTTTATCGCGTATATAAAAAATGAAGACAATGCGGTGAGTTAAAATCTCGTGTGACGTCACTTTGAAGACTAATTGGATTTTTTTAGTCAAATACTAAATTGTTAAAAACGGCCATTTGTTATGGGTTTGAAAGTGTTTGTAGGATTTGCAATACATTGATATAAATCTAGATTTCTTTTTGTATTTTAATGAATTATTTGTACCTAATGACATCTAAAGACACTATCTGAATAAATAAGTAAGTTATTCGTATCCTCACAAAGAACTTTATCCTATTCATTTATTTGTAACTAGCTGTTGCCCGCGACTTCGTCTGCGTGGTATTCAAGATGTGTAGTGCTGTACAAAAAGTAAAGCTAAATAATGTTTAATGCTTGCTCCCTAATCCTGTTCCGTTCCAAACTACCTGATTTCTTAACTTCCTAATCCTAACCTCTAGTCTTACAAACATATTTGACTGTTAGTTAACACTGCTAGTTTTTTGCTGTGGCCACTATCTTGCACTGATTTGACAATTTGGATTGAAGGACTTGAAAACGGGCGATGGCAAAGAAGTGTACTGGACTCTTACTGGTTAAAGCGCCAGAGTGCTTCACCGTATCCTATTGTCGGGGGCCACGGGAACGCTTTCGCAATCTATCGCGAGCCCCGACAGGAGAGCTCTTTTTAACGGAAGCTTCTTCGTTAACGTAGAGCCAGCTTTTGCCAGCCCTTATTAAGAGGCGCGCGGAAGCACCATGCATTTCGTCTTTGCCTTTATAACAGTAGACTGCCCTGAGTCTACTGGCGTAGGTTATTTATGGTGGTTGGAGGAGGGCAAATAAGGCCCTTCTTCTATCCCTTGCTCGTCGAACATGGATCTGGTGGTTAGATGAAGCCTTTCACTTTTCCTTGAGCGTCATCACTTCTTCGCAGAACTTGGTGACGGCGCACCAACTAACCGCGGACACTTTGGCCACTCTAGGCGGTGTTACATCGTCGTTACGAAGATGTCGGATTCTCACTGGATGTGAGAGGGGTCTGTATACCCAAATTTGCCAAATTTTATTTGCCTACCTTTTTGGGTTCTGAGACGGTTGAATGCTTTCTGAACAGGCCTCTGCAAGGTGGGCCGGTAGGCCGGACGGTAGAGTGTATGTTCCTGAGTTAGGACATAAGTAGTAGGAGATAGTTGTCGATCTGCCCAGATCTTGCACCGAGCTCGAGTTGGAGTTGCAATAGTAGTCAGTGTATATCGGAAGAAGCTCTTTTGGCTCTTAAGTCTACCAGATTTATGTCTCTTCTAACGTCAGATAGAGCAATGCCAATCAGGAGGAGAACTTATTGAGAGGAGTTGGTCTTAAACAGCCAGATAATTTTCGACACGTTTGCACTGTGCGCTGTGGTGCGGAGAACAGCAGGCGCTGCTCCCCATTCATCTTCTATTCCGTTTTCATTCTACCCTTGACAGATATTTTACGCACACATAAAAAACAATCACGGGAGTACGCATATTCGTACGCAATATTAATAATAGCAGCCTACCTTTATAATACTTTACCTATGCAACTACCCTATGCCATCGCAATTGGTGCACAATTGTGGTAGTGTATAGGAACTATCAAATCTTTATGGCCACGCGTTACACACACCAAAATTGCAGTCAACAGCTAAGTAGTTAATTCAGTATTGTAAATCATTTACCGTCCACACTATTTTTTGTTTTAGTGTAGTTGGTTTTCTTTCACTTTATATCCACAGCTCCTCCTAAATTGGATGAGACTGTCCTAGCTTAAACAGTAAGTATCATATATTATACCAGATACCATATAAAAGGGTTTTAAAGAACAATTTTAGGATGTTAAAAAAATCCAAGCGCTTCGTACAATACTTTTATACTACCAAAAACGAAAGAAGAAAAAAAAATATACTTGACTGAGATTCGATTCTTACTCAAAAATTATTAAAAAATAAATTAAAAAAATGTGTGTCGAAATGAAATTTGAACTTGGAGTGGAAAAATACGAAGCTCGTACTCCCCTGAGCCCGCTATTTTAATTTCTATATAGTAAGCCAAATAGCATGTTAATATTAATGTCAAAACATAAAACCATAGCAACAGTATTTTGGTCACCAGTTGCGTGTTGCGCGTTTCTTTAAAAATAAAGGTTTATTGCTAAGACCCCATGGTTAATAACCTGATAATAAATAGCCTATATGTTGTCTAGACCTGTCCTTAATCTTCATGCAAAATTTGAACAATATACTTATGTACATTAAGTAGTTTTTTTCGATTAGCCGGTAATTGTCATAAAATTTGTGATTGCTCACCCTCCATATCAAATAGCGCAATAATATGTAGAATTTATGTTGTAACGACCTCTAGTCAATATCGACGGGTCCTACGTATACTGGTGTAACCCGCAAAACACCAAAACACGTTTTTTTGCACCAAAAGCCTTAAAATTACCTTAAGTTTATATCCTGTAAAAATTATATTATTTTATTCAGTAATTTCAGAGATACAAACTTGTAAACTAATATAAGTGACATGATTTTCGGCCACACTACCATCTACACTGATGTAAGTCACTTGCACCAGTGTAGGTAGTCGCGTGCGCCGCGTCACGTACGCGCAAGTGCCATTTACTCCAGTATGCGCGCTGCAACGGAGTCGGCAGCACGTTAACACTGGTATAACTGCGTTAACTGCTAACGTATTCTTCTGTATCAAAACTGTTTCGTGGCCTGTTTTTAGGGGTTGTGTTACTTTTTTACATATTTAACAAGTTTTGTTTGCTTTGAGTAAGTAGTGGTGAGAATTCACAACAATTAAGTGCTCACGAGGTCAATTATTAATAAATTTATGTATAAAAATTGTCAAACAAATTACTTAGTTGACAGTACTAATATTTCTACAAAAGGGTTTAATTAATGTTCACCTAATGCAAGATACAAATTGTACTGCTGGTAGATTTGTTTGTGCCGCCTGCATTATTTTTTTATGTATAAATTATATAATGTAGACGCACGGTGTACTGCATACTCTTCACACTAAATTATAGACTTTGTTTTTCCCTTTTTAGTTAGTGGTTGTTTTTTTACAGTCAGGTTTTTTTTTGTTTTTTTTTTTTTTATTATTATTTTATTCTTTCAATAAATTTTACACTTATATCAGTAGGAATACAAAGTAGTAGTATACAAAGTCACATGTGACTTTGTTTTATTTTCTTGATATTGTTATCTGACGTAACATACATTATTTTAATAATAATATTTATTTACTAATAAAATAAATAGCGATACTACTAGTAATACATTTTTTGCAGCAATTAACGTAAGAAGTTACCAAATTTTGCTACTTGGGAACTGACGAGACAATTTTTTTTATGTACCCAAGTACATGATTTTTAAAGGTGTAGAAATGTTCCAGAGGTAAACAATATAACAATATTCGCAACCTCAGTTTATTTTGGTAAAGTTGTTGTATTGAAAAAACAATTAAGTTCAATCAAAACTTAAGCATAGTGATACAAAAGACATTCAAATTAAACTTATAAATGACTTAGTGGTCGCCCGCAACTTCGACCGCACGAGTGTCGGTTATAACTGGAAAACATTGCCCTCCTCTGACGCAGTCGGTTAAAAAGTCTATGTTTTAATTCAGGTTGTCAGCTAACTCCATACGAAATTTCTTCAAAATTGGTTAAGTCGTTTGAGCGTCAAAGAGTAACAAACATCCAATCCATACTTATGCAACTTTCGCGTTAACTATATTAGTAGGATATTTTCAAATGTATAAAATGCATATTTAAACAAGTATGACAAGTGTGGTGATGTGATGAGGCATTCGTATGAAGGGTGACACAAATCACCATTTAATACAAGTTGTAAAAATGTAATGAATTTTCCATCATCTGTTTTAGACTCTAAGGTCTCATTGCCCTGTTTTTAGGGGTTGTGTTACTTTTTTATACATTTAACAAGTTATGTACACAACTATACACTTAATAGAAGCACATAGTTCGAAAAGAGTTGCACAAAGGTTATACTAATTTCTTTAAAATACCTTTTCTAGCGGATCTGCAAAGGGAGAAATAAATTAGAAACATCAACGTACAAAAACTAGTGGACGTAACTGAACAGACGTAACGTACGTAACTGACGTAACGTAACTGAAAAAAAATAGTGGAAATGCTATTTATAAGAAAAATGACATGATATTCAAGACAAGCTAGTCTTAAAAATAAAAAAAAAACAATTAGGTATTATCGTAAGAAAACCTCTTTAAGAATCAAACCTTTTTTTACTTAAAATAAGAAGATTACATTTTTTTGTTTTATTATTTTTAAGATTGCAAGGCCAATGATTTTATTTTTCATTATTAAGAATACTACTATCTAATAATAAAGTGTTATTTTGTATTTTAAATGTTTTTATTTAACTTCTTGCCACACTAATTTAAATATTCACAGTTACTAATAATACAGCAAACTGTTGCTAGTAGCTTTCCAGTACTGAGTAAACTGTTGTAAGTGTTAAAAAGTCGATAAAAGTAGATAAAAGTAGGTATTATTTTTAATATTATAACCTCATATTGGTCAATAACACGGAAATACTATGTTTAAAGAGTAAAATTCTTCAGATTTGCTTTATTATTAGTATAAGCAAGTACACTATATACTGGTATAAGTGGCCACTTGTATCAGTTTATAGGTTCTACTGTAGTAAAAAAAACAAGCTACGTCAATGCAAGTCAACCTATTTTCTAAAGTATAAAAAAAGAAGAAAAACCAATAATGCAGTCTTATTTCTTAAGTATCAAAATATAACATACTAAAATTTCAAGTGTTTTTATTAATTTACGACAAAGTTACAAGCTTTTGTACCTTTAAACCGCTCTCTTGAAAAGTTGCATTTTTGCACTTGTACTAGTCTACGTAGGACCCGTCGATATATTCTGAAAATCTGAAATGAAATGAAAATGAAGTCTGTACATTATTGTTTGGGATTATCTCGGACATATATTTACGGATAGTTTAACAATTTTATGACAATAGTTCTTTAAACAGGTAACCGTCACAAAACGATGGGCAGAAAAACTTAGCACTCACGTAAACAGCTTTCATTTTCATCGACTTAGCTTCAAAACAGTCGGAACTTCATAGAAACGTACCTCCCCCTTTTTACCCCCGTTAAGGCAGAATTTTCAAAAATCCTTATTGCGTCATTCTTAACTTCTAACTAAATAGCCAAATATTAATTTTAATCGAATTAGCTTCAAAAACTGACGGACTTTCATACAATCTTACCCGCCCCTGTTTACCCCCTTTAAGAGCAAAATTCCAAAAAAAAGATAGCTTAAATGTTAGCGAGGGCTAATAGCTACATGATAAAAAAAAATTCATCAAAATCCGTCCAGTAGTTTTTGAGTGAAAAGCGGACAACAAACAGACAGACAGACAAAAATTTTTTTTTTCATACTTTTGGATTCTATTGGTTGTATGAAGAACCCCCATCTAAGTTTTTCTTCAATATCTTTAATGTACAGACATGAGCTTGTTACAATTTTATTATATGTATAGATGAAATGAAAATGAAATCTCTACATTATTTTTTTGGGATTATCCCGGACATATGTTTACGGATAGTTTAACAATTTTATGACAATAGTTCTTTAAACAGGTAACCGTCACAAAACGATGGGCAGAAAAACTTAGCACTCACGTAAACAGCTTTAATTTTCATCGACTTAGCTTCAAAACAGTCGGAGTTTCATAGAAACGTACCTCCCCCTTTTTACCCCCGTTAAGGCAGAATTTTCAAAAATCCTTATTGCGTCATTCTTAACTTCTAACTAAATAGACAAATATTAATTTTAATCGAATTAGCTTCAAAAACTGACGGACTTTCATACAATCTTACCAGCCCCTGTTTACCCCCTTTAAGAGCAAAATTCCAAAAAAAAGATAGCTTAAATGTTAGCGAGGACTAATAGCTACATAATAAAAAAAAATACATCAAAATCCGTCCAGTAGTTTTTGAGTGAAAAGCGGACAACAAACAGACAGACAGACAAAAATTTTTTTTTTCATACTTTTGGATTCTATTGGTTGTATGAAGAACCCCCATCTAAGTTTTTCTTTAATATCTTTAATGTACAGACATGAGCTTGTTACAATTTTATTATATGTATAGATGAAATGAAAATGAAATCTCTACATTATTTTTTTGGGATTATCCCGGACATATATTATGTTTACGGATAGTTTAACAATTTTATGACAATAGTTTTTTAAACAGGTAACCGTCACAAAACGATGGGCAGAAAAACTTAGCACTCACGTAAACAGCTTTAATTTTCATCGACTTAGCTTCAAAACAGTCGGAGTTTCATAGAAACGTACCTCCCCCTTTTTACCCCCGTTAAGGCAGAATTTTCAAAAATCCTTATTGCGTCATTCTTAACTTCTAACTAAATAGCCAAATATTAATTTTAATCGAATTAGCTTCAAAAACTGACGGACTTTCATACAATCTTACCCGCCCCTGTTTACCCCCTTTAAGAGCAAAATTCCAAAAAAAAGATAGCTTAAATGTTAGCGAGGACTAATAGCTACATAATAAAAAAAAAATCATCAAAATCCGTCCAGTAGTTTTTGAGTGAAAAGCGGACAACAAACAGACAGACAGACAAAAATTTTTTTTTTCATACTTTTGGATTCTATTGGTTGTATGAAGAACCCCCATCTAAGTTTTTCTTTAATATCTTTAATGTACAGACATGAGCTTGTTACAATTTTATTATATGTATAGATGAAATGAAAATGAAATCTCTACATTATTTTTTTGGGATTATCCCGGACATATGTTTACGGATAGTTTAACAATTTTATGACAATAGTTCTTTAAACAGGTAACCGTCACAAAACGATGGGCAGAAAAACTTAGCACTCACGTAAACAGCTTTAATTTTCATCGACTTAGCTTCAAAACAGTCGGAGTTTCATAGAAACGTACCTCCCCCTTTTTACCCCCGTTAAGGCAAAATTTTCAAAAATCCTTATTGCGTCATTCTTAACTTCTAACTAAATAGCCAAATATTAATTTTAATCGAATTAGCTTCAAAAACTGACGGACTTTCATACAATCTTACCCGCCCCTGTTTACCCCCTTTAAGAGCAAAATTCCAAAAAAAAGATAGCTTAAATGTTAGCGAGGACTAATAGCTACATAATAAAAAAAAAATCATCAAAATCCGTCCAGTAGTTTTTGAGTGAAAAGCGGACAACAAACAGACAGACAGACAAAATTTTTTTTTTTCATACTTTTGGATTCTATTGGTTGTATGAAGAACCCCCATCGAAGTTTTTCTTTAATATCTTTAATGTACAGACATGAGCTTGTTACAATTTTATTATATGTATAGATGAAATGAAAATGAAATCTCTACATTATTTTTTTGGGATTATCCCGGACATATATTATGTTTACGGATAGTTTAACAATTTTATGACAATAGTTTTTTAAACAGGTAACCGTCACAAAACGATGGGCAGAAAAACTTAGCACTCACGTAAACAGCTTTAATTTTCATCGACTTAGCTTCAAAACAGTCGGAGTTTCATAGAAACGTACCTCCCCCTTTTTACCCCCGTTAAGGCAGAATTTTCAAAAATCCTTATTGCGTCATTCTTAACTTCTAACTAAATAGCCAAATATTAATTTTAATCGAATTAGCTTCAAAAACTGACGGACTTTCATACAATCTTACCCGCCCCTGTTTACCCCCTTTAAGAGCAAAATTCCAAAAAAAAGATAGCTTAAATGTTAGCGAGGGCTAATAGCTACATGATAAAAAAAATTCATCAAAATCCGTCCAGTAGTTTTTGAGTGAAAAGCGGACAACAAACAGACAGACAGACAAAAATTTTTTTTTTCATACTTTTGGATTCTATTGGTTGTATGAAGAACCCCCATCTAAGTTTTTCTTTAATATCTTTAATGTACAGACATGAGCTTGTTACAATTTTATTATATGTATAGATGAAATGAAAATGAAATCTCTACATTATTTTTTTGGGATTATCCCGGACATATGTTTACGGATAGTTTAACAATTTTATGACAATAGTTCTTTAAACAGGTAACCGTCACAAAACGATGGGCAGAAAAACTTAGCACTCACGTAAACAGCTTTAATTTTCATCGACTTAGCTTCAAAACAGTCGGAGTTTCATAGAAACGTACCTCCCCCTTTTTACCCCCGTTAAGGCAGAATTTTCAAAAATCCTTATTGCGTCATTCTTAACTTCTAACTAAATAGCCAAATATTAATTTTAATCGAATTAGCTTCAAAAACTGACGGACTTTCATACAATCTTACCCGCCCCTGTTTACCCCCTTTAAGAGCAAAATTCCAAAAAAAAGATAGCTTAAATGTTAGCGAGGGCTAATAGCTACATGATAAAAAAAAATTCATCAAAATCCGTCCAGTAGTTTTTGAGTGAAAAGCGGACAACAAACAGACAGACAGACAAAAATTTTTTTTTTCATACTTTTGGATTCTATTGGTTGTATGAAGAACCCCCATCTAAGTTTTTCTTTAATATCTTTAATGTACAGACATGAGCTTGTTACAATTTTATTATATGTATAGATGAAATGAAAATGAAATCTCTACATTATTTTTTTGGGATTATCCCGGACATATGTTTACGGATAGTTTAACAATTTTATGACAATAGTTCTTTGAACAGGTAACCGTCACAAAACGATGGGCAGAAAAACTTAGCACTCACGTAAACAGCTTTAATTTTCATCGACTTAGCTTCAAAACAGTCGGAGTTTCATAGAAACGTACCTCCCCCTTTTTACCCCCGTTAAGGCAGAATTTTCAAAAATCCTTATTGCGTCATTCTTAACTTCTAACTAAATAGCCAAATATTAATTTTAATCGAATTAGCTTCAAAAACTGACGGACTTTCATACAATCTTACCCGCCCCTGTTTACCCCCTTTAAGAGCAAAATTCCAAAAAAAAGATAGCTCAAATGTTAGCGAGGACTAATAGCTACATAATAAAAAAAAAATCATCAAAATCCGTCCAGTAGTTTTTGAGTGAAAAGCGGACAACAAACAGACAGACAGACAAAAATTTTTTTTTTCATACTTTTGGATTCTATTGGTTGTATGAAGAACCCCCATCTAAGTTTTTCTTTAATATCTTTAATGTACAGACATGAGCTTGTTACAATTTTATTATATGTATAGAAGATATTAAAATGTTTATCCAAAAATACGTTACTGAAAGTAAAATAGTTCTTGTGACCTGACCTAGTTGATTATAATAACATTTATTTATAACTGATATAGATAGCCTTGTCAACAATTTCAGTAATGAGATAATCTCAATTTTTGTAATTATATTTATGTTAAAATATCAGCGTCCGGACATAATTATAGGCTGAAAATAAAGTCATTATAATATTGCGAGTAAGTAGAAGCTGTTTCTTTTTTGGATATTATTGGTTATTACGTGATTATTTAACTAAAATGGGTTATTTTTTCAAAATTACAAGTGTTTGTTTATTAGCGAGATTCATTTTATCAATCATCGATTTAAAAGTCTAAAGAGCAATCTAATGAACCTGCATACGATGGATTTTTTAAGGTTACCTTTTATGAAATCACGTGCTGTTCCCCCGACATCGCCAGCGCAAATATAGCTGCAAAAACACTACCTCTCTCTAACGCCGTCGGATAAATAGCCCATGTTTTAATACAGGGTGTTAGCTAACTTCATAACAATATCAAAATTGATCCAGCCGTTTGAACGTAAAAGACTTACTTAAACTTAAAAAACTTAATATATTAATTTATTCTTCAAAAGCTGTAAACATAGTATGTAGTACTCACGATGTAAGTGTAATAAACCCATAAAAATGAATTTTCCCGTTCCGTATAGTTAGGCTACTATACAGGGTGGTATAATGTACTCCACACGTTACAATTACGCTAGTTTCCAGGGTAAGAACATGAAATTCCACTTGCAGCGGTCCTAAAATACCTTTGTTCGTTTTCGTCACTGCATACAGTCCTGTCACTTAGTAGGTATGTGGTTTTCGGTGCACTAGACTAGAGACGGAGAACAGTAACAAAAAAAGACGAATAATAATTGAACTTCGTATTAATTTTACTTTTTTTAGAGAGCAGTTAATACATTTTTCCCTTGTTCTTTGTGCTTTATTGTTACAGTTTCCATCTTATTTTTCTTTTTTAATCTATATTTCTTATCATTGATTTCCACCCGTGACCACGATCGGTGCAACTCGATCGAAACGTCGGAAAAGAAATATCGTTTTATATCGCGAATGAGTCCCGTTTCACGTCTAAAATATGTGTACAAGTCGCAAAAGTTTAAAATTCTTAATCCATATTTTGAACCCCCCAAAACGTCTTACCGTGACTTTCATTACATTTTTAGTTCACGCTCGTACGTTAAGTAAAGAATCTAATTGAAGTCGTTACGGATATTTTCATAGCAATATTTTCACAGTTGTCACCCAAATTCTGAGCGTTGATAATATTAATTAATCAATGTCAGTACTTAAATGGAATTTTACAGCCTTGCCACAAATGC
The DNA here is from genome assembly GCA_941860345.1 of Chrysodeixis includens. Taxonomy (NCBI): domain Eukaryota; kingdom Metazoa; phylum Arthropoda; class Insecta; order Lepidoptera; family Noctuidae; genus Chrysodeixis; species Chrysodeixis includens. Next base: position 4,507,941 of record OW796116.1, on the reverse strand, counting down.
CCCTATTCATATTATTCGGTTTTTTTTTCTTAATAATTCACGTAAGTACTTTCGCGAACATCTTTTATTTTCTATTAAATTTCTTTCATAATTTATCGTAATAGATTCTTGGGCTATTAAAATTTTGACGGCACTGCCGTTTTATTTTCGTCGTTTGATAAATTCGGCTGTTTAAATAGGAGGGTGGTTTTTTAAAAGATTTATCTATTTTTAAAAGAATTTTCATTAGTGTCTTTAAAATCCTTATCTTCCTTTATATATCTCTCTTAGTTGTAGTTAAGTTTTAAGTGATTAATGATAATGATACTGCTTATGTATACATTTTTTTGTTTTTGATCTTTAATTACTAAGTATTGGTCTACATATTACACGATTTCGAGTTATATATTTATTACGCTATATGTTAGACTTGTCAAACTATTCGAAATAAACAACTAACGATCAAAGAACTTTTCAACATTATTGACTTCAATACAGACGTGTGCAAATTTTTCTTTGAATACTAACTGAATCGAAACTTCACTTAGTATTCTAAATATCAAGAGAACGTTTGAAATTCTGACCTATTTATCGACATGTGAAATATGAAAGGGGCACGTGTACAAAGACTGTACCACAGTATCAATACAAACGGTAGTTTAGCTTGGCTATTTCAAATAATAAATGCCTACAGCCGCTCGGTACGTATGAGCCATAAGACTGATCACCTATAGCAATTTAAATTTCATCACAAACACACCGTCCGTTCGTCACTGCAACACGCTCGCCAATGTATCATGCCACGGCCATGTCACGATCCGATAGCATAGGTATAACTCGCGTTACGCCCGTTTATATGAAGACTTCATACTGTATATATTATTATACTGTGACTGTACTGAAGTATGAAGAATGATCTCAAAATATGAGAAACTCGATACAGATTTTCGAGAAACAGAAACTGTTTGAAATGGAACACAACATGAGACCCGATGTGTTTGGAAATTTAGGCGAGAAATTTCGTACATATTTAAGTACTACGTGATTTACTTAGTTAGGTAACAGATCTTTGTGTGTGAGAACTTAGTTGCGGTAATAGCATCGAAGTTCTTGTGGTTATAGACGCTAACATTCTGCCTAGCCATTTAAACTATGTCGGGGTCGAGTTACAGTCTCGCTGAATTCAAATGCTGTATTTTACATAGAGAAAATTGTCTATCTGTCCTCCATACATGAATTTTATAAGGACAACAATGTCCTATAGTACGATTGGGACTAGTAATTGAGAACTTTGTTGTACAGATCCGAAGATCTGCCCAATTTTAATGCAACCAAAACGAAATAAAAAGCTTAAAAAGTCATAAGTGTGTCAAAAAAGATGATTCTGAAGTTTTTTATTTATTTTAACGAGTAACATAAATTTGTTATGTCAGTTCAATAGATTAGAGCGATTTGTCAATGTTAAGGTTTGACAAATAAAACTTGACAACTAGCCCTACTCGCTCCGGTACACAGGATAGAATATCACAATGAATCCTTACAACTATTTTAAATTTCCATCTACCCAAGATCTTAAACATTTCCTTCCTAAAGTCTTTCCCAGCTCACCTAATTTACTTCCTCGCTAGCCTGGTTCCCTCGGACAAAGAAGGCTTTTAATCATTCCGTATAAACCCATAAAATATCGAAGTTTCTACACCAACTTCTCTCATGTGTAAGGTTTAGTTACAAACATTAATCTTATATACACCGTCTGAGTAAAACAAGGCTGTGGAGGTATTGATTGTGGGGAAATTTAAGTCCTATAATTTTTTGAGATTCTTAATGAACTTTTGGGTATTCGAGAAAATAAAATCTTGTTGAAAAATTCATATAGGGATGAAGTATCATTACAGCAATAGTTTTTTCTGCCTTGTCTATTAGATCTTGCTACTAGGCAAAGGCCTCCTCTTGCTCCTTCCAGACCTTCCTGTCTTTTGCGTCTAAAAAACCTTCCTGTCTAAAAAACAGTCTTCATCGTCTTAGTCATTTCTAAAACTATTAACTTTACCATAAATCTCATTTTCATAAGTGTAGGTACAAATATGTTCCTACATCAATAACCAAAATTTCCCAAACATCTCTCGTACATTTTACCCCAACCCTTGTAATTTCGATAGCATAAGTTCGACAAACCTTTAAAACAAGTCTGGCTCCATCGGGAACGTGCGTTCGATTTCAATTCCATTCAATACTGCTATTGAGACCAAGCCCAGTATTAATTGCATCGATAACAACTTGCTTCAATTTGCACTGCTCTGTACTAACTTCGCTCTAGTGTTAGATAATTGTATCTGTATACATCAATATGGTTGTACATAATTACAATATACTGATGTATTGTATGAGAAAGTTTGTGTAGATATATGGGAGGAAACCGGTGAAAGGATATGTATGGTATTCATGACTATTACTAAAATGGATCCCTTCAATAGATTTTTATTTGAAGCGTAGTTCAAGCTAAATAATTTTACTCAAGGAAGCAGTCAGGTAAATAAGGTAGTTAAGACAAAGATAATGAAGTAGGTATAAACAAGATGGCGTCTCATTATAGTATTTTAGATTAAAAGTGAGTTCCACTTTGACAACTGGACTGTGGTTTTATCAAATTACTTTGAAATCTAAGAGAGTCTTAAAACCATTGTTCTTTGTAAGTAATTTATTTTAATCCAAAGCCACTGTCCTTTGTTCTTCCGCGTTTATAAGCACTTAAATCTACATAACAATATAAAAAAAGTTTATTAAGGTTTAATAAACCGCGAAATAATCCCCGAAAAACTAATTTCACTCTCATTCCAAACGTAACCAAGAAATTAAGGGGCGCGCAACAAAAATCCAAAATTGTCACATTCTACATAAACAAATCCGCTGAGACTGGGTCGGTCCAATTTATTTAGCTCTGTGTCAATTTGTTTGTCCCGGTATTAAGCACGAGAATATTCCATTTAAGCTCTTCAAGTGGAGTGAATAGGTATATCGCTCTAGGGACCTCGGCACAATTAGGAGTTAAATTGAAAATGATGTTGCGTCAGTATTGTGGGCCCTTAGAGGTTGCAGCGTTTTGATTGCACAAATATTTCATAATCAAGGATTAGGGATTGGCCAAAGTAATATCTCTGATGAAAATTGGGTTTTCGGGAGTTCCGGAAATTATTTGCGCTAAGAAGGGATGTTAATCCCTCGGGATAATGAATGTGTGTTGTGAATTTTATATTAAGTTGGTTTTGTCTTGCCGGAGTTTTAATTATCATGTTTGGACTAAAAACTATATAGTATTACCTCCGAAAATAATATTTTAGGTTGAACTTTTAAATTATCATCACCACAATATTCGTTTTCGTCGATATCTACTTTGTTAAAAATATTGCCTAAATCAGCAAAATCTATGACTTTTCCAAAGGTAAATCCTTCAGCGTTAATACTTAGCGTAACAAAGCCTACTTCAAGCGTGTCTGTGAGGCTATTTCCTTTTTAAATCTAAATAGGGACAATCTACCTTGCAAATCTTTAGGTACGCTTTCACGAACCCATATTTTTCTTTTGTTATATCAATGTGCGAGATATTCTCAAAGAACTATTTTGCATTTATATAGATTTCATCTACAAGCGGCAGGCGCTGTGAATACTTAGTAACAGTAGTGTTCCTTTGTTTTAGATAACTTGGGTAGACAGCAATGCTGGTGTTCTGACGCAGGGAGTAACGTATAGTGTCGAACCGATGCCCGATGGTCAGAGGTTTACTGCCAGGTAAGATATTTATATTATAAACTTCTAAGAAAGCAAATGTTTATGTTAAAGTTTCACAAATTACAAACGGTAATGGAAAACATCATGTAGCAACCTGGTCGATTCTAAATATTGAAATCTGAAATCGCTATTCAGCAGTGAGCTAGCGTGATGTTAAGTGTTCAAACCTTTCCTATTTAGAAAGGAGATTTTGCTAAGCAGTGGGACGTTCATGAGCTAGTTTTATTTATTAGATTGTTATAAAAAATCAACATCATTATCATCTTGACTAGCTATTCGAACTGTTCAATGAGTATTCTTCCAATAACTATTGTTTGTAATACCTGCCCTAATTCCTGTTGAGACCGTTGAATTGTTGGAAGAATGACAACAATGAGTAATTGTCATTCTTTCAGCAATTTATTTTGTTTTTAGACATCGTCCATAATGAAGTTTCAGTGTCGTTAAAAAACCTAATTTGTTTTCTTAAAGCAATATTCTTTTGTTTCCTTTGACGCTTGAATTCGAGCCTAAATCTCATTTCGAATTTTTAAGTTCAGACATTTACAAAGATCCGTATAATTGCTAGATAGAAAACAATTGAAGATGAGATACTTCAACAGTTACGTAATGAGTGTTCTATTACCTTTATATCTTTAAGGCTTTTCATAAGATATTTTGGTACTTATTTTAATTAAATTCTGTTCAAGTATTCGCAGCTAGACTTAGATATTTGTTTCATTATAAATCATACCTTTATTCAGGTTTCTCTATCAATTATTATTTCTTTTATCTAGTGTTTACTTCTTTTCCTAAATACCCAAAACTATTTTTCATCATTTCATCAATTTTTCAGCTTCATCAATCAACTATTTGAACTTTAAAAAATATTTAGAAGTCACAAGGAACCGACAATATTTTTCTTTTAGCTATTTTCATATTGAGCCTCAGCAATATGACACCTCATCAATTTCAATTCAATTCAGCAGTCAGTTCATTTCCACCTACATGTATCCTGCCCACTTTTCAAAACTAAAATAATCCCAAAACTACAAACAAACTACCATCAGCTCTAAACAACATTTTTATCCAACAGATCGATAATAAAGATGACGCCGAAGCAAGAGCACCACAACCAGACGTTCACATGTCAAGCGCAGAACACGGCTGACAGAGCGTACCGAGCTGCAAGCATACAAATTGAAGTGAGTCAAATATAACCCTGCATGTATTCCAAGCAAGTTCTCCAGATTTAAATTTATCGTGTAGAAAATGAGAACGTTGGTTGACAACTTATTTCCTTTGGATTTTTGTTATTTGAGTATGAAAGGGTTACTAAGTAGATGGATAAATTTGTCTGTATAGAAATTGCTTGATGTTATTGTAGTTTTAGATCCTGTTGATTGTGATTGCTAAGCTTGGTATGATACCATGGTATTGGGAAGTACGTAGCTTCTGTTAAATGGGTGCTTACAATGTGAATCGTCGGCTCAGTGCAACCTTTAGTATGTATTACGTAATGTATGAATAAACTCGACATGGAATCTGAACGCCGATTACCAACTTTAAGGCCAAAAATTTTCTAAGTGAGAGAGGGATGCCACTCTTACCGCGTAGTGCGCTTTCACGCTTACACAACTGAAATTACTTCAATAGTAGATTTTTAGGTCTTTTTTTTAATTGTTTTTTTTGGTAAAGAGAGAAAAAAAAGCATCGGAAACTAACAATTGTGTTCAATTGGAAAAAATATATTTGTACAAATTCAAAACCTTAGGGAAATTGAGCACTGTTTATTTAGTATCTAGAACCTTAATTGTGTAATTAATACAAATAAATATTTATACTCTGTTAATATTTATTCTAATTCCAAGTCTATTTATTTAGGTTTCTATCTGACACCTACTCACGTTTTGTCTACTCGATTAATATTGGCCAACAAGCCATGTTAGATCTTTATTCCACAAATCTGAACCTAAAGTCACAGCACGAAAGTCTTGAATTGCTTGTGGTGGCCATATACTGTTGATATAGAGTATTGTTGTATCTTTTGACCGATGCAAAGCACTATCTTGTCATCCCAAAATACAGTACACAGTTTGAGCGCTCACTCAATAATTTACGAACACAGCGATTGTTTTTACGCACGCCGACAAAAGGACCAAAAACTAGAAGCCAGTACGAAAAATATCGACAAAACTGGCTGGACACCGGCTCGAATTGGGTATACGGGTCGCCATTTGCTACACGTAGAGATTTAGCACTGGCGGAGGAAGAGCAGTAAATATTGCTACACTCACAGAATACAAAATGAAGATAGAAATATGAAAATTGTTTCAGAAACGCAGTCGTATTTTTACGGCTTATGTATTTATGACACGGGAATTAAGGAACGATGTAACGAATATCATTGAATTGCAAATGTGACCTGTGAATGAAGGAGCTGAACGCTGTACATGATTAATTAATGTTGGAAGGATGTTCCGAAATGTTTCAACGTTAAGGTTGAGGGCCTTTTTGGAATTTCCTCTTGATTTTATTAACTTTCAAGTATGAGCTTTAAATAGAATTTCGTATCAAATTAATTACCTAAAAACAGGATTATTTGATGAAAAATATCATGAAACTTATAATTGTCTGATGTCTGAATTAGAAAACAGAAATTTTAATAATGTTATGACGTAAATTCCCATATCCCATAGTCAATATTGAACTGGATCTATCTATCCACAATCTTTGTTATTTTAACCTGTACAAAATGTTCAATTTATTCTAAAACTTGGTTCTCTATTTGAGGTATTTTACGACTCGATACGCCCCATCTTTCTAACCCCTGGGTATCGCAACACATTCAATGTACTTTTCTCCCCTTCCCTAATTAGGGAAATACGTTCGGAACATCGGATCCTTGCTTAGTATTGTACCGTGATCTCTTTATTTATTCCAGTCTTGTTCCGAAAAAAACCCGACGTTTTTCTTCTAAAGTTGGAGCTAAGAAATTTTTTGAGCAAACAAAAGGCTTGGATAGACTGATAAATATTTGCTGTGTGATTCGTGTTTCTTTGCTTTCTTTAACTCGACTTGTGTTTGGTGTTTTTGATGATTGATTGGGTATTGTTAAGCGAAATTACTTTTAGCTTTCCGTCTTCCTTTTAGTTGTATTTGAACTAGATTTTCTCTTTAAATATAACTTACAGTCACTTTCATTTCTTGTGTTTTTTTTTGCTTTAATTCGTTCTTGTATTTCGCCGTTTTAATATTTGATTAATTTTCCAATATGATTTGGTAAGTGAAAGTTTTCTACTTTCTAACATCTGTAACAATTTAGGAATCTAAATTCTCGACTATCACAACTTTTGCCCTAACCGAACCCTTCATAAGTCATAGTGCTTATATCCGTTGTAAATAATATTACTTCGAAAGTTACACATACAACGAATACCCTTAAGCAGCTTCGTTTCTACCCTCACTTCTTGAAAAACGCCCCTCACAGTGGGTTCTCATAAAATATTGAGATAAAATTCCAGTCGTAGCTTTTCGCTATCTTTCAACCCGCAATAAACTTTTAGGCTGGGTATTTGTTTTCTTTTATAAAAATATTGCTATTTGCTTCGAAATTGTTTGTGGGTATCGAGTTGGATCGATCTGGATAAAGCAATCGCGTAGATGATAGGATGGATGTGATGCCAATGTTTTGAATATTACTAAAAATTTTTCGCTGTTGAATTTTCTGGGTAATTTACTTTGGAATTGTGATGTTGTTTTTTGTAATCAGTAAATAGGTTTTTGATTTCGTTGGTATTCTAGAATATGTGTCTTTTGGTTTCGATATCAAAGTAGGTAATTTCAATGACTGCTTGTTTTAACTTTTCCGTAGAGGAAAATTAGAAAACTTCACTTAAAACATGGCCACGTTACAAAGATTAAATTCCTTAGTGCGGGAGTCGTTTTCTAAAGACAAAGGCAATAATGTATACTTTCTAGTGAGACACTATTAGATAGTGTTTATTTTGAGTTCAGCTTAAAATGTAATACATTGAAAAGAACACAAATTTTACATCAAACAATGATCTTACTTTTCGTTATTATTAGTCATATCATAAAAAAACTATGTTCATTGTCCGTCCAATCTCAATGGGATCAAATCCCAATATTTCTATATCAAAAAATTCTTACAATAAGGATACATTTAGAAATATTATCTCAACTTACCTTATATTTAGTGGTCCATAAAAAATCGAATATCGATGTCTATAAAAATACATATACAGTTACGTACCGATGTAAAAATTATTGTCGTTCTCAAAACCAGTAGGAAATTACTATTCCGGTCGTGTCTACAAAGAGTCTGGATGTGGTATTAATATTAATATGTTTTTCCCTTTAATATTGAGGTTTCGTTTATTGTTTCATTCGGATGTAGGTCTAGGTTTGTTACTTTCTGAATTAGAGTTGATGCGGTGAAGGTCTTGCGTCTAAAAGACTTCTACCAATATTTATATCAGTATCTTGGTTTACTTCATTTTTCTTAGCATGCTTTCTTTCAGCTTAAATAATTTCCAGTTCTTCATCTTTCTTAGTATTCTTACTTGAGCTACATTAATTTTCAACTAGCCATGAACATGCGATAAAAAAATCTACCAAATACTTCGGTACTTACTTTCACTATGACACTATCAACTAGTCTTGCAAAATCTTCTACTAATAAACTACTTACTTCTACTATACAATTTTACTTTTACTTACAACCAATACCTACAGCTATTGAATAACCATCGCATTGAAAGGATTGGCTGGCTAGACCTTACCAGACGCCGAGTTACTAAGTGCTAGTTCAGATCCTAGTTCCATTGATTAATACTGTTCGGCAAGGCGCTTTTCATGTACTGCGTCATCGCCTATATTAAGTTTCACAATTTAAGCTACAGCTGAAAATGTAATAGGTTGATCTAAGGGTAAAGTATTTAGTAATGTTTTGAGATAGTCTGATGTAACGGTATAATCTTTTAGTCTAGTACTAAAAGATAATCCTTTGATAAGAATTAGAAAATTGATCAAACTGATTGATATAAAGCTGTTTGAGTAACAGCAAAGTTTTTCTCGATACACAATTTTTTTGTACTTTTTTCTCTCAAAATGCTAAAATATCAGTATATTATACAAGTGAATCCCCTCAAACTACGTTTACTAATCCCAAAACCACACCCGAAGCACATTTAAATTCCTAACATCAACCATTGTTATGACGAGCAAAGTCCGGTGTGTTTATCATGTATTTTTTCGTAGGCCATAAAATAAAACCCCTTTTTACGGGCAACCCAATTACTTTTTACGATCTGATGTCCTATAATATTGCTATCATATAGAAATACTTGCCATTTGTACACGTAATACTATTGTGGCCATTTTTCTTTTTAATGGGGCCGAATATAATTTTTCATGGGGCTACGAAATTTGGGATTGAAAGTTGGAGATTAAATTTATGAGATCTTTATGGCTTGAGATATATTTAAGAGGTTATTATGGTGTAAAGTGTGTGGGGTATAAAATATTTCTTTATACGAGAGCAAGTTTTTATGTATTAATTCAATTTTACTTCATGTGATTGCATGGTCATATATTATACGGTAGCATTAATTGAACCAAGATTCATGTAAAAAAGCGAAGTAGATACGTTACACTAAACAAACCCATTACACTTCCTAAAAAGAAGAAAATAAGTAAGAAATGGACAAAACAGTTAATATCGCTTTTGAAACAAAAGGTAATAATTCTTAGCCATTAAAACTGAATAAAAATAAACATTGCTTTTGAGATAGGAATATATTTTGTGTTCTATTTAGCATTTGTTAATTGCTATCCAAATAAACCACCATCTCTAGTAATATTATCGCAGTTGTGGAAGCGAGATAGCGCGCTACACGGCGTAGAGCAGCGTCTCTCTTCCACAACTGCAATGATATTACTTTTAAACGTGGTATCCAAGTTTATTCCTAGTTGCAATAAATAATTGTAATTGTCTTTAGCTCGTTTTAAATGCGCCAATACAGTGGTGATTTATTTTTTGTGCAATCGAATTTGTGTTTTATTTTTAGTTGAATATGATTTATATTTCTTTTTTGTATTGTGAGGTATTGAGTAGTTACATTCATTAGAACACACCATGACACAATAACGTTACATATCAATCAATCGTGTCGATCAGTTTTGACGTATGAAGAGAAAAAGAGAGAATCCAACGCAGATTCAGTCCGATATCATTGTAAGGAAACCTGAATTTTCTTGGAATCTGAAATCGCCAATGCGCACTGAGCTGGCGCGATGATCAATATTAGATCAGTCAGTATATGACAAAAAGCCTGTGCCCAGTAGTGGGACGTTTATGGCCGATATTATTATTTTATAAGGGGTATATTTGACATAAATCATAATATAATTTCCTTTTTTTCTCATCAGGTGAAATACGCTCCTAAGGTGAAGATGCACATCAAGTCTGGCGCCAATGGGAAGATCCCAGAAGGAGATGACGTCATTATTGGTAAACTATCTACTTTTATACTTCTGCTTTTAGTGCTTTTCAACTACTTGAGATTGGCCGTCATCTCAGCGAATTAATCTCTGCCTTGTGCCAAACGAAACAATTCTTACAATCTATGTTTTATTATACAATTTCAATTTGTATAGACAATAAAATATATATCTATCTATCTATACCTAGATATGTCTATATATCTAACTACAAAATCGTTTATTTGTAAAACCATAAATGACTTTAAGTCAAGACAAAAATTAGAGAGAAAGTCTTCAGCACCGAATGTTCTCAAACGACATACAGTGTATTAAAATGTGTGTACTAATAATCCTATTTTGTTTATAGCTTGCAAAGCTGATGCAAACCCATCGAATTTGACATACAAGTGGTATTTAAATGAAAAACTCATCGAAGGAAATACTACTGAATTGGTAAGTAGACGAAAATGATATAGAAATTAGGATTAAATTCTTATTTAGAACAAGGTAGGAGTGTATAAAAAGGATCTGGACTAAGTAAAATTACTATTGGGTTCTGGAATATCGAAATAAAAAAATAATAAACGCCTGTTGATATCTCAGAGCTGGGCAAAAGCCTCTTCCAACTAACAAAATAAGGTCTAAATGTAGTTAATCAATGTTAAACATACTATGGAAAGTCAATAACACAACACAGTTTTTTTTTTATAATTTTAAATTTCCTGTCAATACTCAATTACAAAACACCTTATATTAAATACAGCTACTAACATTACAAAATATAACTTCCACTTGTTTAAAACATAAAATAACAAAATTGTACCTTATTCAACAGAAAATTTACAACATAACAAGAAAATACCACGACGCTACAATCAAATGCGTTGTCTACAACGACGTTGGGAACAGCGAAGAAATTGAGACGCTTGAAATTACATGTAAGTTGGATTCAATGTTTTAGAAAGATAATGTACATAGCAACAAGAATATCCCATTAAAATACTTGTGTGTAGCTCTTCACAATTGAATAAGTTAAAATAGAGAATAGTCGTTTAAAAGTAAATTTCAAAGTAAAATGTAAAATTTTCTTCAATTTTTTTTTAAATGGACAATTAAATAGTTTTCTTTAGCTTGCCATTTTTATACATTTTTATACATTCCAACAATTTATATTATCGTCAACTAACAGAAATGTTACTTGTCTTTGACTAAAAGCAAAATACCTACATGTCCTACAAGTCTCAAAAATTGACAGAACATGCCAATATCGGAACATATTTGAAGCAACGTGTGTGAACTATGTTGTATGAAGCGTAAACGCCAATCAAGTTTGCTTAGACAAAGCATTCGATGGACATGATATTCAGATAGATGTGGAATATTTGATAAAGATAGTATAAAAACTATTAATGTAGCTATGTAAAGCATTTATACAATGTGATTTACATTCTAAATGTGCTTTGCGATATTATTTAGCTTGTTAAAGCAGAACCTTAGAAACTCATAATGAAAAAGTTAAAACAATCATTTGTAAAACGATATCTTTATACGTTCATATTCAGTTGAATATGTTGTATGTTTGAATTTGCAATTTTACTTTGGTGCTAGCGCTATGGTTTATGTTCAAAACGATGCAGTTTTTGTACTTGTTCTTACTTCTTTCTACTTCTTGTACTTATTAAACAAAGATATTAACTATTTCTTTTGTTTTAGATGCACCAACCTTCAGAAGTTTACCGAAAGACGTGGAGGCAGAAGTTGGTACAACAGTCACTCTTAGTTGTGACGTAGATGGGTATCCACCACCAGAAATCAGATGGCTACATCATGAAGAAGATCAGATGATTGTAAGTATTTAATTTAATGATAAACCTAAAGTTATAACTCTTAGAAAAGAAATAAAAGATAAATGAAATCCTATGAATAATACAACTGTTGATAATAGAAATTTAATCAATATACATGCCCCTATTTTAACAGTCATTCATTCATTAGTACATCCATCAAAACCCAAACAACTTGATCTAAAATACTCACAGCGAAACAAAAATACATTAATTAAAACAGTAACGATCATGCATAACGTTATAACAATGAATCAACATAAAACTCATTCAGATACAGGGGTACAAAAATTAAAAACATAAAAGTACAATCCAACAAAAGAATTTCCAATTATCAAAGCGAAACAAATGTCCAAAAACAGCCGGTACAACGAACACCGTACAAGTCGGTTCGTCATGAATAATTACATAACACAAAAGTTGTGTGAAATCGATGACCGCCGTGCCTTCGTGGACATTTTAATACCAAAGTTTCGCCGTTAGCTCGTGAAATATTTTAAATGGTGTTTATTTTGATTTAAATTCATAAAAGCTATAAAATATACAATCTCCATTGTTTGGCCAAGGATTTATACGAACTCGAAGTCGAGATGGGTTCTGGAGTTACATAATGTAGTCTGACCCTATTATTGATGTCGTATAAAAAGGTCGGGCTAGTAATTGCGGTCGACATGGTTAGATGAAAAGGTGCTGGATGGATGAAGCAAAATGTCATGTATTATGTTTACATATGTACGAGTACCTAGCTTTTATAGTTCCGTTTTTGCTCTATTAATATTTTTTTGTGTTATAGTGTCTTATATTTATTGATTTGACGCCAGTGTTTGAGATTGTGTTTTTGACGAATTAGCAAAATTAAATATTTTTTTGTGGTTTCCACCTGAATTTTATTCTTCCTAAATTATAAACACGAAAGTTGGTAAGTGTGGATAGATGTTTGTTACAATTTCACGCTCAAATGGCTTGAGTTTATTCCATGCAATTAGGTATGGAGTTAGTTGACACCATTAGTATATAGGTTTTTTTTTAACCAAAAGCGACAGACGGAGGAAATATTTTTGCAGCCATAACCAACATAAGCGCGGGCGTCAGCTAGTTTTATATAATTTTAACGCTCATGCCAAACGCTCTATACATATTGTATAATTATACATCAGATTAATATCTAGACTATTAATTATGACTACTATCTTGTACAATAAGCTCATTAAATTTCACGTCTACTCTCGAAATTCTACCATAATTGTTGAAATATTCAGACAATGCCTTCGAAATAACATTTCAAATGATCATAACATTTAAATTCAGCTACACGAACTTACTACTCCCACTAACTTCACCTCTAAAGGAACAAAACAAACAAGGCTTATAATTAAATATTCTCTAGTCTCAAATACAATAGGTATTGCTTCAAGCAATTCTAAAACAAGACCTTTATCAATATCAATTCTTCTCCATCCTTCTTCGTCTCTCAAAACACATTGTAATTCAACTAATTGGTCGATATGTACACAAGAATCTATTTTAATAATTGATTTTGTTTCAATGTGTATATCGGTTTCAATTACATCTTCAATATTGGGTATATTTGGACTAAAATCAATATCTTGTTCTAATTGTTTGGTTGAATCGAAACTTATTTCATTTGTGGTGTTTACTTTGGGTATTGTTCGTCTTATAAAATCGTTGTAAGTTTTGTTTGGTATTTGTCACACTAACCCTTGCTTTCTCAAATGTTGATCAACTCTGAAAATCGTTGATCGTCAGTCTAATCTCATGTAATCAGTTGATATCAGATTAAATTGATCAACCTTTCTGTATCTAGGGTAATTGTTCTTAGTTTTCTATTTGAGATATTTTTTTGTTGTTTTTGGTCCTTATTCTTTACTTAGAAATTGATAGTAATAAAAATGGCTAGGATTTTAATCAACGATAGTTATCAGGTGTTGAAGGACTTCATAGTATCTACTTATCAACGACTCAAAGCTCTTTATTCTTAGAAGGCTGTTTAATATAATTTCTTGCAATAGGTATCATTAATTTTCTTCTGATTAATTTTATGGAATTTAATTAGGTGTCATCTCAAATTTTTAAAATAGAACTTATGCATAAGTAGCAATCGAAACGTCATCCGTAGTCATTTTTGATCTATGTCTGAAAACATTGTCTTCAAAAATAACATGCTCCCATATAAAATATGCAATAAAGCCATAACATTTATTATTATCTGACATTACCGGAGCGTGGGTGTCACAAGGCGGTTTACTTACAAAGTAATCCTCGTTATCTTGATTTGTGCTAACAAGGGCGATAGCTGTATGTGACTTTTAAAGTACTGTCTCGTCTTGAATTTTAAAGTCTTTGTCTGTCTTCAAAATACTTCGAATTTACTTGAATTTGTCGTTGCCAACGAGTGAAAGACTTGCCCGTGTCAATTCTACAAAATATTCCTACACATAAGCATCAAATTTTCTAAATAATTAACAAAAAAAAAATTATATCTCGATGAAAAAAAAACTAGCTAGATACAAAAGTAGGGTCCAAATTTTAATATACCTTACTCTATTTCAATTTTTTATCTCATACCATCTGTCAATTTCATTAATTTATCGATATTAGTGTTAATAGCATTACATCTTACTTCATCCTTAAGCTTTACAATATAAGCAACTATACCTTTAGACCTAGTTTCACCAACTCCTACACAAGGCATTTCGATCACAACTTCGACTATACTAATCACATTAGTTTTGTTGACCAATTTGAAATCAAAATACTCAAATCTGATTCGAGAGTTCATTTCTTGTTCAGTAACCTTCCAAGACCTTGATTGAAATTTTGCGTGACCATAGAACAACCTTCGGAAGTTACAGCATTGTCATTCAATTCCATTCTGTTATTTGACTGTATAATATTTGCTTTTTGACCCTATTTGGAAATATAGAATAGTTTTGGAGAAAACTAAGTAACTGTTTGATTTCTCGTTTTTTTAAATAATCATGGAATCATCTTAGTTTAGAACATTCACAACAATATTTTGCTCTACATTTTGTATGGATGTATATTGATCTTATAGCAATTAAACGATTCCTTGTAAACTTTATTGGCTCCTGATCTTAACAGTTTTGATTTCCTCTAACAAATAATCTAAAAATTGCACTAAGGAACAGACTATCAATTTTGAATTTAAATTCTGCTAAGGATTTTTAACTGATTTATTTTATGACGTCCCTTGCATCTTTTCAATTCAATCAATTAATTTAGTTTCTTATTTCATTTGTCTTAAAGACCATTTTTGTTCACAGCGTGTTGGAAGAACAGCTAATCTGACGTTAACCCTTGACACCCACACTTCTGGAAAATATCTCTGCAAAGCCAGTGTTGATGGGTACCCAGAAATCGAGGCGGAAGCTTCAGTGTTCATCAAAGGTAAGCTTTATACTATTTTTTTTTCTTTTAAAGAAGCTTAGTGTCTTTTTCAATTTTAGGCTTATCCTTGAAAAAATTAAGCAAGAATTTTTGTCTTAGAATAGAACAGCGTTGATATTTATTTTATAACCTAGCAAGATTTTATTTTGAGATACAAAAAACTGTGACGTTATGAATTAAAAGTGGATTTATGAACCTTATGCAAGTGGCAGAAAATATATCTCAGTGGCGTGCACTTAGAGAGCAGCAGTGAGTCCACTGCTGCTCTCTAAGTGCACGCCACTGCAATAGGCTGATGATGATGATGATGAACCTTAATAAATGACACTACGATATGTACGATAGTATTTTTAAAAGTAAATTCTTAAAAAAAATGTTCTTGGAATGTTATGTTCATTATATTCAAACAGTTACTTATAAGCCGTCTAGGCTTTCTGCGTACGAGCTAACGATATCAAATAAAGTAATTTCTACTTATTTCAATGTATAATCGTTACGAGAAACTTTGAATAGGTACAGTCAACAAAAACGCTGACAAGAACAGCCTGAACAATTAGTTTTTAAACCTACAATGTTGTTTTCTGTCTAGTTCAGTGAGTCAGTTAATACATAAAATACAGTCTTAAATGTCCCACTGCTGGGCGAACGCATTTCCACACTTTTTTCTTAAACGTTTCTCTCTCGCGAACCACGAGAAATTTCTAAACCAACAAAATTATGATTTATAAATCTGATTTTGTCCGACTTTTGTTGCTGACCGTACATATTAATTATTCGTTGAAAAGCGAGGGTTATATTATCGGAATGTTAAGGTTACACCTTGACCTAATTCCATTCTACGTAACTTGACACAGACTTCTGAAAACACATGAATTTCTAAGACTCATTAAATTTTACGATGAATATAGGTAGGTACTAGGGATGTTATATTACGTTTCGGATCCGGGTGTAATATATCGATGATTTTATAGGTTTCGGTTACAGTTTCGGATATGAAATTCGGTTTGATTATTTTATAGTTTAGGTAAATTTTGGGGGTGTTTTGTTTGGTTTTGTAATGTCAGAGTAAGAACCCACAGCTGGGCAAAGGTATCATGCTATTTGTTTTTAGTAATTTAAAATAGATTCTGATAAGCGTTGTTATAAAAACCAGTATTTAGTTAATATTTTCGGTTTTAACTAGATATCGTATTAGAAAGAAGACATATGCAATCAGTACTTGAAAAAACATACAAATGAATTAAAAGATGACCAGTTCCTGAGTATTTTGTCAGCTTGAAAACCAAAAATAGTTACATTAAAACCCATCATAATTATTAAGTCTGCAAAAAATGACCGAATCTTCCATCACTTTCGGATATTCATCAGTTTCGATTACACTTATACACCCCTGCTATAATTGGTCTTATTTCTACAGAATACTCGTTTCTTAGACACCGTCCACCAGTTTCCTTTCATAAAAAATAAATGAATTCTACTTGGAGTTCTGCCCTGAATAGCTCACACATTTCTAATGAAAGACCCTACCACGTTTCCTCTAATTAATTATTTTATTATACGTACTCTTACGTAATAGAATATGCTTTCAATTCGATAAATGTAATTGGCTTGTTACTTTTAATAACTATATGAGAGGCGTTTTTATGTGATTTTCTTTTGTTATGCTTTTTTCAATATCTGAAAGATTTTTTCATATTTCTTTTCCGGTATTTCTGTAATAAACATGTATTAAATTAATTAATCGGTGGACAATTTATTTTTTTCGAACGAATTTCAAAGTTTTTATGAGATTAATCTATTTCTTTTTTTTTACTTATACAGTTTAATGTATCTGTACTATCTGGGCTGTCTACTATTTCCAGTTTCGTCTTGTGACCTATTGCAATGTCATTTCCACAAATTTGATCGATTTGTACTATTTTGTCTACGAGAATTCAAGTAGCAAAATAATAGCCAGACTAATACCTTGAGCTTAAACTCAAATTTCAGGTAAATGTATTCTCTGAAATTTGTCTAGACATTCTAAAGAGATTAAATCTCTTTATATAGCACTAGCATTTTTCCCGTGGCTTCACCCACGTGGATGGCGCTTATAGCTGCAAGACATTAACCATGGTTTTTTGCAGTCTGGTCAAAAGTAGCTAATGTGTTGATCTACAGTGTCAACTACCTTTTAGACCAAATATCATGCAAATTAATTTAGCCATTTAAGCGTGAAAGCTTCCATCCAAACAAAATTTTGCATTTATAATATTTGAAAGATTTTTGGTTAATTTTCTAACTATAGCTGAATATGATGCTAATAAACTAACCAGTTAGCAATTAATTTTGGTTGACGGCGTTCGATGGCACTCCAGTAATACATTCCATGGGCTAGATAATTTATAATTAGCGGGACTTTGGTATCAGTTACCTGAAATTTAACCAAGCACGGTATAAATTGGGGTATAATGCATACTTTATTAGTGAATGAACTTTACTATGTACTGTACTTAAATATGTAAGAGTTGTTGGATATTGAAGGAAGGGAAAACTAAAAATGAGATGTATTGATAGTGTAGTAGATGATTTGAAAAAGAAAAGAGTGCAATGATGAGAAGTAGGGATGAATAGAGAGAAGATATCATATTATTATAACGTCGAACCTAAACGGAAAATGAGAGTAGGAAAAAAAAATAGGATTCTCGTTTTTATTTTCAACATTTTGAGCTACATTTTTTTTATTTATCGAATACTTAATAGCTCTGTGATATGTATGTATTTTGGTCTGTTATCTAAGCATACAAAGAGACGGGCAAACATGTATTGATATGCAATAATTTGTCATTTGTTACTAAATGCTGTAATTTTCAACTTCCTTGCCTAATTCGCGGTTATCAGAAAATTGTTACTACTTACTGTTTTTACTGCAAACGTGTTATGTTTATTCTTGCCATTTATCATCAAAAAACTCAAAACACAATTTCTAATTTTACCCTTTTTTAATTGCCAAAAAAATACCGCTTACACCTTTATTTTCGAGTCGCTACCGTAGTAGGGGACTCGTAAACGGGTAGTATATGAATGTAGCGAGGGAGCGAACAAGGCGTTTTATAGACCGAGCGTTTCCACTACATAGCTTTGTCTATCATTACTGTCAAGTAGATGAATATATTGTCTTAGGCTTGTCTAGATAGCGACCTGTATTTGTATAAGGCATCTGTTTTTATTTATAGGTTTGTGTAACAATTATATGGTGGATACTGTTGAGGTTTGTTAAGGGTGATGGGAAAGATAAGGTGTAGTTTAAATTTGTGGGTTTGATAAATCAAAGTTCAAATGAAAATTAAAATCACTTAGAACAGAAACCAGGTAAAAAAGTAAAAAATAATATTCGATGCGAATTTAACCTGTACCTGTTAATATTAAAATTTAATAGTCTGAAAAAATAATCAAGATTGAGTTCATTAATTCATGTGAAATTGTTGAAGAATAAACAAAACGCTTTTCCTTAGTATTTTAGGGAAATCTTTCTTTTTATTTTCATAAAAGGTCGAATTGAAGTCTTCAATCAAAACAGTAGTTTTTCTTACGATACCGCCGCACAAATACCGCACAATAATTTCAAGCATTCCTTTCGCCCAATATTAATATTCCAAGGAATATTTAGCTGTAATCAAGCAATATCTAGACACAAATTAATTCGTCCAACAAAGGCTATATCTAGAATAATTAGTAATATTAATCAGCCGTCCAAATAGGCCTACAATCAGGGTAACCGACAAAGGATCGGTTTGTATTAACCCTTGAACTATTGTTCTATCTAAACTTGTACATAATTAGGCATGTATAATTAACTACAGAACTCTAGGCTTATGTATCGTAACTGTAAATTCAAATTGTTTTTATAAAATATGTTTTAAAACAGTTGTATAATATTTTAAATAAATAAATAAATATAGGTATGATGTTTTAGTTTCACATTCATAATAATATTTATTATTTTATCTGAATACCAAAAAAAAAACATTTATTTTTTCCTTCAAGGTCGAATATTATGCTATGACTATTTATTGTTTTCTCTTCACCATGGTTGATTGGTAGAGAATGCCTCAGGCATTAATCCGCCAATGTCCATTAATTGTAAAAGAATGTTAAATAAATACAACCACATAAAAAAGTCGAACATCAATATGAAAAAATACAAAACATTTTCGGTAACTAAAAAAAGTTTTTTGCGGATTACTTTTGTTGCTGATGGTACTACACTTAGTGTTTATAACATTTTCATTAGTCTAGACCGTCGATGTCTGATTTCAACAGCTGTGAGTAAAATTTAATATTTATGTAAGACTGCTGACGTAAGATTGGGTTCGTGATATCAAATGCCCGAATTTAGGTCTGGGTTACTAACTCAAATTAGAAATGAATGGATATTTAAATTAAGTAGGTATAACAGATCTGGCCGAGTTTTAGTTTCAGTCTGCGAAGAATGTCAGTGCAACATTTTTTGGACAAATTCTGCTTTTTCAAGTCTTGCTTTTTCATAGTGGATAAATAACACTTCTACTCGTTTGGTTTTAAATAATTTCTTAGGTTTTCAGTAGGAGTTACGTTCGGTACGTTCTCAAAATAGGCACAAATCACTGGATAGAAAATATAATATGTAAAAAAGCCTTTAATTATCATCAAAGTTTAGCATAGTAATAACTAAAATATTTGTAGAAGAGGATCAGGTACCTATTATACTTTGATCTGATATCCTAATACCTACCAACAAATTAATGATAAACATTGTATTAATAAACAGACCTTCATTATACAGCTTCATAGAAACCAATTTATTAAGACCCCATATTGAACTAATCAGACACGAGATCAGGTATCCATGTAATCAGACTGCCTTTAATTATCGGCATACACACCATTAGCACGGCTAATATCGATCGAGTTGCTAATTGTACATGAAACGTTCGTGATTAGAACAATTAAAAGTCGAAGACGTGGGTAACATTACTGTAGACAACGTTCTAAAACAATTTCGTATGAATATTCTAGTTATAATATAGTAGCAATATTTAATCCAAGAAATTTAGAAGTCAAAAGGTACTTTAGGAAACGATACTTACAAAGATTCCAAACAGTCGTTCCTATAGAGAAAAACCAGCAAGAAACTTCATGGTAATAGCTGATGGTTTAAGTATTTTAATAACAGAGAAACAGTCGAAATCGACAATAGTTAATATCAGAGCAATTAAGAGCTTTTCGTTAGGGTAATTTGGAGTAATTTAGGTAAATTTTGGCGACTTCGTTTTTAGGTATTGATTAATGCAGAATTTATAGTGAAGCAGATTTGTCATTGGAAATTGGACTTTAGAGGTGTAAAAAATCAAATAGATCTGAACCTTTCGTCAATCGATATGGACAATGCAGAAAAAAAATCGCTTGGCATAACAAAAAGTTAGTGGAGTTTGATGGCAGTCACATAAATTCGCATTCTAGCTCTAGCTAGCGCGTTCTAATGGCCGCAGTCAGGAATTTGCTGCCTGTGCATGTGGTCCATACACCGTCATATGTTTTAGTGCTAGCCATAGTATGCTGAGTGCAAGAGAAAATTAAACCAAGGCTGGTAGATGAATTACATTTCTCTGAGCGCTTACGCTGACGAATCGCTCGAATGTACTAAATGAACAAGTGAATGTTTCGCCACTTGTCGAATAAGAATGTCATTTCTATACACTTTTTCATTCATTTTCTATTTTAAATGATGGAACGGTACCTCTGGTTTCAATAACTTCATTTATCACTTGACACAAATCGATTTAATATCAAGGAAAAGTTGTAGTTGATATAAAAATTCTAGAATTGTAAACTAAAATCAGGTTTATTTACAGGTCCACCTAAAATAGTATCAAACCAGACGCAGTTTGGATCACAAGGTGACACCGTGAACATTGAATGCGCTGCCTTCGCCGTTCCCAGAATAGACAATATCGTTTGGACGTTCGATGGAAAAGAAATCGATGCTATACATGATCAGGTAAAGTAAACAGATAACTTAAAACTATTTGTCAAAGAAAAGGATATCGTTATCAATGATGAAACTCTTACGGATTTAAACTTCGTCTCTAGCAAAAATGTTAAGTTAAACAAAGAAAAAATAGTTTCAAAAGATTTCGTGGATTTAGAATGCGATACATTTGGGAATAAAACTAAGATTCCAAAAAATACAACACAATTTTTGGTGACAAAAATAAAATCTGGCACAAACAGAACAAAAAATCCATAATTTTCTTCTAGCACTAGTACCTTTACTACTAAAATTATATATTTTATTCAGGACTACGCCTTCCTTGAAGAGCTACAACCAGCTGGAGTAGTGAACTCGACCCTCATCATCCGTGAAAGTCAGTCCAAGCACTTCGGTGTCTACAAGTGCAATGTCTCCAATGACTATGGAAGTGATACCATGGAAATTGTCTTGAGGCCTAACAGTAAGTGAAGATTCATTATTGTTAAAAACCACAATGTTATGTGTACTTATAAACATTTTTATTGAAGTTATACGTTTTAGGGATCGCATTGGTACTATATTAAGTCTCTATATTCATCTAAAGACCGAGGTTTGAAAAGTCGTAACCTAGTCATAGTGCTATAATGGTTTAGGTCTTGTAATATAGCTAAATAAAAAAAGGGTTACAAAAGTTAAGTATGTAAAGTTGTGTATCCAAACTGTATTAATCTTTAAAAACGTAACACTATTCTATTACTACCATCAAAAGCTTTATTTTTAAATCTCTAAATGAAGTATAAATACCATTAAACGTAAAACAGATAACTATTTCTGTATCTATATCACTATCAGAGTTTATATCTTAATAATGACGACAACGTTTTGTTTTTAATTAAATCTCTTGAGTACCAATTTGTTTCCAATACTCCATTAACAGTATTATCATTTACTTTATTAACTACCACAATCAATTCTTCAAATGCTTTTTCATTTACTTCTTTATAGTCTTAATCTTCATCCTTATCAACATTAGGATGTAAAAAAATCTTATTTGTTTTTGATCTTAAAACGTGATGAGGGTTCTCATTAAACTCATTGTTTTTTATCAAGTATTTTACGAGATTCTAAAGTTCTTTACGAGTTCACAGTTTACGACTGTTTACAATGCAAGAATATTGGTTTAAGTGACTTTCGATTCGTTGCTGTTTTGTTTTGTGTTGTTGCTATTTGATTTTTTGTTTTGTATTCGATTTTTTAAAGACTTGCGCCACAGATGCACACTAAACGCTAATGTGTTATACGCGTGAACCTATGTCTTAAAATATTATATCTATTAAAAAAAATGCATCAAAATCTATTGCGTAGTTTAAAAGACTTTGCTTTATACTATGTATTGATTAATGCAGATTAATCCAAATATGTAGTTTAGTCTAAAATCTACAGTTTATCTTTGTAACCCAAAAAATAGAATTAGTCTTCGAGTATGAGCACAAATAATTTCAGATCTTGACAATTTGACTTAATTTACAAATCAAAATTCTATCCATCTAAATAGTATTCTTGTATTTTCGTAATATATTTTAAACTTCAATAATTGATCGGTTGTTTTTTTTCGAAGGCAGGTTATTTAAAATCTCTTTATTAGGTTTCATAGTATTGAAACATTAAGATAAAACTTTGAAATTCCCTAAATTTTGAATGAACGTGTAACTTTTTATCAATTGAATGGCTTGAGTTATCTTAACTGCATTATTTGGGGAAATTTACGATGAAATTGTTCTTTTGTATGTGATTAGTTCGATTTTATTTTTGTCTCGCTATCTCTTTATCGATAACTTGACTATTTACAAGCTTAGAGATAAGGTAACTATAGCAGTTGCTATTGATTCAACTTGAATGGATTCTTCGTCTCATTCAATAGTAGATTGAATTTTTATTTTAGGGGAATATACCATTATTACTTTTGTCTGTAATAATATGTAATTATTATTATTAACTTTATCGGGGCAAATGGCTTAACCGGCTTTCCGAAGTAGGTATTAAAAGACTCTTTTGACGTAATGTTTCCTTTTGGACAGACCAACCACAGTGAACCGGGTTTTTAAATTATAATTCTTATTGAATATAATTAATTCATCATCAGAATCTTTCACAACTATAAAGATCTAGCCCGAAGCTTCTAACACAAGCCCAGTTTCAATTTCCTTCAATTTGGTTGAATAATTGTCATTCTTCAGTCAAACGTTAAAACCATTTGGCCATCTGGCTACGTCACTATAATTCTCATGGCTGACAGCGTCGCCATTACAGTTCCAACGGCCGTGCATTATCGTAAATGTATCGCCATTTTGACTTTATAACCCTCACATAAGTATATCCCATCCATCTTTGGGTCTTTACAATATTCCGAGTTATTTTTCCGAAAGGTTTTCACTTGATTGGTTTCGGGCTTTTGTGTTTCGATCTATTTTGATCGAGGGATCGTACTAAAATTTTTGTTGGCTGAAAAATCTAGTTATATGAATTACGGGTTTTCTTTTTTTTTTGGATATTTTTGGGCCTTTCATTTGATAAAAGTAGTTTCAAGTCCACAAATGGATAGTTTATGTTCGTGTGAACCTTACGTCCGTTCTCCCTTTTTGCCATCTTACATCGTATTTTTAGGCTTGTCCATACCCTATGGCAAATGAGTTATGTAAGTAGAAAACAATAGACAAAGGGATGCCTTACATGAGAATTGTAATGGTGGGCGGTGACGTCATAAAATGTGGTTCCAAGGATTTTATGAGAAATATTGCACACACTTGTAATAAATAGTAACAGGAATTACGTCAAAGCATTTTTTATTTTAAGTGTCTCTTCAAAAAAAAACGATAATTTTAAGTGGACTTTTGTCTGTAATATTGGTACTAACAAAATTTTGTTGTTATAGAAACATTCCCACTCCTCCTGATCCTATTTGGAGTAACATCAGGCACAATAATGGTGGCTGCAGTGATAATGCTGGTGATACTATGCCAACGGAAGCAGAGGAAGAATAAACAGTCACAGGTGGCTGAGAAACCTGATGTGACGGTGACTGCTGAAGAACTATACAAGGAGAATGATAGGAACTCCAATATTAGTGATCTGAAGTTGGAATTGAGGCAGGCGAATGGGAGCTGTGAAATTGTAAGTATATTTTTTATGATACTGATAATTTTGAATTAAGTACCGTTTTAATAATAATTACATTATTGTAAATCAAAATTTATCTAATAGAGAGTTTTTATAAAAAGTCACCCTTGTCAGAAATATAATGAATTTTAAACAAACTACTGTCATTGATTTGTTTGAACGACCGAGCCAACTTTATTATATGAATCAGGTCCGTAAAGAATGAATAACATCAAAATGTCGAAGTGACTATACATAAAAAAGTGACAGATTTAAATAGAAAAATAGACGTAGGATTCAATACTATCACATTCTAAAAGACAATTATACTGTCTATAAAAGTACAGAACAATTAGTTACAACACATTAAATCAAAACATTTTTTCCAGGATTACTCTAACACAGGATCGGACAGTACATTATGTTCGAATGCCAAACTTGGTAGTGGGATTCCACTTGCTGGTACAGTTCCCCTCTCATCTATAAACCAGACGAATACATACCAGCCGTATAGATACAGCAATGACTACACAGATCCGGCGTACGCTGATTGCTATAAGGTAATGGAATTTGTAATTTCTATCAATATTCTATTCTATTTCTTGTTTGGTCTTCGAAAGATGTAACTGTGTTGCGGTTGTGATGATTTATTTGTATTTGTATTTGTTCTAGTGCAAAGTGTATTTAAGTTTTTGTTTTGTGTCACTTTTTTGATTCGTGCTACTAGAGTCAGTAACGTTTTGAAAGTGCCTGAGAAGGCCTACTCGAAATAAAAACCTTTTGATTTTGATTCTTTATCTGAAATTTTTTTCCTCTAACTTTCTTGACTGTTTAATATCTTTATGAATTCTAATCATATTAAAGTACCTTTAAATCACCATAAAAAGATTACTTTCAAACCAACTATTTACCTAGTTTCTCAAGCATGTAGATTTTTTAGGTGTGTCCACATTTCTCTGACTTCTCAATTTATTTTAGGTGAACGGATTTAGCAATGGCTATCAGACGTACGTGCATTATGGTCATGACTACACTCCTGGATCATTGAGGGTACAATCACCAACTATGAGTAGTGATAAGCTGACACCTAACAGGTAAGATATATGTTTTAGAGTATTTTTTTTAAAATTTCATGTATGTGAAAAAAATATCAGTATTATAGTTTATTTTTTTTTACCTTCTGAAGTCTTTATAAATTTATTTGTATTTTAATATAAATGATAACTAGAACAAATCTTTCTTACCTCAGTTCACAATTTTCTCCCTTTTCCGGATCTCTCAACTGTTAATATTTTTTTAGGAATCTTTGTTATCCGTGATAGTCTTTTGTTTTTTCGCCGTAACTTGGACTTGATTACTATATTATTATTATTTTTTTCTTATACATAGATCCGTAAACGGCAGTCTACCTAGAAGCGTAGACACTCCATCAACAGTCCAGTACAATACTGGAAATGGGTCTCAAAACAACTCGCTTCAAAGAAAACAGAAGCGACAAGATAGCAACAGCGCGCTCAACAACCTTGGGCTGCCTCCTGCTGATGGTAAGTCTTTGAAACTACCTATCTTCATCTTCCTGCCCTTATCCCATTTCACTTGGGGTCGGCGCAACACGTCTTCTAGACATATTGCTTAAAGTTCTGGCTATGGTTTTGTCGGCCGCCTGCCTGACACTAACCCTCTTTGGGAATACGATTGTTGGTTGTTTACCCGCCACCATTCGGGTGACCCAAGGTGCTTGGTACAGTGCACTGGCTCTTAGGTCTATTAGTCGCCTTTTACGACATCCAGTGGAGGATATGGGGTGGTGCTATTCTTTATATCCGGACACCACACGGAAGAGTCAAGTCTTTAAAATTACCTATATTCATGATTATTCCAGCCCAGAATCACTCACTGCAGAATATATATATTTGCGCGGATAACCGAGTGGTGTAGGTCACCACGCCAATTACCACTGTGTGCAGTTACCACTCGCGTAGGACAAGAATTTGTGCGTCCAACCAATACTTGTTCTGAGTCTGGGTGTCTTTGTGCATGTAAATAGAATGTCTGTGAAACCTTTTAGTGTGGGAGTCGTTAAAAAAATATGTCTTTTCTACTTTTTGCCACTATTCCTTATATTGCGCGTCGAACGTGCAACATGTGATAGGTATTGTTATTTTTTAACTCAAACTTACCTTTTCATGTTAAACACTGTTTTCATACATAAATCGTTGATTCGTTGATGCCAATGTATGTTAAAGATAAAGCTGGTAGAGCCGAAAATATAGAATAGAATAGAATAGAATACTCTTTATTGTACACCATAGTTACAGCTATGAAAAAGTAAATATACCTCATCAACTGTTATTAAACCAAAAAAATAAAGTACAATTTATGGAGAGCTTAAATAATTTTGTATTTTCCAATTTTTCAAGTAACAATACACTTGATCGATCGCCATACAGCTTCTCGTTTACTGACAGCCTTCCTAAAACCCAGACATTTTCCGAGGAAAATATAACACCGATAGTTTTGAACAAGCATTCAATATTTTGTAAAGGCTTAAGCAAGCCTGTTTCTGTTTCAAGGCTCGCATACATGTATCCTTTGTGTTATTTTCCGAAGTAATGCTTTAAAGGTTTTTAAAAGGAAAAATCGTTTGAGAAATATTTCCTCTACATAAAACTTGGCTTCGCTGTTTTGATGTGAAAGAATTTTGCTCGTATAGAAGGCTCTGTGGAGGAAAATATGAAATATTTCGAATAATATAAAACTCCATGTATAAAATGGTAGTTCAAAGTTCTAATAAATGAACGAAATTTATTGGATACCTTTGCCTTTGGCAATTTTCAAAGTCAGGTTTCCTATATTAATTAAGAAAAGGAATTGCAACGAAAAAGGGAATAGTAACAAGAAATATGTTAGTCTTTTGTTTATACATCAGTACGATTCAACAACGAATACAGAAGACTCAGACAATTCAATTACATGATTTCAGTATTTTTGCACTACTAAATTATAATTTTACTTGTAATACAAATTTTCGATACTCGAGTAAAAGGAATGAATGAAAGTCCACATCCCCCTACAAATAATAGATAACCCAGCAACATGAAGACTTCTACACTAAAATTTGACCGTCGAAAGTAACCCTAACCTCTTTTCCAGTGAACCGGGTACCAAACGGGGGCCTAATACACGGTGTCGACGTGCGGTATGCGGCAACATACGGGAACCCACATCTGAGGACAGGCGGGGGTCTCGGGTTCGCGAATACTGTGAATACGGCAAAACCAGCGTCGACCCCCGCACCGCCTCCGTATTCTTCAGTTAGAAGTTCTGTAGTATTACCTTCAGGTAAGGAACTGTTGTAAATGTGATATCTTAATGAGATGTACAAGAAATGATCCTATTTTAAATGTTGCTTCTATACAATTCTCTTTAAGTTTTGTTATCAGAAAATCGGCTGATTAAAAATTGAAGAAAATTAGCTTGTTTCCTTTAATTTGTCAAAGAAAATTATTGTTCGTATGTACGATTAATTCAAGACTCTATTCTCTTAGAATATTGAAACATCTTAAAATATTGTAAATTGAAAGAGAACGTGATGCCGTTTCTTCTCCTATAGTACGAGCACAGGAAACGGCAAAGGGTGGTTGATGGAGTGCTGTCTTTTATTTATGAATTTTGACGTTCCAAAAGTGCTACATTGTAGTACATTCGCTACACTTTATATAAGTAAGTAAGTACCTCCATATACACCTACTAACAATCACATTTTTCCGCACAGGTAATTCATCCCATTCAATAACATCACCCACGAGTCTGGCGTCACCACAGTGTGCCACCAGTCCCATCACCACATCTACTATGTCTACAGACAGTGCACAACCAGCGGTATGTATTACTATTTCATTGACAATCCCCTTTTGTGCCCCCTTTTCACTTGCTTTTTATTCCGCTTCTTAGAATCGTTGCGTAATGTTAAACCATTTATAGAAATCAAAAAGTACACTTTCAAACTCAAACTCAAAGTATTGATTGCATGTTAAGGCAATACAAAGGACTTAATAAAATAACAGGCACAGCTTAACGGCCTTTACTAGTGCATTCAATAAAAATCTTCCAATTTCAGTACAGACTTGTAATTTAAGTTTAAAACTTTCATTAATTTCCCTATTGAATATAAATTTTATAAGTAAGTTTGCTCGAAGTGAAGAAAACAAAAAATCAACATCATGAAGTCAATAATTTACGACTATTTTCACCTTACGGCCTTCTGTTGATTCTTTTTCTCAAAATGATGGTTTTTCTTTTATTTAGATTGGCGTAGCAACATCTTCAGCGACGCCACAATCGCCGAGCGCGCACTACATACTAGCCCCATCAAATAGGACTATAAGTAATGCGACTGTTACTAAAAAAGGTGAGCAAACACATCATAGTTTAATTATACGAATAGCCGAGTTGTATTTTCAACGTGTCAATGTTTTAAACAGTGGAATCATACTTGATTAGATCAATACTCATATACGGTCAGTGACTGGCTTGTTGATCTATTGGTTTGTGGCTCTTACTGTTATAGTGAAAGTCGCGGGTTCGATTTCCAACCAGAACGTCACTGCGACACGCTCGCCACTGTCATGCCACGGTCATGCCACGATCTGATAACGTGGACACAACTCGCGTGTAGAACTCATACTGTACATATTTGATTGGTCTGCTGGTCCAGTGGTTAGTGGCCCTGACTGCTATTAATGCCAGAGGTTGTGGGTTCGATCCCCATCTAGAACAAATGTTTTATGATGAGCACTAACATTTATTCTGGGACTATGTGTAATTTATCTGTAATCTGTATGTATTTAGAAATATATAAGTATGTCTAACCGATCTAGTATGCTTAATTTGAGACTAGATGGCGTTGTGTGAATGTTGAGGGATATTATTATTGTAGTGGCGTTGAGTCCTTATGTGTGCACGAGGTAGGTCACCACGTTAATGATCACTATAGCCAACAGGCTGTGGACAATAGCCCAAGTACATTTGTGTTATCTACAAATGCTTGTTTCAAGTCTGGGTGTGCTTTGTGTAGGTATATTATGAATTTAATGTTTGTGAAACTGTGTCACAATTTAGCTGTGTCTTTTAAAATTGAATCTAACTAGGTATATATAAACGGTTTACTCACGCGTATTTATCGGGATAGCCCGATTAGTTTCGGACCAACCCCCGGTTTTTAACCATGAGCTACCGCGACAGGGTCGCAAGTCGAACTATAGACTAAACCTTTAACATGTAAATCCACCTCACAATAGTTTTTAAAATATAGCTATAGAAACCATCAATTTTCCACAAACGTATCTAAAATACTAGTTCCCTATCAAAAAGATGATTCAGTGCTACATTTTGAACAGTGTGATATATTTATTCGTTGACAGTGCATGATATAATAGTGGATCCCATTTCCTGGGGTAAAACGTAGTGCAAATAGCATTCTCTCTCAATACGGGATGCAATGACAGTGGTGTTAGAAGCATCGCTTCCGAGTTACATGTTTCTTTAGCTTTGTAACACCTTGGAGGGGAGTTTCTTTAAAGAAAGAAATATGATGGTAAAGGAAACATCCTGTATTTACTGCACATAGCACGATTTAAAATCGACCGTTATTTAGATGATCGAAGCGGAGTTTGTCTAAAATGATTAATAATTCCTAATTTTACTTCTAAATGTGTGTTTTCGGAAAGGGATATGAGCAATAGTCCTGAATTGAAAGGAACAAAAAATGTAGGATTTTTTTCTTGTCCTGGACCCACTCAGACACTGTAGGCAGAAATAATATAGCAAATGATATGATTATTTTTTAAAAGCAAATAAAATAACGATAAATTGTACTAAAAAGAGAATGATTTACCTAAAGTGTGGGGGAAATACACCCAGATCAAAATCAAAGTTTTTTAAACAGAATTCTATAGTACTGAATACATTAAAATATATCACAAATATTGGGATTTTCTTTTGTCCTTGGATCGTTTAAGAAAAGTAAAAAAATATCTAATTAAATTTATTTATTTGATGTATTTTTGTTTCAGGTAATGGTCACCAAACCCCTCTCGCGACACACGTATAAGTTAAGTTTTAATCTTTTCTACAAAGACTTTGGATGAATTTACTACGCAGTGTTGTGTATCCATAAATAAAATATAAATATAAATTTATAATTTTAAATTTTTATTATAATTTAGAAATATTTTTGTCTGATCACTTCTTCGGTCAAATAATTGTAAATTACGATTTTGTTTCAGCATTTTCTGTCAATTTTAATAAATGTATACTTAATTAATTTTTAATTTGATACGAAAATGTTTAAATAAAATCTACTGGACTTTTTATTGTCTTCGAAGTTGTGTAGTTATTAGTGTTCAATTTAGGTTAGAAAATAGTTTATCAGAATGTTCTTGGTCACACCGAATTAGCGAAAGATTGATCGGTTCAAACCTTTTAACCATTAAGTGAAAATTGCGTGTTTACTGTATATTGTTTAATAAAAAAAGTGCTGAGTTGTCACTCTTGAAATATTAGTCACAAAATGTAAATTATTGACAAAAAAAAACATTTTATAAAAAAGTTACAAAAAATTTTGGTGTTATTTTTTTTTGGAATAAAATCGAAACAATGTCAATAGAATTATAACTTCAGTCAATTTTTTCAAAATTGTTGATTATAAAAATGTAAATTTTCGTCAATTTCGTATAACCTGACTGAGACTGGTCTTATTACTATTGTACTAAAGTGTATTATATAAAATTAAATATATTTGAATTTAAACGACGGAATTTCTTAAGAGGACTATTAATTAATATTTTGTACCGAGCCCTTTGATGAGCCTATTCAAATGAATTTCAAACCTATTACTTGTACTTAGAACTCAAAATTAATTATCATTACAGTAATTTGTTTATTAATTTGATTAAACGGCCTAAGTACTAAAAATAAAGTATGAAGATACTTTGGTATATTGTAAACATTTGAATGAATTAATTTAATATAAATTAGGGAATCAAACCAATTGTGTTTAATTATAGACAGTTTTTAGTAAATTATGATAAATATGATTATAACCTACCAATTATTTCTCAACGTTTCACACAAAAAAATCAACATTAGGTACAGCTTAAAACATAAAGTTTTATAAAAATAAGCTCATAAAAGGACAAAGTATAAAATGAATTTTCTACCCTATGCTGTTACGCATAAAGTTCCATTCTCATTAAATAATCGCCTTTTAGATAAAATCATTTTATTTTTTGTAGATAATAATTAATTAATCGAAGTCAATTTTGTTGAAAACTATTGTATAATACGTAAGTAGTGTATCAATGTTACAATTTATATTTTTTTTACGTTTAAACATTTTTATAAATAATAATAGCTATCTTGTAAATGTAAAGTAATAATAAAATATATTAAATAATTTCCTGTTACACATTTTCTTTATTAGAAAAGTACATATCAAATGTAAACATATTTTCGTTCTATTTTTTGTGGACAAATAAAATAGACTCTTTTAATTACATGATAAGCTTTAATTTCTGTATGAAATGTGCCATGTACATGATATCTCAAACATATCTATAATTTATGAAATTCACTCTTCCATTCTTTAAAAATGCAATGTCAATTTATTTATTTCAATTACTGGGCATATTTAAGAAATAAAAAATATACGAATATTTTGTATTAATATTTTTCTAAATGTGCCCATTAAAATTTGAATGGTGATTGAAAATAAATCAATTATAAAAAAATAATATTTACGGCTTATCGCAATATGCTCAATAATCTATAGGAAAAAAATAAAATTTCATTTAAACTTTCAATTCAAGACTGATTAGACTAACCTACACCACACGCCTACTTTTTTTTCAAATTTACTTTTTTATTTTTCAAAAAATAAAAAAAATAACTCTTCGTTTTTTTTTTGTCTTAATTTAAGTGTGAATCTTATAAATTTATTTGGAATCAGCCAGTACTTTTTATGTCAATTTTTTTTTATTAAATCTTATAGTGATCTTATAGTGGATTTATTAAAGATTGTTGAGTCAATAAAATTGCTTCAATAACAAAATGGCCTAGAGATAAAACTTCGTGAAGATTATCGAAACATAGTCGCCTTAGGAATCATCTCATCCGTCTTGTAATATTAAAAATCTCGATATTTTTTATTTTTGAAAACTTAAACATACGATTTTTTTCTCAGAGTAAGTTCTAGCTGATGTCAAGTCGATTTTTTCATTTTAAATGTAAAAAATATCGAGACTATTCACTAGCTAAATATAAAACTGCTTACACACTTGCGATTTAACTTTCAAAACACGCAAAAACGTCTGTGTGTAGGGTGGTTTACGTCGATTATTCCTCTTGTAATAAAAACTATTATTATGCTAGATAAATAATTATTTTTTCTGTGATACATAGATTAAAGTGTTTTTGTAAATATTATCGCTATACTATGTGAGTGAAATTGTTAAGAAAATGTACTACTTAAAAAAAAATGTAAGGCTTTTTGACTTGTGAACTAATTTAGCCGATAGCAGAGTTAAGTTTGTGGTGTGAAAAAAAAATCGTAGATAGAAAAGCGTAACTATCGAGTTAAAGAAGTTGCAACTTGTAAATTAGTAAAATTGTACAAACTACTTTTCTAAATAAAATGAAACTTGGGCCTATGTAAAAGTGTGTTTTCCATTTTCCTTTGATCCTGATTAAGTTTCCCGATGTCAAAGCTAGGAGTAGATTTTGTGAATACCAAGGGAACAGATTGAGTGATCTCTTTTGGCGTTTTCAGGAAGGTTTTATTTCGTTATTTTTGCCAAATCCTGCAAAATTTTTGGTCGAGTGCTTTTCAATTAGGCTTATAAATTTTCCTGTGATACTTTATTTTACGATTCGTGTACGTTTGATTTGGGATGTATATTACAGGCGTTGGTTTACGTACTTAATTGATTTTGTTTTTATTGATAGTGTTACTTACTTTTTTTTAGACTAGTTTTTAATAAATTTTGTATTCTGTTTGCTGCCTTAGGAATTCAACAAGCACTCATTTTCAATTTTACAACCTTTTTTAGAATTCATAATACATCTTCAAGCATTTTCCATTTTCTTATATTCCAAAATCAGTTTTTTTTTAATCAAAAATACATACTTTGACTCAAATAAAACATTTAGTCTAATCTAATTACATCTGAGCTAGAACCTATGATACATTTCTAAAAACTTTATATATTCTAATAACAATATCTCTATCAAACATCTAAAAGAGTTAACTACGATATTTATCAAACGCAAAATCAGAACCCTAACACCAGTTGAAGATAAGAAAACAAGAAAGATTGTATCTTTTGCTACACCCTGTATAACACACGTTCTTATATAACAAAATTCATATTGTACACGAGCGTAAAATGTTTATCACCCCTGTTAGTGTTGGGCCACTAAAACAGCGAGTAATAAGTATTTGAAGTGAGCTTTTATAAGTGGGTTTATTTCTTTTTTTATATCGTGGTATTCTATAAAAAGTTTGGGAGAGTATTAAGTCTTTACATCTTTTTGGTATAACTTAACTATTGTCATGTCGTTTACTAAATACAATAATAATAAATAGTTAAAAGTTGTAGTTTTAGTTATCGAGAAAGTATTATTGCCTTAAAGATTAAGCTGTCTGTCTATCACATGTTATGAAAATCGCTTGTGGTGTTGGGAATATCTTTCTTAGTCGACATAATAATAATAATATGTAGGCCACATATTGGAAGTTTTTTTAACACCCATTGCTACCAAATACGCCAACACATAGAATAAAACCGGTACAAGGTTTTTCAAAGGAATTTATCAGCGTCGTGACAAGCTAACAAAAGAAATATATATAAAATCGCTCACTCTAAGGCCTCAGCTCTATAATATAAGACAGAGGTGGAATATAAAGGTTATAGTGCACGCACGCCATACTTTTATGTGTATGTCTATATATCATAGGTGTGTTTTACGTCATTAAGAATGGAATGAACCTCGGAATGGTCAGAGTAGAAGAGAATAGAGAAATGTGCTTAGGATAGGATAGAATTAAAAATAAAGTTTGTGATAAGCTGTATTTATTGTAACTGCACCTAAGTACTGAGTTTTTTGGCAATTATTGTAAATGTCCCGTACAGAGCGAAGAATCTTTTTACACTTGAATGATATTAATATGCGGGCATTCACATCACCGCATCATCTTTTTTTTCGCGGAATCATCAAATGACCCCGCCCGCTGTGGTTGCAGCGGGAAGTAGTGTTAGACTTTTACTGACTAAAACCCACTATGTTCCTCCTGGAGTTCTTTGAGTGCCGGGGTCGTGGTAACTTTTACGAACATCCCGCAGTCCCGGCAGAATATGTAGGCATTAGTTCCAATTTTGGCCAAGGTTGCAAAGGTCCTTGCATCACTATATTTTCTTTCAAGTTTAAAGATTGATTTAATGAGGAATAGACTGTTCAAATCTCATTTATAAACCACTTTCTAAGTAATTATTTGAGAAGAGGCCGTTTTGTATTATTCTATTCGTACACAAGTAAGTTTTATGATTGGGGTGAAAGTGAAGCGTACGCGTATGATTATGAAACATTCAATTGAATTTAGGTACAGTTATTAATTAAAATTTCAGCTGAATCATACCGACAGTCAAACTAAATGAATACAATTTGACTAAATTGATAAACATGTTCCTAAAACTAAACAAAAAAAAGGAAACAACAAAATAACTGAATTTACCTCAAACATGAATAAACCAAAATAGTTCACTTTTTCCATTCACAACGATATTTTATATAAATTTCAAACAAATACATTTAAATTTAAAAACGGTTTAAAACTCGACGTTTTAAAATAATGTTCGTAGGTGGTACATAAAAAGCTGGCGGAATTTACAGACCGGTCAGAGGTGAAGTTACTTTTAACCTAGTTTGGTAATGTTTAATGCATTCAACTGAAGTGCTACTCAGTAAAGGCATTCCGACATTAATTTAAATGTACTTAAGGTTATGTGTGGAAAATTGGACCTTTGACCAACGGTAAGACAATATTGGATACATGATACAAAAGATATTGTATATCTATCTATAGAATCTCGTCATCAATCATTTGAAGCTGTGATAGCCTACTGATAGGACCTTAGGACTGCCATAGGTCTCGAGTTCGATCCCCACGGAGCGCAAAGACTTTTCAAATGTTGTGTGTGGTTTACAAATTAATATCACATTCTATTTTAATCCGAGGTAGCACTATGTAGGCTTGCATTAACATATAGGGTCCATTTTTATTTTAGGTGATGGTAATCAAAATGATCGCAAAAGACATAGATACTGAGACAATAACGGTAAAAAAGCAACATTAATACTTCTAATATTAACAGATTAACACCAAAACCAAAACCAGCATTAAATCGACTAAACCGTTCACGATTGACATGGACTTACGCTCTAGTGCAATCGAAAACAGTTCCACTCGATTTATTCAAGTGAAATGTAACTGTAGTCGCATCACTAGTCATAAGTATTCGCATGAGAACGATCGACAATCCGCGTTCTGAGACATTGAGAGGACTTGATGTGTAAGGACGCCTTTTGATGTCTAGAAAGTGCCTCCGTTTTTGGAGTGCTTCGAGAAATGGTAGGTATCAAAGAGAGGGAATTTTGGGAAGCTGGTGTTAAAGGGGACGATTAGGAAATTCGGAGATTTTGAAGGGTGAATGAATGGGGAGGTGGGTTTTGTGAGGTATTTTAAATAATGTGGATTAGTATGGTAGATATGCAACGTAATTTAATCTGATTTTGCAAAGGGATTGACTGGTCAACAAATTTTGATATCTGTTTTTTTCTTTTGAAATTATTTTGAAATAGTTTTTAAATCATGCTAACCTTTATGTGCACTTTGTTTTTTTTTTTGCACAAAATGTTTGTATCAAATTCGGGTGATTTTTGTCCCTATTATTTGAATAATAATAAAACCAACACTAGACTTAAGAATGATTCAATCATCATTAAAGAAGAAGCCATTGTCAATGATAATAGATAGATAGAGTATTTTTATTGCACACCACATGACAAATAGCCAGACACAAAAAGAGAACAAAAGATAAACTATCCACACACAGGAACACAAAGACCTCGTCCAAAATAAAAACCTTATTTCAATATACCAAACTTTTGAACCAAACTGGACTTAAGTAGTTGCAGCGACAACCAAGCGACTAATTGCTGAACCAAAAACTTTCCATTCAGGGGATAAAGGAAAGAGCTGGCTAATGAAAACTCAACCGCTTCATTTAAACAAGCTAAGAGAACATTGTTATAGTACTGGTTGGTTGAAAACTTGACTGATGTTAAGTAAATTATTCTTTGAGGATGTATGCTTAGTAAAGTTGTTGATAAAATACTATCGTTTTGAAATTTATCGACATTAGTTTTATGGGAAAACTGTTTAATGAAAATTGAGACAAAAATGAAACATGTCTTTACCTTTACCATTGATCAAATTTTGGCTAGCCTTTTTTCTGAAATCGCAGCATTTGAACCCTACATAGTTTATAGTTTAATCATTACAATGATACAACTTCCCTGGTTGCCTAGTTAGCAGTTAAACATGGTGAACGCAAGGTAACTGCAAATTTTACACTTAAAGTGGCATTGTATTACATGCAGAGCAGCTACATAAAAATAAACGAAGTGGTTTTTTTTAGTATTTTGCTTATTATAGGCATCACAAACAACAATGTCATAGCAGCATTAATTAATCTTCCATCATCACTTACACCAAATCCTAAAACCCAAAAATTCACAAAAAAGTAATCGATATTTTTTCCAACAAAACTAATTGCGCCCTTATCTTAATCGACTTAGTCAGTTTGTTTTAGTAACTTGATCGCTATTGATTTTATTCGAGCGTTTTGTTTCAATGTTTACATTGCTTAATGAAGGACTTTATCGATCATCGCCGTATTAATTTCATTTGGCGGAGTTTCTTAAACGGTTGTGTGGAGGTTATTTTTGGTGTCGACGTTTCTAGTGACGTCAGGTTAAGGGTATTGTTCTTGCTGATGATTTTGATTGATATCAATTTGGGAATTTGTGCGATTTGTTGATGTATTTTTAGTTCTTTTTACATGTTGTCTTGTTTTGTCAGGATTATCCGTTTTGATTGATTTTTGTTTAAATTGATCTTTATTATCTCTAAATCTGTTTCTCATATGGTGTGCAATAAAGAATATTCTATGTATATATAATATATTTATATATTTATACATTTTGCCTCGTTTCCAGTTTTTGCATTTTTACAAAAAGTGGAACGGTACCAACATTTTTGACTGAACTTTGAAGAAATAGAAAAACAAACTGTGGCAGTCACAGAAAGTCAAAAGACACGACATTTGTTTAAACGATTCTTTAGAAACTGTAGCAATAAGGGGTTACCTCTTATCGTTGTCTTGGTCGTTATTATACTTCTTTGCGATAATAAAGAAGTATTTTTTTTGTACATAGGCCACGATTATGGTAAACCTTAGATTTTCTGACCGCAACTGCAGTTGGCTGCTGTTTTTACTTGGAACTTTTAGTGTTGAAATAAAATAAATATTTAAGATTCTTTTCAGGTAGCTCCTGTCTCTTGCTATTCAACTAAGCGATTATAAAACGGGAGTCAAGTGCCAAGTACCAACCCTTACCATTGTCCATAATCACAACCATCCCGATTCTTTCCTCCCAAACGTTAGGGAACTCGAAACTCGCTTACATACGACCTCCTTAAGCCACCTATCGGCCATTTGAAAGGCTTCCACTTCCATCCATTGTTTCCCAAACTGCTTTAGACAGTTCCCTCAATATCCTCACGGTGGCATTTTGCATAATATTAGGGTATCCAGATTGTTTAGCCTAGTCGTTTCCGTTTTTCTAGAAACCTTTTGGGACATGAATTTATATGGGTTGTGGCCAGACCTTTTTCTTGAGTTTGGTGATTCAAGTTTAGTGTTTTCGTGACGGGGTATTGTTGTTTTTGTAGCGAAAGGGTCGGTGGAAATTATGCAGTGGTGTTTTTGCTAGGAGACCTGACTTATGAAGCTTATAAATGCGGAGATAGTAGGTAAATCAAAAAATTATTGGGATTCTGGAGAAAGAGTTTAATATTTATCAACTGTGCCATTTATTATTCATCCTGTCAAGAATTTGAGATTTTTCTGAAGTCGTCAATTCTTTTTTGTAAATAGGTTAAGTTAGTTACCAAGCGTATGTTGTTTTATGAGGTAACTTTGAAAATTAAATAGTTTCAGTTTTTAGATATCGATAAAATTTACTTTTTCATAGATTAAGGTATAATTAGGTTTGCTGGAGACAATTGGGTAAGGGATGCGAACAAAGAGAAAAATGGTACAAAGAGATATACCAAGCACTGGGTGATTCTGAACTGATAAAAGTCACTCTAAGAGACGCTTAATGATTAAAATAAATAATCGTTTATGTATAAATGCAGATGCAAATAGCAAAAAAAAAATAAACCCTTAGCCGATGGGAAAAAAGTCAGAAATATACGAAACATATCCTACCTAATCCTAGATAACATCCCAAACCCAAAACTTCAATAGCAACCAAAAATAACCCTAAACAAAGTGGGGGGAACCAGTAAAGATTATTGCTAGCACGTCAGCTAAAATATTAGATAGCAAAAAAAAAACATCAGGCATACAATATTGTGGTTTGTTTCGACTTTTATCTCCGATGTACCGCTCCAGCATCGTAAACTTTCTTTTTATGTGCAAATGTGTCTGCTCATAAAGATACTACGTGATATTTTTGACAACCAGCCCCCTGAGGAATTTTCGTTAGAATTAAATGTTGAATATGAATAATACAATCGAGATATGGACCCTTCAATTATTCAAATGATAATTCGGATCAAATACGTGTTGGAGTTTATTTTTTTTTTAATTTTGAGACATTTTTTTTTTACTTTTTTGGTTTTGATCTTAAATTTGTTTTTATTGTATTTAACTGTTGCTTGCTAGTATAATTTGTTAATATGGCAAAAATACAGTATATCGCATTTTACAAACGCAATTAAGGTGGCGTTTGAATTCGGATCTTTTTCGTTGAAAATTACTCTCTTTATCTGTAATAACACTTCATCAATACTAACAAATGAATCTATTTAGATGAATATCAAAGTTAGAGCAAAAAAACTCAGGCTACGCCATTTTAGTAATAGTACTACTATAAACTGACATCTATGTTAGCACTACGTACAAAAACAGCCCCAGGCAATACAAAAACAGGTTCATGCCATATAAAATATTGCAGCAAACACTCCAATATCTGAGACTAAAAAAATACCAAAAATATACTCGAACTGAAAATAATATTTTGACAGACAAGCAAACACTGCTATTCAACCCAATCGTCGTCGTTAGGACAACAACGTTTTTTTTAAACTCCCAAATTGGTTCAAAAAAGCGTTTTACAGCAGTTTTAGAAATATTTGAAATTTTTTCGAGTTTTTTTTTGTTATTGGTTATTATCTAGGTTTGAATAGAAGAGTGTTTGTGAGAGTACTTTTGCTTGAAATGTGTTCGAAGTTTGGCTTGTGGATGGTGGAATTTTAAGTAGTGTTGATTCATCGCAGTTTGCAGTTTGAGGAAGTGAATGGGCTGGACGTATTATCGCGTCCGTTAGTTTCGTTTTAAAGGTTTTGTAGGAAACAGTAATTGAAGTAAAAGGAATAGTCAATATTGTGTTTGAGGTGTTAAATAATATTAAATGTCAAGACATCCAGCTTTGACTGACGCGGGCATATTTTTTTTTATCCAAAAATATTTTTTTCGTGCCTATACTGACGTCAAACGGGTTCTACATTAGTATTATTATTTACTAAATACCATAAAACTTCCAGTTGATTAGGTAATAATCAAGCTAAATACCATTTACACATTGGATATTATCGACTGCCCACTGCACCTACATTTTACTAGATAACATGGTATACCATAATGAGACTTACTTGCTAAGTCTTACTACTTGTCTCTCATATGTATTCCGAACTCAAATCAAACAATTTTAGCACTCAGAACAAAACACTACACAATCATCTGTCGTTGAAATATTTGAAAACGTGTTAAACACCACACACCAGTAGATAGCTAACTGTTTAAAACAGGTTCTCTGAACATCAAAACCCCGAGTAAATCTAAAAAGCTTTACAAGAAGAACGTAAATCGTGTCGGATAAACTGAAAGTCTAAGAAGCAACAAAATATCTGTACTTTAATTACCACTATGAAAGGCGTCGGCAATAAAAATAAAAAAGGTCGAAGGATAATGAAACGTCTTTATCTCAAAGATAAGGGAAAAGGAAACAGTTGAAATAAGAGTTCAAGAGACAAAAACTCTTAATGAAGAAGGGGGACAAAGTAATTTAAATTCGTTACTTCAACGCCATCTGCTAAATGCACTTCATTAAATCGTACTAACTGTTGCGAAGCCAAACGTCGACTGACACGGAACGAATCCGAATTTCAAATTACCGTCGCTCTTTTTCAAATTTCGAATGCAATTCTTGAGTGACAAAAAATGGCGGATCGCGGAATGAGAATGGTTATTATAAAAGTTTCGTGTGTTTTGGATTTTCTTTCCGTTTTGTTACTAAGTTAATTTATAAATGTTTTTCTTTGTTGTTCAATCAAAGTATCATTATCTCCCTTTCGCTAAGCTAACAACGTGCGGCTTGTGGCTGTTTATTTTAAATTTTGTTTGTTTTATAAATTCTTCTTTCTAAATGGTTTTGAGGTGGCGCAGAACAGAAAAACGTGGAAGGACTTGGAGGAGGCCTTTGCTCTGCTGAGAAAAATCCCTAGCCTCCTCCAATAGGCTAGGGATTTTTTTTATAATTCCACATTTCAGGAATCTTACTGGCCTTTGATTGGTAGATCAGCGCTCAAATGGGCTAGCCATACTGACTCACAACTCAAACTGAAACTGACCCACACTTAGCCATTTTCTGATTTTTCCCTTTACCTTGACCTAAAGACCTACCTCCATGCCGAATTTCAAGTCAATACGACGGAAGTGGTCTAGGTTTTTGATGAGTGAGTCAGTCAGTCAGTAAGTGTATAGTAAAAATAGCGATTTTCTGACGTCAATATCTCAAGACCTACATCATCATTCCCCTGCCCTTATCCCATTTTACTTGGGGTCGGTGCAACACGTCTTTTAGACATGTTGCTTAAAGTTTTGGCTATAGTTTTATAATCGCCCGCCTGCCTGACACTAACCCTCTTTGGGAATGCGATTGTTGGTTGCTTACCCGCCACCATTCGGGTGACCCAAGGTGCTTGGTACAGTGCACTGGGTCTTAAGGTCCATTAGTCGCCTTTTACGACACCCAATGGAGGATATGGGGTGGTGCTATTCTTTATCTCCGGACACCACACGGGCATATCTCAAGACCTACAATAGGTATAATAATGAAATTTTGTATTCTAGATAAGTAAGAAGGTGTCAACAGATACTAGAAATATGATATGCGTAAATAAAATAGATTTTGAGTTATAGGGGGGTCGAAATTGCTTCGAAATGGTTCTTGTAATTTAACCCACGGCCGGTGCTACTAACCCACGGCTTTTTTTTGCTCGAACTTGGCGGACACACTGCCGTGTGTCTAGATTTTCTGAGAATTTGATATTCAACCTATTGTTTAAATGTTAATTATCATAAAGAACCAACACATTATGCAACAACGCAATAAATAATATGAGTGGTATAGGTCACCATGCCAATTACCACTGTGTGCGACGTGTCGCGGATTTAACCCCCACGTACGATTCACAAAAATGCTTGTTCTAAGTCTGGGTGACTTTGTGCATGACATGTGTACTAATGGTCTGTGAAACTCGCGCGACACAAAGATTAAATTCCTTGGTTTGGGTACAGTTTTTTTTTAAACAATACTATCCAAGTGGTATCATAACACGACCTGGAGGCTTTCTCTCAATTATGTTG
Source organism: Chrysodeixis includens (assembly GCA_941860345.1). Classification (NCBI taxonomy): domain Eukaryota; kingdom Metazoa; phylum Arthropoda; class Insecta; order Lepidoptera; family Noctuidae; genus Chrysodeixis; species Chrysodeixis includens. Next base: position 4,465,213 of record OW796116.1, on the reverse strand, counting down.
AACTCTAGAATCCAAGCGAGCCAACTCTTTATGGTTTCAATGAATGGCATTGTTCAGAATATATATTATAGTAGAATTCCTTCTATTTCTTCCACTTATTTCTATTTTTTGTGTTGAAACACAACTTTTATATCTTACAACTTTTGTACAAACAATTTATACCTATAAACACATTGATGTAACATCAGTGTGTGTAAAGGTATAAATTGTTGATAAGGGTTTTTTTTTAATCATTTTCTGTTATTGTTAACTAATTGCCATCAAATCAGATTTAAAAAAAATACGATTCATTGACAAATCAAAAATCTACGTAAACATTTTTTAAATCTTTGTTAGATGTTGAGATAACATAAAAAATATACGTGAAATGACTACGAAAATCATATTAATTGATGTTCAAAATTGTTACCAAAATTCCGAAACATGTAAACGAGAAAAAAAAGTCTTAGTTACATATTCCAACTTGACTTTGAAGTCACAAGATCCCCTCAAAGTAAATTTGTACGATTTGTGATCTTTATAAATTCAGTTTGATTTTATTTTTTCGCTCAATTCCGAACGTAACCCGGTTTTCATCTGTCAGCCTGTTTCTGTTATTTAACTTGCTAAGTAAATAAAACTTGATATCCAATATTTTATTCTGATACTCTTGTAAATAATGGAAGTAGAAATTGTTGATGATACAGATGAAACTGGAATAGTGAAATGGAAAATAAAATTCATTTGCTTAATGAGACACTTTTTGGATGTTAACATAACTGAATGTGATTAAATTTGTCGATCCATTAAAGGTTTATCCGAAAAGAGGATTATAATATCGAAATCAATCAAAGGTTCTTTTTCACGTATAAAAAAAGTAAAAAATAAGTTTACCGACAAGACCTGCACTGATACAAATAATAATGGCCGCGGGACATATTATAGTGCACAAACACAGGAGCACAGAGCACTATATTTATTTTTTCTCATAGCCCAATGGGACGGCATCCGACTCAACTGGAGAGAGAGCAGACGCAGAACACTGAAGTTTTTAGTTATTTCTAAAACGCACCCAACATTCAAAAAGTCGGTACGCGTCTCGGGGATTGAGTTCAACACCTCTTACACTAGGCTATCACAGCTTCAGCTACAAAAAATACCATTTTAACATTGTTTAAGAACTTCAAACTAATCTAAAGTCCCATTTACATATTGTCGGACAAACTTAATTTTTTAGCACCAACTTCAGTCATCTTCACATCTCGTTCATTAACTAAGTTCTTTCTCGAATCTTCTTTCACGCCACAAAACTATGCAGTTCAACTATTTTCATGCACGATTTAATAGTTTTAAAACTTTACACGACGACTTCAAATGTAACAAACAAAAGTGATCGACTTTTAGATTAAAATTCTCTTGGAAAGTTAAGCTCTCCAGACATTCTCTCTATTTGCCTTTCTTAAGGCAATATTTGATCCCATCCTTCTTAATGTTAATGCTAAATTTGTATTGACTTACCCCGTCTCGGTTTCATTGTCTTTATTTTTAGTATCTTAACCTATTTTAGTGTCTTTGTCTTTTATAACGTCAAATATTAAGTCACTAGTATTATTGGAATATTTAAAATCGTTTATGTACTCGATTTCTTTTATACCTGTCATTGTAGCTTTTGCTATTTTGTGTTCGGGACCATCATTTTTTGCTTAAATTCTAATTAATTAATTAAAAAAAAATATGTTGAGCCACCAGAGCCATTATCTTTCATTCATCAATCATTTTACGCCTAGTAAGCTCTAACGAGTTTTATTTTATGAGTATAGTTTACAAAATTATGTCATGAAAGAAATATATCAAAAATAATAGTATGAAACTATTAAAAACATGATCAAAACCTACCTTACCTATTATACCTTTCACTGCCAAAAATCGAATCCAAATTTCAGAATTCCAGATCCCAAAATTTCAGCATCCACGTCGACTTTTGGCAAAAAACTCGTGTTTAAATAAACACCATATGTTACCGGCCGGGACAAACGGAAGGGACGTCAATGGCGCCATAAAAATGGTAGGGAATACTATCACACGGTTTACGGTCATAAGACGTAAAACGACTGGGATAAGTTATGTACTTGTGTCCGAAATTTTGGTTATCTTGTTCGTTTATATCTCTGCAGTTCAATAAAAAGATACTGTGTTACTGGCCACAGGGATATATAAATATGGTCGTGTTCTGCCTTGTATCGTAAATCTGATTATGTTTTAGTATGAAGGAAGGCAAGTGATAGTAGATTAGAACAATCCTGCTTTTGCATTGAAAGATTTTTTTTTTTAAGTTCCATGATATTTTATGAAAATGTTTGTTAAAGTTATAAGTGGAAACTTCTAAACTCTTTTGATACTTGAATTATTTTTAAGACAATTCCATGATCTTAGACCAGATCTGTATTACAGATCAGTAACATTTCAGAGAAAAAATGTGTAAAATACTGCAAAATACCATTGAAACGCAATAAAATATTCCGATCACGTAATCATCATACCATAAAAAGACGACGTTATCCAAAATCTTTAATACACAGATCAAATGATTACAACTTCATAAACCGTAAGATATTGGACGAGGATTTAATAAACAAACATTTTACTGGCCTACATTATGCCAAAACAATTCTTATTTTAATATGCAAATTCGTTGAAAGCATCGCGGCTTCGTATAAATTGAATTTCCTTGCTTTCCATTCAATGACCTTAAAGATGGGTCCCCAAATTCTTAGTCGGCCAAATCGGATGGAAAAATCCAAGTTGGATAAGAAAGGGTCTTGGATAAGGCAGTTTTACAGCGGTCAGTGTGCTAAAGGTCATTTTTAACAGGTTTTAAAAAAGGTTACGTACTTCCTTTGTAGGGAATGTGGGGTTTGACGTGTGCTATCTGGTCGCTCATTACGGGACCCGAGAGGGACCTGGGAATTGTGTGAATTTCAAGCAGGTATAACTGGCAAATGAGAGGTACTTCTGAATAATGATGTGTTGGGTTCCAGTATTGCTAATATGGGTTCAGATTGTTGGTACTTTGTGTTTTTGTTGCAATGTTTTAGTTTTTATGACTTTAAAACTACTATTTTAAGCGTGAAACGACTAATGCCTGTAAGTTATGCTTAATAAGTATTTACATCATTAAAATTATATTCTGCAAATGAGAAGTTCTCTTTGCATTGCTTTTGCCTATTAATTTATATTATGCTCTATCCTTATCGGCTTAAAAAGAGAAAACTTCACAACAATTGCAAATACCGTGTGTTCCAGTTGTAATTAGCACCAATAGTATCATAATATAAGGTAACAAATGTTATTATATCATATCATAAATAACACCCTATATATATTTTGTGAAAACGACACATCAATTACTTACAACAACTTCCTAACATAAAATAAATACTACCAATCTACACAACTTCGTCATACAACATAACTAGGCACCAACAACTCGAACATTACACAAAATCTCGCGAACTCTTAACAAGCAGAAGTTGAATCGATCATATCAAATTGAAATTCGAATTGTAGGGAACATTTCCTATTATACCAGGGGGCCTACTACCTCCTCTCGCAGAAATTCACAACAACGCGAAAACGAGACAGCGCTCTACATTTCTCGTGCTATCTCGCTTACACATTTGCACCAGTTTTATATCAGGCGTTCGTAATAGACCCCCAATAGTACGGAATACTTAAGTGCCTTCAAGTGATTGGTAAGTTAACAGATTGCCTACTACCTCCTCTCAAAGAAAAACTCACCAACGCGAAAACGAGACAGCGCTCTACATTTATCGTGCTATCTCGCTTCCACAACTGCAACAGTTTTATGTCAAGATTTGGTGATAGACCCCCAATAGTACGGAATACTTAAGTGCCTTCAAGTGATTGGTAAGTTAACCGATTCGAGTTACCTCGTTACTAAGGCCCAGAGTTCACTGTGTCAATTTGAGGTGACGTTTTCAATAGCTAATTGAACTATTACGGAATGCAAACGTTGGGTTGTTTTATCTAGATATGTATTTAGAAATATATAAGTAGGTATGTTTATTAGTTGTCTAGTACTGCAATGATAACACAAGTTATTCTGGTTTACCTTATTTGAGACTAGATGGCGTTGTAGGAATATTGAGGATAATTTATTCGATTTTGATCATGCGTGTACTTGGAATGAAATATTAAGAAGAATTAAATATCATTTCGGTGGCTGTGGATATTTTAGATAGTTTGAATGTTATCTTGAAAGACGAAAGTTTTAATAGTATGCCGCATACAAATAATGATGTCGTTTACGATTATGATTTAAAGCATACAATATACTTTTTTATTCCATTAACAGGAAATAGTAATAATTAAAGTCATGTATTTTTTACGAAAATTTAATACTCTGACCTATCTCAATAAAATAATCATCACAGGTACCTGCTAAAACAGAAATTATGGACGACGATTTCTCCCAAAACATAGTAAGACCGATAACACTAAAATATTGATACAATTAAGCCCAATGTAACTGAATTTACATAACAATCCTTCCAAAACCCTTGTAAGGAGACCATAAGGCCATTGGAACCCGATTAATGTCAAGTCCCTTTACCTAAAGACCTACCCTCTCTTTAAATAAGGCCGCAGTACTTGTGAGAACGAGACAGCGCACGAAACAACGTAGAGCGTTGTCCCTCTTCCACAAAAACAATTGTCTTGCGTTCAGATGTCGTGGTAGATTTTTAGGTAGGCCCTTGGTCCGATCAGCTCGTTTAAAAGGTAAATTAGAATAATTACTAGCCAATCCATTTCAAAGCATCCTTGAGGAATTCCTTGAAAACTATCATTTGTTTCAATAAATTCACCCAAATTATTATTGGTTTGACAAGGTCGAATCAAAGGATGAATTTTAAGTTTGGTTGTCAAATATTCAACAAGGTTTTTGGTGTTTATTTATGGTTTTGTACGGTTTATTGTAGATTTTGGTCATAGTCAGGGCTGTTATTTAACTTGAAAAACTTACTTAATATGGTTTTCGCGCAAGTTTTTCAGGTACGCTGATTGATGTTTTTTCTTCGAGTAAACGTCATTTTTTTCAGCAATATTATTGCCACATTCGTTTTGAAAGTTACATTTGTTTGTATTTACGTTTAATTTTAAATAAATCGAGTCATATTTTTATTATTCTATTATAATTAAATCGAGATTTGTTCGAGGAAAACCAATAAGTTCTGAAGTAACTATAATGTCAGTATAGCTTCTTTGGTTACCGAAACAATATGATATCGAACTTAATACCTAAACCAGCACATAAAACGATCAACAATCCGTCCCTTTCAAAATGCATGCGTAGAGTATTGGGCAGATTTTAGAAAAGATATACAAACTTAAAACTCCGTCCTAACCAAATAGCATCAATCCCAAACCTTTTCCCATCAAATAATAATATTATCACCACCATTTGGTTCCGAAATTCGAGATGGTATTACAGGAATCAATAGACAAACGAAAGCCTTTATACACCCCTAGATATTATTATACCCTACAATAAACATAAGGGTTTGCCAGGGCTGCCACATTGGCCCAAAAAGGAAATATCTCTAAATTATTTGAAGGGAAAAAAATTGATTGAAGAGCATTGACTTAAGACGGAAAAATCGAAATTAGAAGAAGATTGGAAGACCATATCAGTTTTAATATGCAAAAGAAGTCTTAATAACTACCCAATTAAAATTTTCTCCACAAAAATCTCTAGCACTTTTATACGGCAAACCTATCCTACTACAACTAAACGGCCACATCTCCAACCTGCCTCAAAATCACCGCTTCTTCATTCACTATAATCAAATTCCCAAACAAGGAAAACAGTTTTGGCAAAACCCAGCACCCTGAAATAGGGCAAAAATCCTCGGATTGTTTCTAAAGGGATACAGACGATATTAACACATCAAAGTTATCATGCGATCTGTCATGGCGAAGCGTTACATATGGGAAGTGTGTGCGTGTATTTTTTTTCGGATTGGGCCCTTTGTGTAAATGGGATAACAGTAGGTTCAGTTTGTTTTGTACTTGTAGATTTTGTGATGTTTTTTTGTATGAGTATCCAAAATAGATCTTTAACCTATCATAATTTCTTCAAGTTTTCTGATGGGTAGGTTGTACTTTGAGCTAGGTAAAGTGAAAATAAAAATAAATATCTAATTGATTGACCAACAGCAATGATGAAAATTATCATTGCGGCAAAAGATATGATAAACTTATGGACGCCACAGAATATGTCATTCTTTTAGCCAATTTTTGAACCGACAATATTTAGATGCCATCGTAGACGTGATCAAAATCACTTTTAATTGATTTGTAGTAGAGACTGATTAACCAATACACAATTAGTTTAAACCCTCTCCACTCCGCTCCACCCAGCTCTAGCTCACAAATTCATTTTTCTTAACCTTCTGCCAAAATATGTCACATGACACATTATCGGCCATATTGTCGCCTTTGTCCCCGTTATTAGATGTTAAACAGTTGATTAAATATTTTGTTATATATTTCTGTTTGTCTGAATCATTGATAAGGGCTCTTTTACCCTTTGTAATTGTTTCTTTGTTATACAAACTCTTTTGTTATATGTCTTTTATTGTTATATTCCGTGTCTTTAATCTTTACAAATACTTTACGAACAGACGCATGAGGTTCTATAAAGATTTATGTAACAGAACGAGATGGAGCTATAGTAATATGTGTTGCTGTCTCTTTTGCTCGTAGAACAAAGTTGGCGTTTCCCGTTAATAATAGCTGGTGATGTAAAAGTGTGGAAATTATTGGAGTTGTCAAAGTTTTGTTTGAAACCTTATAATGTTTGAGCAAGTTTTCCTTGCCTACCTTCGTTGCGTAATTTGATAAAGCAGTTGCTAATGGCTGGGTTTCTACCATACAATGGTTGAGAATTTCTCTTTATTTGTTTTTTCTTTGAGGTAAAAGCTTGTTCGAAGCTAGAAACGATGTGATGTTAATTGATTATCAAATGATAATATGGCTTCTTCTATTAGTGTTATGGCAAGAAACTCGAAATGATTTAAATTTTTATGTCTTAGTGTAAATTGTGTATGCTAGTTTCATTATATGAATGTTTACGAAACCCATAACCTGATATCAATTTAAGTTCCATCACCGTTTTATTTTAAGTAGGCCTTTTAAACACTTTCAAAATGTTACTGATTTTAGTTACCTACAGCTTTTTATTTTTAAAAGAAAAATATAATTTCTCGCAATTTAAAAGAGCTTTACTTGAAGAAATGTAAACGTAAGTTATTTCTAAATTCATCAGAATCAACTAACATGTAGCTTAAACTAGGAAAGGAACATTTAAGGAAAATTCCAGTGACCCACATTTAGACATACATACAATCATAATATATAAAGCCTTACCTTCCATGAATTACAGGTAGATAATTAATTAATAAAACCTCAAACGGAGCTATAGTATGCGTCGCGGCTCCGCTCGCCTCAACCGTTTTTCATATGGGCCCTACGTAAATATTTCAGGCTGAAAAGGTCGTTGTTACAAGGAGGTCGAATTTCTGTAAAGGAGGTATTATATTTCAGAGTATTGTTATTCTTTATGTTAGTTTTTCATGTTAAAAGACAGAAGTATACAAATTTTAGTTTTTACATTTTTATATTCGGTTTGTAATGTAGTTGATTTATTTAATTTTTTGAGGTAGACAAATTACCCACGATTTTGTCATATCAAGCCTGAAGGAATCTGCCGACTGCAAGACAATTTTCAAATCTTTTCAGACCTTGCTCTGAAAAAAAAACAAACTAAAACTAAAACATGTTCTTAAAATTTTCAAATCACTTAGAAGATAAATAAATTCCTTACACAGTAAATTAGCTCAAAAACGATAAAACCCTTGCAAAGCTTAGAACAGTTAGCTTGCAAAGAGCAAAGTAGCTAAAAAATTAAAACAAATAAATACTCAGTTTAATTAGGTCATACAATAAAAATCCATCTGTCTGAAATGAATCTGAAAACTGAAACATCCATTTCTCATCGCACATCATATTGCGAGAGGCTGAATACACATAACGTTTGTACCGCACAAATATGAAATGTAACCTCTTTGCATCCACTTATAATAGTGTGGCTAGTTTAAATATGTACGGTATATCTTATACGCATGGTTGAGTATTTTATTAATTATTAAAAGGTACATCAATTGCATGACATAAGCAGTAATAGCTTTGTGGTATAATCGTTGAACTGCCAACTCAAAGATCGTAAGTTCAAATACTGAATGCACAAATGACTTTTCGAATTCATGTGCATATTAAAAAGTAATTATAAGTTGCTTAAGGAAAGAAGAAAACGATTAAGGAAAACATCGTGAGGAAACCAGAATATCTGAAAGTTTTTAAAGGGTGTATGTTACCAAGTCAGAGGGCTTTAGGTAGTCTAAACTCTGACACCAGGTTGTGCAATCAACTGAACCATATCAAACAAAATGTAGGAAAAGGAGAAGAAGAAGCCTATACATACATTATATATTATTGTCACATCATATTCTAAAGTAAAGTACTAATGTAACTGCCAATTATAGTTATACACAGCTCTTAAAACATCATATAGCAACAACCTTTTATCTACTCATGTTTATATTAAATAGAAACAAAATTTATCATTACATATTATTTAACCCAATATCTATCTATACTTTCAAACAATTATTCATCCAATCTAAAATAAGGACATCTAAAATGAATTTCAAACCCGTGAACGTATTAAATGACAAAAACTAAATCGACCAAAAACTCGGCAAACTGATATTCAATTCAATCCACTTTAAAAAAAATCTATTACACTTACATCCACGCAAAACTGAACGCCATATAAAAAGTCCTGGTCGAAATTCAGGTGGCAAATGAACTGTTTTTGCTCTATCACACCACCAGTGTAATTTAGACCACCGCGCCCCCCGATTCCTTTTCAATTTGGGACATAAGGGGGAGTTCTGATTAGATTAAGGGGTCAAGTTATTTTAGTCGGTCCTGTCTTGCATCGTTTCAAGGGTTATCGAGTACCGTAGGTATTCGATTTTCAAATGAAATTCGATAGTGGTGCGGTTAAACTAGTTGTGTTATAAGTTCGATTTTTCGAAATATTTTTTTTCTTTCTATTTCGGGCTGTGATTTTTTATGCGGACAGGTCGGGTTTTTAAAAGTTTTCCGATACGTGCTCTGAGTTAAAGTTATTTATACTTTTTGGTGGGTTTTGTTCAAATAGAAATGTACTAATGACGTTAAAATTGACCACAAACTGAAAAGTAGAGATACGGGAACAGTAGAGTTCTTTGTATACTAGTACATGTTAAAGAGTTTTTTAGAGAGAGTTCTGATCAGTTCTGATTAGTGCTAATACGCGTGAGTTTTTTAACTTATTCCCTGATCATGCTTTATTTAAATTTTGCAGTAAGTTTTTCTCTATGGAACTAGTTTATTGATGTTTCTTAATTATTACTTTTGACGAGACAGTAATAATTATGCGTTGCTTTTTATTGCGATCCGCATGTTTTACAAAATTCCCGTTATGGGTCGTCTACTTCCGTTTTTCATCCAATAGTAGGCGTAGTAGTAGGTCGTTTGCATTAATATTATTCGAGACTTCCATAATTTAATACATCAGTAACAATGGTCCCAATATAATACAATCACATGACCAGTACATATCCTTTAATTGCGTCTTACAGCACACTACGGAAGTAAATCTATTTGTAAAGGAAACCGCACGATCCTTTGAAAGCAGTACATTGGTGTTTCTATATATTATGCACTAGCTGTTGCCCGCGACTTCGTCTGCGTGGTATTCAAGATGTGTAGTGCTGTACAAAAAGTAAAGCTAAATAATGTTTAATGCTTGCTCCCTAATCCTGTTCCGTTCCAAACTACCTGATTTCTTAACTTCCTAATCCTAACCTCTAGTCTTACAAACATATTTGACTGTTAGTTAACACTGCTAGTTTTTTGCTGTGGCCACTATCTTGCACTGATTTGACAATTTGGATTGAAGGACTTGAAAACGGGCGATGGCAAAGAAGTGTACTGGACTCTTACTGGCTAAAGCGCCAGAGTGCTTCACCGTATCCTATTGTCGGGGGCCACGGGAACGCTTTCGCAATCTATCGCGAGCCCCGACAGGAGAGCTCTTTTTAACGGAAGCTTCTTCGTTAACGTAGAGCCAGCTTTTGCCAGCCCTTATTAAGAGGCGCGCGGAAGCACCATGCATTTCGTCTTTGCCTTTATAACAGTAGACTGCCCTGAGACTACTGGCGTAGGTTATTTATGGTGGTTGGAGGAGGGCAAATAAGGCCCTTCTTCTATCCCTTGCTCGTCGAACATGGATCTGGTGGTTAGATGAAGCCTTTCACTTTTCCTTGAGCGTCATCACTTCTTCGCAGAACTTGGTGACGGCGCACCAACTAACCGCGGACACTTTGGCCACTCTAGGCGGTGTTACATCGTCGTTACGAAGATGTCGGATTCTCACTGGATGTGAGAGGGGTCTGTATACCCAAATTTGCCAAATTTTATTTGCCTACCTTTTTGGGTTCTGAGACGGTTGAATGCTTTCTGAACAGGCCTCTGCAAGGTGGGCCGGTAGGCCGGACGGTAGAGTGTATGTTCCTGAGTTAGGACATAAGTAGTAGGAGATAGTTGTCGATCTGCCCAGATCTTGCACCGAGCTCGAGTTGGAGTTGCAATAGTAGTCAGTGTATATCGGAAGAAGCTCTTTTGGCTCTTAAGTCTACCAGATTTATGTCTCTTCTAACGTCAGATAGAGCAATGCCAATCAGGAGGAGAACTTATTGAGAGGAGTTGGTCTTAAACAGCCAGATAATTTTCGACACGTTTGCACTGTGCGCTGTGGTGCGGAGAACAGCAGGCGCTGCTCCCCATTCATCTTCTATTCCGTTTTCATTCTACCCTTGACAGATATTTTACGCACACATAAAAAACAATCACGGGAGTACGCATATTCGTACGCAATATTAATAATAGCAGCCTACCTTTATAATACTTTACCTATGCAACTACCCTATGCCATCGCAATTGGTGCACAATTGTGGTAGTGTATAGGCACTATCAAATCTTTATGGCCACGCGTTACACACACCAAAATTGCAGTCAACAGCTAAGTAGTTAATTCAGTATTGTAAATCATTTACCGTCCACACTATTTTTTGTTTTAGTGTAGTTGGTTTTCTTTCACTTTATATCCACAGCTCCTCCTAAATTGGATGAGACTGTCCTAGCTTAAACAGTAAGTATCATATATTATACCAGATACCATATAAAAGGGTTTTAAAGAACAATTTTAGGATGTTAAAAAAATCCAAGCGCTTCGTACAATACTTTTATACTACCAAAAACGAAAGAAGAAAAAAAAATATACTTGACTGAGATTCGATTCTTACTCAAAAATTATTAAAAAATAAATTAAAAAAATGTGTGTCGAAATGAAATTTGAACTTGGAGTGGAAAAATACGAAGCTCGTACTCCCCTGAGCCCGCTATTTTAATTTCTATATAGTAAGCCAAATAGCATGTTAATATTAATGTCAAAACATAAAACCATAGCAACAGTATTTTGGTCACCAGTTGCGTGTTCTTAAAAAAAATAAAGGTTTATTGCTAAGACCCCATGGTTAATAACCTGATAATAAATAGCCTATATGTTGTCTAGACCTGTCCTTAATCTTCATGCAAAATTTGAACAATATACTTATGTACATTAAGTAGTTTTTTTCGATTAGCCGGTAATTGTCATAAAATTTGTGATTGCTCACCCTCCATATCAAATAGCGCAATAATATGTAGAATTTATGTTGTAACGACCTCTAGTCAATATATTCTGAAAATCTGAAATGAAATGAAAATGAAGTCTGTACATTATTTTTTTGGGATTATCCCGGACATATGTTTACGGGTAGTTTAACAATTTTATGACAATAGTTCTTTAAACAGGTAACCGTCACAAAACGATGGGCAGAAAAACTTAGCACTCACGTAAACAGCTTTAATTTTCATCGACTTAGCTTCAAAACAGTCGGAGTTTCATAGAAACGTACCTCCCCCTTTTTACCCCCGTTAAGGCAGAATTTTCAAAAATCCTTATTGCGTCATTCTTAACTTCTAACTAAATAGCCAAATATTAATTTTAATCGAATTAGCTTCAAAAACTGACGGACTTTCATACAATCTTACCCGCCCCTGTTTACCCCCTTTAAGAGCAAAATTCCAAAAAAAAGATAGCTTAAATGTTAGCGAGGACTAATAGCTACATAATAAAAAAAAATTCATCAAAATCCGTCCAGTAGTTTTTGAGTGAAAAGCGGACAACAAACAGACAGACAGACAAAAATTTTTTTTTTCATACTTTTGGATTCTATTGGTTGTATGAAGAACCCCCATCTAAGTTTTTCTTTAATATCTTTAATGTACAGACATGAGCTTGTTACAATTTTATTATATGTAAGATAAGATAAGATAAGATAAGATAAGATGAAATGAAAATGAAATCTCTACATTATTTTTTTGGGATTATCCCGGACATATGTTTACGGATAGTTTAACGATTTTATGACAATAGTTCTTTAAACAGGTAACCGTCACAAAACGATGGGCAGAAAAACTTAGCACTCACGTAAACAGCTTTAATTTTCATAGACTTAGCTTCAAAACAGTCGGAGTTTCATAGAAACGTACCTCCCCCTTTTTACCCCCGTTAAGGCAGAATTTTCAAAAATCCTTATTGCGTCATTCTTAACTTCTAACTAAATAGCCAAATATTAATTTTAATCGAATTAGCTTCAAAAACTGACGGACTTTCATACAATCTTACCCTCCCCTGTTTACCCCCTTTAAGAGCAAAATTCCAAAAAAAAGATAGCTTAAATGTTAGCGAGGACTAATAGCTACATAATAAAAAAAAAATCATCAAAATCCGTCCAGTAGTTTTTGAGTGAAAAGCGGACAACAAACAGACAGACAGACAAAAATTTTTTTTTTCATACTTTTGGATTCTATTGGTTGTATGAAGAACCCCCATCTAAGTTTTTCTTTAATATCTTTAATGTACAGACATGAGCTTGTTACAATTTTATTATATGTATAGATTTGAGTTGTGGCTGTGTGTAGCCAGCAATGTATAGGGTACGTAGATATTGTTTCGTTGTTATATAATGTTGGTATGTTGTACGTCTGAGGTATAGTAAGTACGAATATTTATTACGGGAAAGTTTTATAAGTTTGACCTCTTTGTCTGTCTGTTTGTACATTAGCATGTAAACGAGTAAACCAAATTAGATGTAAATGTTTTATTTGAAATCAATGGTTAACAAAATCATTTATATGGTGGGAGGTTGGGAGGGGGTTGATGTAATGATAACAAACTGTTTTATTTTCCTAACCACCTTAGCGGCAGATGCTTTTAACAATATATGACCAATAATAATGCGAATGAGAACTATGTAACATAATATATTATAATTACATTTAACATTGAATCCTACATACAAACAAATCTTTGCATAAAAACAAGCACCAACACACAAATCTCAATAACTTCTCCAAAAACACACCCCTCAAACAAACTTTAAAATTCACTCGATTCATCCCAACTACTCGTTACGATATCGATACCTTTTACGATCTAACGTCAGTGTATAATTGATTTTGTTCAAAGCTACCAAAACTCTCGAGTCTAAAGGATAATCGTCTATTTTCCGCTTACTAACTTTGTCGGATCGTTCGAAATTGTGTCTGAAGGAAGATGTGTTGTTTTTGTAAATAGCTTGTGTTTCTGTAAACTATTATAATGACGTTTCTCGACGCCGTTTCCTTAATAACCTCAATAATAAAAGTATAAATAAAAATAGAAAAAAAAAATGATTTTTAAGATTTTACTCCTAAACCGATTTTAGTAATTTATTTACTAATAGAGCTACATACATCATCAAAGAGTAACATAAGCTATATTTTATTCCATCAGGTTATAAGAGTAAAGGAACAGCGAGGCAACTGTTTTCGCATACTTACTTGTTCACTATGACATGTCCTGCCATGGTTTTGTAGTAACACTTATCGCCGTGGTCGAAATTGGGTCGGAAATCATGCGAAGGAGAACTAAAAAAATTACTGCGCGACTTTTTTCCCTAATCTTTAGTGTTCCACTACTGGGCAAAGGAATTTCCCAAGTCCCTCCACGATTTTCTGCCTTGCACCGCTTCAAACCAGTCTTCGCGGTATAGTATTGCGCGACTAGTAAGCCCATTTCAGCCCACAAAGAAAAACAAAACACAACATACAAAATATGAAGACCCAAAAGAAATTCGTCCAAACTCTAAATTTCTCACAAGTTTTTGTGGCGTCGATTATCCCCGAACATTCTACCATTCTAGCAATCTACCGCAGTTAATGACACTATCTTAATTCAATTGTGGATATCTTGAAGGTAATAACTCTGTTGCGGTGGCTGTGTATGGTAGGACGTAAGTTACGCTTTTTTTTGTTTGGTTTTTCGTCTGGCTTTTCTGGTAACAAAATACAATTTTTAAAAATGTTTTGGTGTTTGATTTTTTTATCTGGTAGAGGTTTTTTTCAGCAATGAAACTAAATTAAAAAAAGAAATGTTTTGACTTAGTATTGATGAAATAAATTTTACTATTTGCAACAGCCGAAAACTCGAAACTTTTTCCACGGTTTTTTTAAGAATATAAAATTGCAGTAACATATTTGTAAATCTTTTGTAAAAGTACCTACTGTGATATTCTGTAGGTATGTGCCTCAAAAACACGCGTTTCGTTTGAGCCAAATTTATGTGATGTTTTTTGACAGCCGTTAAGTTATTGCAATTTTATTATGGGCCTTATACTATGTAAATCAATCGTCAGCAAAATAATTACAGTGACAGTCGCAATAATGTAAAATACAGTATTAAACTGGATCAAGACTATAATTGATCCGAAATATCTTAGACAAAGGCTACACATAAAAGTAGTGAAACCCAAAACACCCACTTTCACAGATCCTTAAGGTATTTTTTTACTCAACCTTCAGTATCCCACAGCTGGGCAAAAACCCCCAAATCCTCTCACTACCAAAAAGACAGGCCCGTACTTTCCACCACCCGTACAGCCAACAAAAAAAGCTACATCGCGACCGCATCAAATAGGTAATAACGTAACGTAATTACGATCAGTAGCGGTACGTACCGCATACACACATTATATATTAATACTAGTCTTCCGTAATATCTATATAATAAAGACAACTTTTTTCATAGCTCTTATTTCATAGCAATACGGTTCAATTTCGCTTGGCTTTTTGTGTTGAACGTACTGTCAAAGCAGAGATGGTCACGCTAGTGCAAATTATATAATTGTGTTGTGAACTTTATTGAAAAATTAAAGAAGACTGCGATGGGTTTCTGTTTCGTGTTTGAAGCTAGTTTCTAGTAGTTAATATTAGGAAGTGTTTTTAAAGAGGTTACAATAAGAAGTATTTTAAATAAAGCTACTGTATAGCGGCAGGTCACAAACTTTAGGCGAAATCCTACTAATATTATAAACGCGAAAGTTTATAGATGGATGTTTGTCACTCTTTCATGCTCAAACTTAGATCAATTTTTATGAAATGCTGGATTCTGAAAATGATAATCTATACGTTTGCATAGATTACTTTTTGACCGACAAATAAGTAATGTTTTAGAAGCTAAAACTGACATTCAAACTCGCGAAGTCACAGGAAACAGCTAATTTATAATCGTGTCTCTAGTAGTCAAATCATCAGCAGAAAGAATAATAAAAATAAATTCTAGAGATTGTGTCAAAGCTTCTTTATTTAACAAGGAAATATAAATTAAAAGTTTATAAAAAGGAAATTAATACAAAAGAAAAAAAAACACATAAAACGTCTTGAAAGGAACAAAACAAGAAAGAACCGACTAGTTGCTTTTACACAAACAAATGGCAAACAACGAAACAACACAATCTATATTTTATGTTATACTAACGTTTGAATTGCATACCTACTATAAACTCTCAAAGCTAAACTATTACCGGTGTGGGAAAGAGATGGCGCTATACACTGTGTATGGTGGCGTCTCGCTTCCACAACAATAACAGTCTCACTTTGAGATTTCGTGGTATGTAATAGAGGGGGGATACCGACAACGCGTCCATAATTTAGTTCTACCTGTAGATATTCTGGGAACTGAAGAAACACCTGTGTCGTCTTGGATAGCGATGGTATTGTCACAGTGTAATAATGTATATAGTATGAAGTCTGTATAATATAATGGGGTGTTACTCGAGTTATGCCTATGTTATACTGTAGGATTGTTGCTGTCGCCAGCTTATACACTGGCAACTGCGGACTGGACTGGACTTCATGTGGTTGATGGAATTGGGGTATATTTAGTTAATCAATTATTATTTTTTGCATGGCATTGATTTTTCCTGTATGCATTCAGTTTAATAGTGGAGTCACCCAGTGCACTGAAAAAATGAAAAATATCTTTTTTCATTTTTTTAGTGCACAGTGTGCATTAAAAAATATATCTACATTTCTTAGAAATGGCCAAGTATTTAATACGGTTTGTATTTATACTGTGGTTTTGTGCTAGTAAGAATGTGGTAGTTCGTTTTAGATGCGTAGTATAAGTGATAAGTCACTTAAAACAATGTTCGTTGAATAGATTGTCGTTGGACATAATATAATCAAGATACACCCTAGGATACAAATCAACGTTTAAATTTGCCCACATCCCGATTACACATGCATATTACCAGCCCTCTTGTCATGTCTGTTAAAATATAATTATGATAAGCTTGATGAGTCCTTCCGAGTTAAAAAAATCGAAGCAAATTTTTAATTTATTTTTAAATAATGCAGTTTCCTTACGCGTATTTATAAAAAGTGCTCGACTAGTTTCGGAACCAACCGGAGTCTTTGATCATAAGCTGACGCCTGTGCAGGGTCGCGAGTCGAACTGTTAGGGCATTTTAGATAAAAATGCTTAACTAACCGTATATTTTAACTATCTCAGACCTCTTAGCACCGCTTTACCGACATTAACGCAAGAGATTCTAAAAGCAAAAACTAACGTTATCCAATATTATTCCAAACATTTTGATCCCATCAAATATCACGTTGAAATTCATTCAAAATATTGCTATTTCAAACCCAAAAACTAATAAAATGATAGCCGTAATTAAAATACCGTGCAATTCATCCATTTTACCACAAATGCTTTCATAAAACTCGAGTTATTCTAGAAACTAGAAATGCAAAGCAACAAATAGAACATAATACATGATATTTTGTAGCAAACTAATATTATTATTGTGATTTTGTTTGAAACTGAATGTTTTTAGTGTACGTTTATGATGTAGATTTGAGCCACTTCCTAAGTGTAGTAGTCAATTTCTACTTTAACGTAATCAAATAAACAAATACTATTCTATAAAAAAGGTTGACTATCCATGCGAGTTACGGAAATCGCCTGTACGTGCACTTTTTCAAAAAGGAACACATCGATTGCATTTTCTTATTGCTTCAAAAACGTCTGTATAAATCAGTCAGGCTAAAGTAACTGGCATACAGCCAGGGGTTGCAAACTTTTAACATCAGTTAATCTAACACGGGACTGTTGGCGGGAATTCAAGTTGTTTTTTTTTTAAATTTGGCACAGGCACGAAATAAAACCAAATACGTTAATTGCTGCGACCCAAATTGGTGCCTCTTTGTATTCAGTAGTGCACTAATTAAAAAACCGAAAGGTATGCGGGATTAGTGTGCGTTCCGATTTTAAATTGAACTGTCAAACTAAGTAATTTGGATACGCGGGACTAGATAACGAACGGATTTAAAACTAAAACTAAAAAACTGTCCTTGGCAAAAATCGTGACGAAACTTGGATTCCAAATTTTGGAACCTGAAAATCACCAATCCACAGTGTCAGTGATCAATGCTCAAACTTTCCCTAAATGGGAAGAAGCCTGTGCTCAGCTGTGGGATGTATATAGACTGGTTTATTATTATTACTAACTACAATTTTATTATATTATTATCAATAAAAATTACCAGCTTTAAAATGTTCTACGGCTACGGCATACCTTCGTCTCGTTTAGGGAAAGTTTGAGCACTGAGCATTTTCTAACATGAATGCTAACTGAAACTTTTTTATTTGGAAATAATAAGAGAATATTGATATAAATTGCAATTTAATTGACTTATAATTGGCCCAATTAGTACAATTAATCATAACCGTGAAAAGAGGTCGTCTCTTTCCACAAAACCACAGGAAAATCCAAAAAAAGAAGAGGAACGATTTTCGCACTCCCTCCCACTCAGGTACAAATTAATAATTAAGCAAAACAAATTTATCACTGTACCAGGCAGGCTTTAAACATAGGAAAGTAGGGGCAAGCAAAGTTTTTCTCCTTTATTAAGAATTTAACGTTTATTGAGGTCAAATCGGTGTTACTCTTTGGTCCCTCGAGAAATCATTGGCACACAGGCTGTATAAAAAATGTACAGATTGTAAAAAAAAAGATTCCTAGTTATATGTTTTTTTGTTTTAATAATTGATCTCATTGCGACAGTAGCTTGGCGTTATTGAGATAAGGAAAATTAGACAGTAAGCCATATATTACATTTGGTTCTAAATTCTACTTAATTTATTCAAATTAATTGCTAGTTGCTAAACAATATAATTGTACAAAATTGGACCTAATTTATAGTACCTACAGGCAGAAATGTTAAGATTTTTTGGTGCAATGGTAACCAGGCAAACTCCTGATTAACATGACATTTGTTACTACATTTTAAATACTAATTAAATCCAACATATTACTATCCGACATATCCGTCATAGTACTAGCCTATAACATCCCATTGCCGGGCACAGGCCTCTTCTCATGAAGGTTTGAGTATTTATCTCCGCACTAGCTCACTGCGGGTTGACGATTTCAAATTCCAATATTTGGAAACTAGGTTAGTGGTGTTTTAGAATAATTTCGAAATTACATATAACTTTGAAAAATATCACTTAGGTACTTGCCTGCGCTGGGGATCGAACCTGCACCTACATACACAACCACACTTAGAACTGCAAGGCCATCATAATATTTTTTTTTAACAAACACAAACCAAGAAAAAAAAATGTACTTTCTAATCCCTTCTCACAAAAAAATTGCTTATTCAGAATCTGTTCTAAGATAAAAATGTAAGTATAAGACTATAAGCTAAGATCAAAAGTGTCTGTGACACTTTGCATTACATTTTCTTTTAATTCAGAAATTGTAGAAGTTGACAGACAGTGCCTTCCACCACCTCTTAAAGTAATATTAATGCAGTTGTGGAAGCGTGACAGCGCGCTACACGGCGTAGAGCGGCGTCTCTCTTCCACAACTGCAGTAATATTACTTTAAGAGGTCGTGGTAGATGGTGCTAGGTCTCCGGAGATGTACATGCAAATACGTTTTGGAAAACGGATTAGAGAGTAAATGGAGTGATTTTTGGAAGGTGTTTGTATAAAATTTTGTGTAGTCTACAAAAAAATCAAAAAACGAAATTGAATTAATTAAAATCTAATTGTCTTGAATGACGAATATAGAGCTACTTCTATGTTATTTTCAATTTTTGGTTTACCGTCGTTGAGTTGGTCGCTTTTAGAAACAAAACGAAGTGAAAGCCTTATGGTACGACTGATTTTGTTAAACTGTCAAGTCAAAGATCGTAGGCACGGCAAGCACCAACGTCTTTTTGAAATAATGTTACAAACATTAATTTGAAAAGACGTTGCAGCAAAGGTTAGTTCAAAGAAATAATCACTTGTTTAACACGATGAAGAAAAACATCGTGAGGAAATCAGCACCTTATATTTTTTGAGGGTGTGTTAAGTCACTTACGATACCTACGTGCGATTTAAACTCTGACACCAGATTCTACATCACCACACAAAAAAAAGACTGTCGATCATTGTCCTATATTGAATAATCGGCTTATAAAAAATATTAGAATTCCACTCCATTAACTCTTTACTCTGTGCCCTAGAACCGTACGGTAGAGATCTCGTATTACCATGTAAATCTTGACATAATATTTTTAGTACTAGTTAAATATGAATGCTGATTTTTCAAGTCTGAGGTAAAAGGAACCACGGTTAAGAAGACGTATCTTGTTAACCTTATATTTATGTATGTGGTTAGAAATTTAAAGTAAAATGTAGTGTATAAATACTGGAGTTAAATATTTATTTGATTTGGTACAAATATTTTACTGTTTTGTAATGTTTTACTTGATACATTTTAACTCAGAATTAGGCATTCTTAATCGTCATGTTGTCGACATGTAATTATATTTTACTCTTAAAGAAAGGCTTGCACGTGTCAAAACGGAATGACTACAAAAATACTAGACAAGGAGCAGCTTTCCGATTCCACAACTGCAGCAGCCGTACTTCAATAGGTAATGTCAGTTTCCATGTAATTCAAATGTTTCTTAAAAAACCTGCAGTACGCAAACGATTCTGTAGAGTTTTTTTTTTTCAAATATGCTAAATGCCCTACTTCTATTTTTTTGGTGTGCCTTTTATCTTCTTTGCCAGACTATTATAGTTCATTATTTACCACAAAATTCGATCGCAAAATTCACCAGAACAAAAATTCACATTTTCGTAGCAAAATTTTCATCTTACATTACAATACAATGAACTCTCATACCCCAAGACAACTTGATAAGAAAATATCCAACAAAATATTAAGACGAGCACGAAACTAACCCCCAGCTACACTTTGCACATGTATGCGTGATAAAATTCAAATTTCAAGCTACGGGAGAACCCATGTGGGCAGTTAACGGCTTGACTTGCAATAGTTCTGTTACAACGTACGCTCTGGTGGAGATTGTGAGAGGTAGCGGATTAAAGGACTTGGTAGTACCCAATATGACCCGTTAGAAGGCAAAAGAGGACTTAAAAAATTGCTCACTTTTGGGTAAAGGTTGGTTTAAGAGAAAAGAAATAGTGATGATACCTGTTCACTACGGGGTTGCAGATTCAGTCGTCATGGGGTACCATTTTTTTGTAGGAAGTCGTCAAATGTCCCCCCGCTGGTGGGCGCAGCGGGAGGGAGTGTCAGACTTTTATTGACTAAAACCCACTATGTTCTTCCTGGAGCCCTTTGAGTGCCAAGATCGCGGTAACTCTCACGAACATCCCGCAGCCCCGGCAGGCTCTGGCCCTTAAGGACGTAACAATAAGTGCCGCCGGTCATTGCTGCCAGCAATTGTATTCGTATTTTGACAGCAACAATTGCACAGTTTTTGTTTTCATTTAGTAAATTCGTAATTCTACAGAACTATACCTGTAGCATTTGATTTATATCTAAAAACAGCTACGCTGTTTGCATTCCAACCCATCGGCTAAAAAAATACTTTCTTAAACGATGACTTAAAACCTCTTTCTTTTTCAAGTCGGTTTAAAAAGAGGATTTTGTGATCCAAAGTTTCAAGAGCATTATACTAAAACCGCTAAGTCTTATACGTTAAAACCTTATTCCCACTGAAGATCTTGTTGTAACTACATGCATGGAGAATTGTTAACGTATATGTGTATACATATGTATAGGCTAGAGTTAATAACGTGACTCAAGATAATCTAGTTTAATATTAAACCTTAGTTTATACTGTTTGTTTAAACTTCATATTTGCATAAGGAGTGAGGGATGTATGAGAATTTTGACGAACTGGAAATGATGTATACGTCAAAGATTAGTTAGACGGATGATGGAAAGATTTAAACAGGCGGTCAGTGACCTCAAAGTTTATTTGGTAAAGGGACAGTTGCGTTTAGCCAGCAGTCACTGTTTTAAGTCTTAATACTAAAAAAGAGTTATTGTTAATTGTAGTATTCTTAATTATCTTGCAAGGTTTCATATTAATAGTTTAGATGTCTATCAGAAGCAATAGGTATGTAACAAAAGGTAAATGACATCCAAACTGATACAATTCATGATCTCAATTAATAGTTTTAGAATACGTGCAATAGATTCCTTCTAGAAACAATTCATCCTGTCATATTGTTTTCTCATACGTGCAATAAATTCCTTCTAGAAGTAGTATGTTGAACATGATTGTTTATGTTCTGTCTTAATATAAACTTTTATTAAAAAATACTACTAGCATTCAATATGATCTAACAGCACTGACCATACATAGTAACAAAATATCCAGTAAATTGAAACAGTTTGGTAATACGAATGTTTTACATTAGACGTCGCTTCGTTACACCGCGCCTAAGGTGATCCTGGCACAAAGGAATCGCACTCTAAGGATTGCCGCGCTTTGAAAATGTCACAAGACCCATGGAGCCATGTACTTTTTAATGGACGTGTCGAAATAATAAAAAATAATAGAAAATTTACTGGATTTTGTTGGACAATGTTTGGGTAAAATCTCACACTCATATTTTTTGTACTCTATGTAGACTCTAGTCTGGAAATAAATGGTATAATTTTATAGTTCTTTTTAGACTTTCTCTTAAACAAAAAATGGAACTAGTATCTATCTATGTATATTGCATTACCTAAGTATCGAACACGTCTCTTTAGTTATTAAGTTTATTTATATACTTAGATAGACTGTGCGGATAGTCAAGTGCTTTAAATCACTATGCCAATAACCACTGTGCGGGAAATGTCGCGGGTTCGATCCCTTGTTCTAAGATATCTAAACAGAAGATAAACTTTGACTCATTGTACTACTTTTACTGGATATTCACGTGTTTAAACTAGCTCTTGTGCTCCATATTGTAACACAGTATAATGATAATGTGGTAAAGCAGTCAGGGCTGTTATACAGGCCAGTGGATGTATTATAAACTAGCAGTGCCCGCGACTTCGTTCGTGTGGTTGTCGAAACAAAACAACGTCGTTTAGATAAAAGTAGGCTATATACATATACCTTGGCGTGAAAATAGATGACGAACTAAGAATATTATTAAGTAAAAAATGTACTACCTAAGTTTCAAAGTTCCTATTAATATTTTAAGAGTTTTTTTTTATGTCACAGCTATAGGTTAACATTCAAAACTCACTGAGATAAACTGGAAGCTCTTCAAAATAGATTTTTAAAACTACTTGTTATTACTAAAAATTTAGAAAGCACATGTAAAGGAGATTATAGTACCTAAATTATTTAAAATAGAAATAGCTGTTGCCCGTGACTTTGTCTGCTTGGTATTGAAGATTAGGTAAATTGAAGATGTGTAGGGCTGTACAAAAAGTAAAGCTAAATAAAGTTTAATGCAAGCTCCTTAATCCAGTTCTGTTTCAAAATTATTTCTTAACTGTCTACTCATAACC
Organism: Chrysodeixis includens; assembly: GCA_941860345.1. Classification (NCBI taxonomy): domain Eukaryota; kingdom Metazoa; phylum Arthropoda; class Insecta; order Lepidoptera; family Noctuidae; genus Chrysodeixis; species Chrysodeixis includens. The sequence continues at coordinate 4,441,787 of OW796116.1, read as the reverse complement.
TCTCATAACCTTTAGTCTTACAAACATATTACTTGACTGTTAACACTGCTAGTTTTAAAGGTTAGTCCAACATTCATATGATGAAAGGTCGCATTATATTGTTGCTGTGGCCACTATCTTACACTGATTTGATAATTTGGATTGAAGGACTTGAAAACGGGCAATGGGGAAGAAGTGTGCCGGATTCTAACTGGCTAAAACCACCTGAGTGCATCTCCGTTCCCTATTGTCAGGAGCCACGGGAACACTTTCGCAAACTACCGCGAACCCTGACGGGAGAGATCTTTTTAACGGGAGTTTCTTAATTGACGTAGAGTCCGTTTTCCTCAGCGCTCATTAAGAGGCGCGCGAAAGCACCGTGCATGCCGTCTTTGCCTTTATACAGTACAGTAGACTTCCCCTAGCCTACCTGCGTAGGCTATTTATAGTGGTTTGAGGAGAATAAATTTGGTCTTTCTTCTATTTGTTGCTCGCTGGGCACGGATCGAGTGGTCAGTTGAGGCTTCCCGTGTTCTTTCTGCGGTTTTTTGTTGCGCGTCATCACTTCTTTGCAGAATTCGATGACGGCACACCAACTATCCTTGGTTACGGCAAACTAATACCCTCTGGAAACACTAAAAATAATATTGAATTATGTTGTGGAGTTTGGTACGCCGTTTCTTCTCTATTTTTATGTTTAATTAGAAAAACCTTCTTATTTTTCTTTTCGTGTCAATTGTACGTAGTATTTGGTGAATATTAGATCCTCTGAATTGCAAGTGTGCAGACATTTTCGTCACTATAGGTGGTGTGACATCGTCTGTACGGAAATGACGCATTCTAACTGGATGTTAGAGAGGTCTGTATGCCCAAAATTGCCATATTTTGTTTGCAGCGACCTACTTGGATTCTCAGACGGTTGAATGCTTTCCAAACAGGCCACTGCAAAAAATTCCAGGCGGCAGACGTTTCTGAGGTAGGACATAAGTGGCAGGTGATAGATGCTGATCTGCCCAGATCTTGCACCGAGTTTGAGTTGGAGTTTCGTTTGTAGCCAGTGAACATCGGAGGAAGCTCTTTTGGCTCTTAAGTCTAATCGGGTGTAAGCTTTGGTATTACATAGGGGATGTCCGATGTCGTGTGTCTGATTCCTCGACGTCTTTTGCGAGCGCGCATGCGACTTCTCTTCTAACGTCAGGTAGAGCAATGCTAACCAAAGGGAGAACTTATTGAGCAGGGTTGGTTTTGAACAGCCAGATATAATTCGATACGTTTTGTTGAGCGCTATGCACTGTGGTGCGGCGTACATCCGACGCCGCTCCCAATCTGGTGGATGTATGCGGGCCTAGCAGATTATTCCGGGCACCGATCTTCTATTTCGTTTTCTTTCTACTCCTTGTCGGACAAATTTTCAAAAATCCCTTCTTAGTGTTATATGGTTATCAATGTTTCAAGTTTCTAATTATGGTAGTTTGAGCTGAGCCAACTGAACCTGAAGAAGGGTAATGTTATGCACACGTAACAAAACATTTGCGCGAAAATGTGAACGGGGCATACTCGTACGCGAGATTAATGAATTTAATAACAGTCTATCAACACACTTTTACCAATGCAACTACCCTATACCACCGCAATTGGTGCACAATTGTAGTAGTGTATAAGTACTATCAAATCTTCAAAACCACGCGTAACACACAACAAAATTGCAGTCAACAGCTAGTAATATAGTAAGTATATCATTTACCGTCCAAACTATTTTTTTTGTTTTGGTAGTTAGTTTTCTGTCATTTCAGTAAATATCCACAGCTACATCAAAATGGGATGAGACTGTCGTAGCTTAAAGAGTAAGTAGATACCGTGTAAAATTATTTTGAAAAACAATTTTATGTTAAAAAAGCCAGGTGCTTCATACAATACTTTTGTACTATCAAAAACGATAGAAGGAAATTAAATGTTTGTTTAATAAAAGTATTCAAAAATTATTGAAATATAAATTCAAAAAGTGTATGTCGAAATGAGATTTGAACTTGAAGTGAAAAATACGATGCTCGTAATTCCCCAACCCGGCTATTTTGATTGCTATGTAGTCAGCCAAATAACATGTTAATACATTGTATATTAATGTAAAAACATAAAACCATAGCAACAGTATTTTGGTCGCTATGGTGACTCGTACACAGCTATGGTGACAGTAGAAAAGTTACGATAATTCGTGATTGATCACCCCCCGTATAGGATAACACAATAATATATAGTATTTATGTTAGCCCGACCTTTAGCAATAATATAATGGTGTCAAATCTTAACACCGCGATTCAGAAAATGACGAAATTTGCACAACGCCATCTATCGGATTTGCAATTTAACAATCAAAATTAGTTCTATTTTTTGTCTTAAGATGTCGTTGCAAGTACTTCACTGAATTGCGTAACGTAATTATTTTACTTCTTGAATTCACTAAATTAATCATATCTTTTGGTATAGTGAACCGATTTCGATCAAACAAAGACTAAGTTATACCTCAAGTTGCGTATAATTCTTGTGTATAAACATTGTCTGCATTGAGTTCGTAGATTTTACGTGATGCGCGCACAAACAAACAGACAAACAGACAAACAGACAAACAGATAAACAGACAAACAGACAAAAATTTCAAAAATGATGAAAATGGGTTCTGTTAGTTATCTTTTCACACCCTGGCTATTTTTTATTTCAATTTCTTCAATGTACAAAAATGATTTTTCTACAGATTTATTATATGTATAGATAAACATCTTGTTTGAATAAAAATACCGTATCCATTATATTCTTCCCCCATCCATCTCCCGTTGTACTCCCTTCAGCTTTGTGCATTATTGTTTCAGGAAGAAAATCTTCCGTTTTCTTTGTTCGTCGCCTTATTTAACCCTACTTGGCAGTCTTTTATTTTCAAATGAATATCTAATGAACCTGCCAGAGTTTTAATGTGTGAGATGTTTAATTCAGATTTAATGCTTCTATTTTAGGGTTAAAATAAAAGTGTTTTATAGATTGTGCTTTTTTGTTTTCTTTATGAAGATTTTGACGTTTTTATTAAGTGTTACTTTTATGAAATGACTGACGTTAAGCCGTGTCGGGCGAGTAGTTTTTTTTTTAATTTGATGAAGGTAACTATGTTTTTCTTTACTTATTTTTATTTTCTAGGTTCGCCGCTTATTTTTACAACAAAATAGTTTTTTCTTTTTCAATTTTTGTCTGCGTGTCTGTATGTTTGTTCTTGCTAATATGTGAAATGAACCAATTTTAACGGGACCTTAATACGCAAATAATTGATGTGCTTAATAAGGATTAACTTGGCCTACTTTTATTTTAGAAAAAAATATTGCATTTCAAAAAAATTACTTATTTGCTAAATTTTACGCAAACAAACACCTAGTTTTATTTATTACAGTATCAAAAGTTACATTTCAAATCAAATATATTTAGAGTATACAGAATACGTATATTTCACAAATATTTCTCTAAAATCACATACCTTAATTAAGTTACATTAGAACCTGTTCCATACCAGCTGATATCTGTTATCAGATGTATCACCTAATATTTATGTGCTGTTCCTAACTCCTATTGGTTGACAACGACAGGTGTGCGGACGCAGTCATAATGAATCTGTTTTGGGTGTATACAGGGTGTATAGATTTGGTTTCTTTTTTATGAATAGTTTATGCTCCCCATGTTTTGTTATTCAAATGTTCAAAGTTCAAATGGTAACGTTATGTTATCTGTATGGAAGTTTAAAGTTTATTTGTGAGTCACAGTATTAAACTTTATGGTGATCACTTAAAAAAGGAGGAATAAGGCATAGGGATCTTCCATATGAATGTAAAGTTTGACTCGTGACAGCTCAAAAGAAATTACATTGAATCATATCAAATCTACTCAAGCCTATTTGTAAAACATTCAATAGAAATTATATTTTGTCGTAGCTATAAAACAAACTATTATTTTTGTGGATATTATTTGGATATCTATAATTAATCCTTATTAAAATCGTAAACTTAATAAACATTTTTCATTTCTAAAAATTGCATCACATACTGTATATCATCACGTACCTAATTAAGTTTTATTTGAATACCTTGTATTACTGAACACTGGTTGCTATGGGAACCAGTCATATAGATCTGTTCCTAACACCAGCTGTCAATACTTCGATAATAGGATATATTAGTTACAAAAATGACCTTTGACCTCAAGGTGAAAAGTGTGAGAATTGATTACCTTTTTCAATGAAATTTATGTTTTTTTCAAGGTTGTACATTTATTTTTGATATGTAAAGTTACTTTGACCAGCCATTTTAGTCAACAAGATACGCTGTTTCATAATTATAATCAATGTTGAATATTATGAACCAGACATGAATTACGTCACTCTAATCGATATAAAAAGTTTGTCATAGTGTAATGTTTTGCTGGGTTGGACAAAATTAAATAATAATAATGTCTTGACCGATTTCGGCCACGACGCGGCGCCTTGTGTGACTGTGACACTAACCAGCTACGCGGGGCATATTATGGTGTACAAGCGTGTGCGTAAATACAGGTGCACTCTCTGTTCCTTTACTCTCATAGCCTGATGGGACGGCAACCCGACACGACTGCAGAGAGATCAAGCGCAGGCCCCACATTTTATGAAAACCCCCAAAACACGAAATCTGTGATATTTCTTTCTAAAACGCACACAACATTCGAAACTGTAGTGCGCGTCGTGGAGATAGAACTCCAGACCTTTGACTTGGCGGTTAGTCTTAGGTCTTACAACTAGGCTATCACAGCTTTAGCTAGCTCAAATTGATAGATTAAAATATAAAGTAGTTGAGTATAGTTTTGGGATTATGCATAGACTTTGGCTACAATTTCCGTTTAAAATGCTAATTTCGACGTCTATACGTGCAAAGCTACAAACATTAGCTATTTATAGATAGGTATGCAAATTTTCAACTCTATGCATCCAAGTTATCTCACAAGATTTCATTGCACATACAACAGGTGACTACGTAAAGAAATAAATGCTTGTAACATGATTTATATACAACATTACAAAAATCTTTTAATAGAAAAAAGTAATTGACATTCTTAGAGGACCTACCACGACATCTTAAAGTAATATCATTGCAGTTGTGGAAGAGAGACAACGCGCTACACGGCATAGACCAGCGTCTCTCTTCCACAATTTCTATAATATCACTTTAAAAGATGGCGGAAGGCCCTCAGTTTCTCCCAAAGCCATGTAATATAAACTGGAACAGGTGCATAAAAATAATAAATATCATTTAATGCTCATCCAACCAATCATATTTCATCCAAGACTTTATAATCTGACGTTTATAGCGAGATTATAAACTCCGGACAATGGAGTTATCGTAAAAATATTATAGGCATAAATTGGTTACTGAGTCGTAAAAATATTTTAATTTGGTTCCGCGTGACTTTGGGTGAGAGTTAGGTCTAGTTGGTGACGTCATATGAGAGGACTAATCAGATAAGTTTTAGAATGATTTTTAAAAGAGCAATGTGGTAAGATTTAAAATGATTTTTAAAAGAGAACTTTTGGAGTTTCTTGCCAGTTCTTTTCCATAGGAATGATATTGTAGAGTCCCGCGTCTAGATCTTCAGTAACGTTTTGAAATAATTATGATACTCGTGATACATGATGTTCATGATACTAAATATAAATCTTTTTTTCCAGAAAAAAGCTATATATAAATAACTATTAAAATACGTATAAAATTGTTGGTTAATTATTTTAATGGAATGACCAATTTTTTTACTCTGTTTATTCCAACTTTCTTTAATTGAATATTTATAGGAATTTGGTTTCCTCCATGCAGTATTTCTATAATGCATGCGTCACGTTAGACGTTAATATTGTTGTAAAACTTTCATTAAAATCAAAAACATTAACTGTGTTACGATTCAACCTTTCAACATCTTAATCATTCCTTTCCTTTTATACACCGTCAAAAAACAACTACTTTGTTCACATAAAAACACTAATTTAATACCAGAAACATTCTAAATAAATCAATAATTACATACTTAATGCGGCTACGGTCGCTTCGAAAGATTAATTTAATTAAACTTATCAAACACACTTTGGAGCAATACATTAGGGAATCGTTCATACGTTACAATATGTTTTATGTTTGTTACGCCATTGTTAAGAAGTTTGTACACTTGAGAGACGGCTTTCTACGCAAGCAAAAATTCTGATTAATAAGTGACTTTTCTAAGTTTTTTTTTTATGTAAGTTATTTCAGAGTTGGTTAAAGTTGAAAATCGGTTAAATTTATACAACATGTTCCTTATTGGCTTTGAGAATGTGTTTCTATTTTAAAAGTATGCATTAATTTAAGTTATAATGTTTTCGCAAAAGACTGCACGGATAACTGAGTGGTACAGGTCACCAGGCCAATTACCATTGAGCACGACGTGTCGCGAGTTCGATCCCCGCATAGGACAAGAATTTGTGCTTTCCACAAATGCTTGTTCTGGGTCTGGGTGTATCTGTGCATGTAAATTTAATATCTGTGAAACCTTCCGTGATACAAGGATTAAATTCCTTAGTGCGGGAGTTGCAAGAAAAACATAAAGGTAATAATAATATCATTACAGTTACTGTTGTGGAAGAGAGACGCCGCTCTACACCGTCTAGTGCGCTGTCACGTTTTCACAATTGCAGTGATATTACTTGAAGAGGTGGTGGTAGGGCCTATAATCTTTATTTTCTATTGATTTTGGACAGTTGGCCCTGAGTATCGAAGCTTTTGAAACTTTTTTGTTATATTTTCTTTGTTGATTAAGCATTGTGAAAATCTAGCTAATATAGTGTAGTTAAGAAGGTAGCAGTAGAAATAGTTAGTTATTAATTAAAATAGGCATTTCTGATCCATTTTTAACCGACTTCAAAAAGGAGGAGGTTTATCAATTCGACCGTATATAAGCCATTTTTTGTCTTAAGCCTGAGGATTGTTTTTCTTGAAGATTATTGAACAAATATAATATTTCGAAAGTGCTTTTTTTCTTTGTAATAATTTGTAAATAAAGAGGATATATTTGTTTGGTCGTTGACATTATGCATAGAGTTATAGTAATCACATAAGAGTTTAAACAAATGGACAGTGTAAACTGTTCTTAATAAAAAGAGAGTCACTTAAATCAAGCGACAAAACTGATAGTAAAATCAAAATGATGGTGATGAATTAACATTCAATAGACACCGTGAACATTAGGCGGTGATACAAAGACGTTGCGGTGATAAACCGAAGATAAACCGGTGATTAGTGGTGATAGCGGTGATTAACGTGCATCTTTATCTCGAGTAGTGTTTTTTAAACAGTAGACGTGTTTTCGTCTGTTGAGATGTTTTTTATGTGATTATTGAGTTAGTGGCAATGTAGAATTAGTTTGTTTATGTTTCGTTAGTTTTCTAGCTGATGTTTTGTTATTTTTTCTCGGTGACTTTCTACAAAATGAGATAAAAAGTAATAATAATATATGAGGTAGAAAGTGCTATAAAATTGGTACCTAATAAAACTGTAGTATATTTTCACTGTAAGTTGTTATCACAACACTGGCTGTCTCCCGCGGTATCGCCCGATCAATTATTATTATAGCTGCAAAAAGTATGGTACCTATATGTGAATCTAAGGAATTAGTTGCGTCCATATCAAATTTTATCAAAATTTAAACCTATAATGATAGCAGACATACACACGAACTTTTGATTTATAATATTAATGTGATAGTGTAATTATCTTGTTGGCCGTAGGTACTTTAGCATATCCTTATTAAATCTACACTAAAATATAAACAGGTGAAAAAACTGACTCAAAAAGAACCCAGTATGATAATATAATTGATCATACTCTTCCCAGAACACCTTTCTGAACCTTTCGCACTCAAGTCCAAATAAATATTCCCTTGACGGACGAATTTTCTTTTGTCGCGTCACAGTACAAAATATAAAGGAATATAAAAAGAGTTTGTTTGATACTTGTGTTTTTTACTCGGAAATACTTAGGCTTAACTATTTTTAGCTTTATACAGATGTAAAGTACCCAGCTGTATTTAATATATTTTCATGATGTCGAAGAGTTACATATTGAACAGGTAGGCAGTAGGTATTTAACCTCTTATGCTAGACTGCTCTTAAGGGATTATTGAATATAAATAAATACAGGTTTTATTTCGGAGATTGCTTCAGTTTAAATCAAAGTGGGCTGGATTTTTTTTATATCAAAATGTTCAATTGTACGCAAAGACTTTAAAAATCAAAATGTTTTTTTTTTTCAAGTAGGCCTTTGTGATATGGCTGCAAAAAAATTGCCAAATAAAAACAAAAAAATATATATAATTAAAGGGAAGTAAAATAATAATAAAAACCCTACATTTTACCAATATTCGAATTAAAGAAGAAACAAGCATTATTATGACAGATTACTACGCTTGTTAACTTATATGGGTGAATCCAGATTTTCTCAAGATATATTTCTACTTTGTTTACTTTTGAAGCCTTTGTACTGAGAAAATCAAAAATCTACAGTCACAAGGACACACTGCGTTGGCTGAAAAAAAAAAGACTCTGACGAATTAAGAACCTCCTCTTTTTTTTAACTCAGTTCAAAATCAAGTAAAATACCTACATTATTTTAAGCCACAACACTTATTAACACTAAACCTAACTACGTGACAAAGGACCAACTCCAAGTTATTTCTTGCGGACCCCTAAAAATAAGCGAAAGAATAAGAAACGATAAGGGAAAACTCTTTAACATTATTTACCGACATACTTCTCTACGAAAACTTTGCACTTTGCCAGATTTCGGGCCACTTGTGCCCTGTCCACGCCAGATCAATATTGTACTCATATTCATTGTTACCGACTTGGAAAGGGATTTTTTCTTTCCCTTGGCATAATTTTTGTCATCTGAATGTTATATTTTTATTTCTATAAAAAAGAATTTTGAATAATTATCTTTTGTATAATCCGTGTGGTATCCGGATATAAAGAATAGCACCAACCCATATCCTCCACTGGGTGTCGTAAAAGGCGACTAATGGACCTTAAGACCCAGTGCACTGTACAAAGAGGGTTAGTGTCAGGCAGGCGGCCGACTATAAAACCATAGCCAAATCTTTAAGCAACATGTCTAGAAGACGTGTTGCGCCGACCCCAAGTGAAATGGGATAAGGGCAGGAAGATGATGATGAATTATATTTTGTATATTTTGTAGTATGTACTGCTATATGTGTTATGATTATGTCACGACAACCCAAATCAGAGAGTTTCTTGAAAACTTTTTTTATCCTTCCGTAATCTTTAAATCGACTGCACGGATAGCCGAGTGGTATAAAGGTCACCGCGCCAATTACCATGGTGCGAGGGTTCTATCTCTGCATAGGACGAGAATTTCTGCGATCCACAAAACCTTGTTCCGTATCTTGGTGTCTTTGTGTATGTGTATCAAATGTCTGTGGAACCCTCCGCGATGTAAGTAGGTACTAAATTTCTTAATGCGGGAGTCGTTTTAAAAAAATAATCAAATTTCTAGTAGGATACCACCAGCAAATGACACAAGTAACATTTATTATGCAAAATTTTGAAAAAAATTGCAAAATATTAGCGTGTAGTCGAGTTTTAAATTTCTAACTTATCTACATGGTTCTTTTCCACATCTATAATAATATTATGTCCTTCTACGCAAATTCGATTACTTGATTATTTTTAAATCAATAACACAAATGAACGTACTCTTAACAAACACAAAAAAACACTAGTTCACCATAAAAACAAACATAAGGATAAAAAATATCCTCATAGACATAGTTTTTTGTAACTCGAGAACAAACCAAAGCAAAAACTTGTGAAGTTCACAATTTGTTACTGGATATAGTGCCTTCAATAAAGGGTCTGTTATTATGTTTGTTTGTCAATTTTCCTTCAAGTTTCTCTAAGTAAATAATAGGTTTATAACTATCTAAGTTTGGCCAGAACCCGTGGATAGTATTTTTTTACTGAGAGATTATGGGGATGTACTTTTAAACGAAACTGCTAAACCGATTTATATGAAACTTGGTCTGAGTAATTTGTTAACGGGCTTCTAAATGTAAGTTGCTATAAATTTTTCGATAACACTACGCAACAAGAGCCTTTAGACCACTAGACCGGCTTACAAACTCATGGAGGATGGTACCTTCCTTTTTGTATTCCTGGACTTCAACCCACACTAAGGGCAAGGCGTGGGAATATGTCGGACACCCACCGACTAAAAAGCCCCAGACCCCTTCTTCTACCTAAGCCAGAGTCACGGGATCGCTCATGCATGCTCTGCCTGACTCTGGCTGGCTTCGATCCGATAGAACTCTTCGTGGGATAGGTGTAAAGAGCCTACATCTCACTCCTCATACGGACATAGAAGATTATACCTAGGCACGCGTCATTAGATACCCAAGTTTTCGGGTTTACAAAACTGGCCTTGCCTTCTGAACAAAGAGCCTTACTGGTTATCAATGACATTTTTTATTAACACTCGCTTCACGTTTAAGGACCGTTGCATCCGGGAGTTTTGTTTTCTTTTAAATAATATTAGGGTCCCTTGTAGTTTTGTCGAAGAAGTTTTATTTATCCTTGTAGTTTTATAAAAGAGTTTGAGCATTGTTTTTTTTTGTATTTAGGCTAGGTATATTTAGTAATTTATTTTGCTCTTAGTTTGGAGCAGAAGTTAAAAGCTGAGCTTAGGTTAACTAGCATTAACTAGAAAAAAAGTTAGCTTCCTCTATTTTTTATTTTTATTTTTTTTAACCTTTTTTCTTGAATTTTCACTTTAGGAGCAGTTTAACTTTTATTAATCCTACATAAACGCAAAAGTTTGTTATTATGCATGAATGGATATTTGTTACCTACTCTTTCATAAAAGGCTGGATTAATTTTGTTGAAATTTGGTTCGCAGTTGACTAAAACACTGAATTAACACATAGGCTACTTATTAACCGACTGCGTCAGAGGAGGGTTATGTTCTTGCATCTATAACCAAAATTCGTGCGGGCGCCGTCGCGGGCAACAACTAGTACCTTATAATGTTCTATCGCTAAGACAAACTTATCAGACAGGCAGAACTAAAGCGGTTCAAAGTGCAGTGTTGAGCTACAGAGCAAAACACTCGGTGTTAAGTAAACTAAACGTGTTTGAAACTGAACTCCGGACCAAAAGTTTAATCCGACTCAAAAGACCGATTAGAACTCGTTTGTGTTGGCAGTATTAGAAAGTTCTAGGTTAGACAGGAATGGAGCTATACAAATGAATCGCTCGGTCTCTTTCGTACAAACGTTTCGGTTTCAAATTGCTTATGTTTAAGAATTAAGATAATCCTAGGGTTAGGTAGCAAAAAAAGGTTTTACGGAAATGGTTGTTGACTTGCTTCAAAATTAATAAAGGACTTTTTACAAAAACATTAGGTAATTATCCATATAGAAATAAATATTGATGACAGTGAAAGTATAATAAAAAGTTTTAGAAAGTGTAAAAAAAAACTGAACAGTCCCAAGATAACATGCTTTCATTTGATCATTCATTCTTTTTATCTGAAATTATAACTTTATTTTCATAGCCACCGTTTTTAATAGTGTTAACTTAATTATTAAACCAATTAGGGCCCAGCATGGTAATTGGGTAAATGTGTAAAAAATATGGTTTTCCCTTTTCCTTTTTTTATGAAATTGTCTGCTATGTCTGCGTCAAGCAGAAGGTTTTTTTGCGATTTATTTATTTATTTTTGTTATATGAGGAATTGATTATGCAGTGGTAAAAATATACGAATATAAAATTTTAAAATACATACGGAACCCGACCCAAAATACCGTGTCATCTCAACACGTTTTTTTTCTTAATTTTGAATAGACAATTGTCAACCGTGCCTACTGGAGCGTATACTACACAAAAATGTAGATAAAAGTTTAAAAAAGAAGAAAAATGACGAATTTTGATGGACACTGATAAAATTTACTGGTAATCTTTAACTTTCTTTCGCACGTTAGTAATTAAAGTTGGTAGAATATGTATAGATTGTATTCAGAAGTAACATTTTAAAAGTTTTTTGTTTTAAATAATGTTTGAAAGAAAATCAATTGTAGAAAAAATGATTTAAATTAAGAAAAACGAATGATTTGATCGCATACCGCGAGGATTTATTCGAAGCGACGGGACACACTACTCTTTACAAGCTAGGAAAAAAAAATTGTTGATTTTTATTTTTCTTTTGGTTGCATATTTTACGTTCGTAACGTACGTAGCGCTTGTACGTTCTTTTTTAAAAAATCTAAAATATAAAATATGGATATAAAAAAGGTGTAAAATGTCAAAGAAGCATGAATCCACAATAAGATAAGTTTGAAAAGAAAAGAAAATACACTAAAAATAAACTCTCCAAAATATCATATCATCTAAAAAAAATCATCTAAAATCATTCTATATACTACATCACTAAGCGTGCCGTGCAACAGAGATAGCACTATACAAGTTCCTAAGACAGAAAGAGACGGAACCATTATTGGAAGCTCACGATCAAGCGCATAGGCGTTAAGTGTAACTAATTTGCGACTGTTTATTTTTGACAGCAATTAAATGTGCGTTGACCTTTAAATTTGGTAGAAAAAACGTATTTTGTCGGCCTATTGTGATCTTATAATTATTTGTTGGGTTTATTTATAGTTTAGTCACGAGGTATTCGCATTGTAATATGTAAATGAGCGCTAAAAATATAATGTGTTCAGCTTAGTACACTTAAGTTCAGTTTACAAGCAAATGTCAATGCAAGCTCGAAGCACTATAGACGCTTAGCAAAAGTATTATCCATATTATTATATTATACGCGAGGTCGCCTATAGAGCGATTGCATTTCCGCACTCAATGATCTCCTGGACTCCAGACCAGATTGTGATGTGTTTGCGGATGAGTGGAAGGTGATCTTGTCTGAATCATCATCATCATTGGCCTCTAACATCTATGACAGATGTTTGACACAGCAGCCGTGTTAATTTATTTGATTTTGGCACTTGCGCTGAATATGCTTGGCGTATTGCGATTTATTTTTTAGAAATGGCTGATTTTAACTAATGTATGTATTTATGTTGTGGCCCGACTTTCATGATCAATCGCTTAACTTCCAGGGTACTAAGGTAATCTCAGTATGATCTTAATTGGTCACCTATCCACTAACACACCGCAGCTTGCACGACTTAACTTTTTTATCATTCAAAACGTAAAGCTTACGCTCAACCACGAGTACTTCATTCATTTGTAACAAAATATATATTTACCTTTGCATGGCACACATTGCCGGTACATTTAACACACTGCTGTGTCGGCAACTTGCTTTAAAACCCATTCGATCGGAATTCAGTACTGGCAGCCATTCCATAAATTACCGATTCGAAAATAATAAATAACACAATGTTTTATGATTACTTTTAAGGTTTAATAATTAAAGCTTTGTTAATTTTATCCTGTTGCGAAGTCGAAGACAGTAAAATGTAGACAGAGTCTTTTTCAGAAAGTTGTGAGACTCGAATGGTTAGACGTAAAATAGCAACGAATAGACGTTAGCTGCCATATATACTCAAATATCGAAAGATATTGATTCAAATTAGGCTATAATAGGGCACTTATTGAACGTCATTATAATTATAGACAGCACCCTATCTCCCACCCTTCACCGCTTTCTGTGCTATTGCTTTGAGAGAAGAAACGGCGCAACAAACTCCCCAGCAGTATTCCGTCTTTCAATTCACAAAATTCAATAAATATATTCGATTCGATTTGTTACACAACCTAAAGTACACGAAAATGACTCGATCACACTTAACGCTTTTAAAGAATGTAGACAAAATATTACTTTGTTTTATAATTAGAATAGTTCGTATACGTAGTATTATGTTAATCATTTTTAATGTTGTCTCACTGCAAGTGTGTTTGTTTAAGAGACTCTTATCAGTGACATTATTGTTTGGAATTTTTGGACTTGTCATGATTCATTCTGTAAAGATTGTGGATAGTGCTAGCAGTAGAGATACTACTTTTTTGAGCCTAAGAGTATTTTTAAGAAGAATTAACAAAATATTCCCATATTATGTCAAACATAGTTTTTACTTACAGTGTTTTTTTTTGTTTTATTTCGAGACTTAGCATTTTACATGGACTGTAAGTCAACAGGACCTTTGACCAGCAGTGGGATCTTACACAGGCTATATAAAAACAACAAGTCAACGATGACTTCTACACTGGTGGTGATAAGAACTAAGTTTCATAGATTTTAGTCTTCTTAAAAATGTATTTTACATACTTTATTTTTGTACTACAAAACACTACCTACCTGTTTGGGAAATCCGCAGGATCTAAATGATTAGAGTTAATTAAAACAAACGATTTTGTCTTGAGGATAGCTGAGGTGTGCCAACTGCCCGAGCCAAGTCGAGGCTAACACTCTATTATACTGTTAACTGGTAAATAGTTACGGTTTAATTGTGGCCAGTTGCTTTGTTAAGAACCAATTTTGTTTTAATAAACACTAAAAAAGAAATAAAATGCAATGAGGTTTTTTTCGATTTTCTCTTTTCCCTACCTACTGAAAAGAGACCTCCAGGTTTCCAATTTTATTTTATTAATCACAAAAAGTTAAAAAAAATGTTTTTTAACTGTACTGAAAACCAAAATCAGCTGAGTACTACTGTACAGTTTATGTAACAACTTAATAATAAACTGTTTCATCGAATTTACGAGATGTCATTTAGGTACCCATAGTATTATAGTCTTGTCTACTTGCCTATAATCGTTTCATATTTTTGTCGCATTTCGTATACCTTAGGTATATTTTCTTGTATTATGTTAAGCCGTTAAATTTAAGTATACACGTCTTTACCACATTTATCGCTTCGCTCACTATGACTTTTTTTTAAGTGTAGCTTTAACTTAATAGCGTCACATTCTTTAAGCAATTAGTCACCTAAAAGTACGCTTAATATTTATTTCAATACCATACTTTAGAGCGAACATAACACAACTATCTTTAAACAATTTGAATATTGAGATTGGAATGTATGTTGAATCATGTAGGTAGTAGTTTTATAACAGGTGCAACAAAATTTGTTATATATTTGACAATAGTTCTATACATTGAAAAAAAATAGTTGACATATTTTTTTATAGTAATTAACAAAATAATTGAACTTAAATACAAAATTTGAATCAGATACTAAAAATATCAATAAAAAAAAACAAATCATGAAAAGGTGTTCATATCTATAGACAAAAGTATTATTAAACCTATAGGCTTATTTCTAACAGAATCGAGTTTGTTTTCAATCGAGATCGAGTTAGCAATATGGAACCCGATACTAGCGCTCATTCTTTCAGTGGGACGATTTGGAACTAATCAGAAATTGGCCTGATCGAGAAATTTGTATGTAATTTCGCTTAATTCGGGTTGGTCCCATAGCACCATTTCAGAACCATATCAAGAATGAAATCAAGATCAAAAACCAAACCAGTTACGAAAATATGACGTCACAATGTCTGCTTCGTTTTTACAAAGGCTTTTAAAGCATTGATTTTAACCCTGTAAATGATTGATTGGCTTGCCTCGATTTATGCTGCATTTTCATCAAAGGGATGTTCAGACAAACAATGGGTCTCCCCTACCCCTCGTGTATTGTGCAAGGCGGCTATAGGGTTAAAATAATGAGTTAGGTAGGGTTAGAGCTAGCTATAATAACAGATTGATATTAAATGTGATCAAAGCTTGCAGATAGGGGACAGTCTATGTTGTTCTTTTGTTTTTATCTGCGAACAAAGCATTGGATTAGATATGTCCTTTCTAATCTAATGATTTGTGCTAAGCTAGCTAAGAAATTTATGACGCTTAGTCAAAATCGAATTAATTGTTTTCCAGCCATCATAAAAGCGCCTGCGAAATGTTTTTCCAATTTGTTTCATCTAAATTTTCATGTTCCTTAACATTATTCCGATGCAGAAAAATTAAAAAACAGCCTAAAGGAGCTCAGAGGGATGGAAAATAGACAGTGTTACCTTCCCATTTACAATGTAAATATGAATAAATTACATCCCTCTCAAAAATCTCCACGCCAATCAAAAGCAAAGCAAACTGCCCAAAACCAGGAAACACTGGTTTATTAAGTACAACAAATTAAAAATTCTAAGACAATCTGTCTTCAAGATTCCGCTAATCTGTTTATTCCGACATAGGCCGTCTTAAAGAATACTTTGAACAAAGAGACAATTATCTCGTGATAAGTCTTTGGGAAAACATAATTAAAGACCATCTTAAGTGTGTTGGCGGAAATTATGAAGGAAAAATTAATGAGATGCGTTATTTCTTTTTTATTTAGTGGTGAAGGCAATATGCAGGACTTGTCGTCACGCCTGTATCGTTAAGATTATTTGTCACTGACGGTTTCAGGAAGGCTGATCAATTGAATCTGCTGGCAAAGCAATTGACGACTGTGAATACTTGACCATAAATTTGACAGCCAATCACAGAGTTACACATGAGATACGACTGATAATTAACATTTTTTTTTTTGTGTTGGTCAGCGCGGCAGCGTTTGAAATACCAGGGATAAGTTTTGCCCACGATTTCGATGGTGCAAATTTAGGATATAGCTGTAGACAGTTAAAAAGAAGCTAATATGTTGGTCCAGAGTATCGGCTAACTTCATCTAAATTTCATCAAAATTGATTGTACGTAAAAGAGTAATAAACATCCTCCCATCCATATTTATAATACTAAAAGAGTAATAAACATCCATTCATCCATATTTACAAACTTTCACGTTTATAATATTAGTTTGATGTATGAGAACGAACTTGCAATAGGAAAGTTGCTGCGTTTCAAATCCTATACCCCATAAGCTTCAAATTTTCCCGAGCAAAACATTTTTTTTAGCCCATATCCATAACACGGATATTTCCACGAAATTTCTACTACATCAGCAGTGTACAAAGGATTCAAGAGACAATTTTAACTCCTGGCTAGCTCAAAAAACGTTGAAAAAGTTAGTCTGTCGCACCAAGCTAATTACATCCGTTGGGCTGGTGTCGTCCAAAAACTCATTCTGTATAATTAATTTTAAGTTCGCTCACGAATGTGTTGAAAGTGTGTTAATACTAGTCGGGATAGGATGGCTAAATTTAACTAAGGTTAGACTATTCCAACGCTGCAATTGAGGTTGGATAATGGTCTTATCAGATTTTGGTGGGAGCCATATTTTGCTTGAAGCGACTACCTGTCATCTTTATCTGTTATCTATAAAACCTGCACTGTTATCTTTTCTGTTATCTTATCCTATTTGTTTTTTATAACTGAAATAATCCTGTGTAAGATCCTAAAACTGGGCAAAAGCCTTCCCGATTTCTGGCCACGTACGCCCTGAATATCTGACTAGATCATCCCAGCACCTTCGCCGCGGATGACCTCGGTGACTAATGGGTAACATGTTGTGTAAATTTAAAGCTGCTGAAATTTGGGATAATCACCATCCTAGATAAGTAACCAGAATCTAGAGAGCTATATTGGTCATCAATGCAATAAACGTGGCAAAATTTTTGGATCCCGATTTTCTATACCCATAATCGAGTCCCATTGAATACTGACTGCAAATATTGTTGTGCTTTTCTATCGCCTATAACAAATATACAAAGATACATTGATCTAAGGAGTCAAGTGTCTCACTATATGAGGCAATCACAAACCGCTACGGAATGTAGTGGCTTGTGACGTGGCGAGCCCCAATCCTTGTCAAGTTTGCTTATAGAGTTACAAGGATCTTTTGGCACGTGGCTGAAATCGGAACTAATGCCGTCTTATATGAGAACCCATGACAGATATAAAACCCCATTTTTTCTCAACTACAAACTTATTTCAAAAATATTAAACCAATGAAGTGCATAAGCAGAATTTAAAATACCTCCCTCCACCCTTCACATTCGCTTTGTGATCCTCCTTTCATCCATCCCTTACATTTAACAACGGTAATAATGTAAAACGCACCAAAAAGGTTACACGTTAGAGTGACAGACAATATCGGGAACTGTACATTCCGTATTACAACGTTCCAATTAGGGGCGAAGCACACAAACGATTCCCAGTTCGTAACAAAGGGAATTATTAAAGTTCACGTTGATTTAAAATTCACTGGAAACGGCCATTTTTGATCATGAATAAATTCTAAATTAATGGTGTTTTTAGATTTTTATGAGGAGGAAAGTATGTTAGAAGGAAAGAACGGTTTAGATTTGTATTTTTTTACGTGATATTAATGTAACCTCATCTTTTTTAGCAGCAATAAATGTCTTATTATTTTTATTTATTTAGAAAAGGTCAGGTGAAGTACGATCCTGATTCGTTTAATGTTCCGTATAAGTTTTGCTCATTATCACAATATGGATAAAAAAAAACCAGTACAAGTAAAATGGCTTCACAGTTCCAAAGCCTGTTTTCGTCTATTATGCAAATGTTTAAATCAAATCGGATCAGACTAACTGCAAATTTTAGCAAGGACATCTAAAGCTAAACCTTTTTGAACCATACAATTTAAAACCTATTTCTTTTGGCTAAAACCAACAAAAAATATTCAGTTTAACATCTTAAAGAATACGTACGGATATTCTATTTAGGTTAGAATTTATGTAATCTTCCTTTTAACCCTACATCGCTGTCAACTCGGGCGTATCCCAAACCTTTGTATATGATATAACATTACCAATTTATTAATCGCCCGCTAATAGGACACCAATTATAATTTTGTGTTAATCTACCGATGAATTATTTTAATTATATGTGGATTTAATTATTGTTGGTACCTGATAGCACGAAAATACCTGTGGTTTAAATAAATTAATCGTTGCTCATTTGTTTCACGCTTGTTTTAATGAGTTTTTCTATGAATAGTTTGGGTTTGATTCGTAGTACCACAGGTATGGTTTTCGGGCTGCTGTCGCGACAATATGTAGTCAAAATGTGGTTAAGTGTAAATAATGTCGAGAGCGACGGCGGTTGAGTTTTGGTCGTGGTAAAAGTGAATCGAGTTTAAGTGTCAATTGGTTTGAAATCATCATTAAAACCAAAATATTTTTCGTAGATCGTTAAAAAGTTGACTCGGCCAAAATATTGTGACAAATAAGGAGGTTTGTCAATACAAATTCGACTGGCCTGTTGGTCCTGTGGTTAGTGGCTCTGACTGCTATACCAGAGGTTGTGGGTTCGATTTCCACCCAGGACAAGACAGTGTTTGTGTGATGAGCACGATCATTAATTATTCTGTGTCTGGATGTAATTTATCTTTAATATGTATGTATTTAGAAGTATATAAGTATGTTTATCAGTTATCTTAGTCTCATAACCCAAGCTCTGCTTAGTTTAAGACTAGATGGCGTTGTGTGAATGTTGTCGAATTTTTATTATTTACTACAAATACGTATTAGTTAACCTTTTAAAATAGATTATGGCTGGTTGTTGGTCTTTCGATCAATCAACCCTAGTATTTAAAGTCAATTAGACATATTTGAAACCACAATTTTGATGTAAACCCACTCAATCACACTTTGCCTGATGTGATTATCGAATAAGCCACAATAAGCGAATAAGGTTTGTAATATGGTTGTGTTTATTGGAACTGATTTGATTGTATGTAACCGACTTGTCACTTGGTTTCCGATAATGGTAGTGGAAAACCAAACCAAGGATGGAAAATAAAAGCAGATTCAGTTTAACGCCATCCTATTAATATTATAAAAGCGAAAGAGTGTAACTATGGACGTATGGATGGATGGATGTTTGTTACTGTTTCACGCTCAAACGGTTGGATCAATTAATGAAGTTTGGTATGGAATTAGCTGACAACTTGAATTAACACTTTCTACTGGTTGATTTTCAACTACGTCAAAGAGGGATATTGTTTTTGTAACTGTATCCGACATCCTTACAGTGTTCTTCTTCACCATGCATAGCGAATGATAATTACTTTGTGATAAGTATATGAATTCGAAAACACAGAAGGGAAAGTGAGTTACCTGCAATCTTTAACTTAGAAGTCCAACCGTCATACTATTATAGACTACCATTGTGTAACGTACCTTAAGAAGCATACTTAGTTTTTCCTTTTTCTCTAATCAAGATTTTCACATCACTTCTGTCAGGTATAATATCAAAATCTTGATCTTTTCTATTACCGTCCCTTACTTGGTCAATATGATACCTATCAGAACAAGAAATATGAAATAAAGAGGGGAAATCTCTCAAAGACCGTTTGTCAACAGCGATCAATTGTGAGATAAGGTTAGAACCAAAGAGAATTATTGTAACGTAAACCGCATTCGAACCTTTTTTCACGCTGATTGCGCACCATTGGTATATTGTATTGAAATTAATGTTATTTCTTCGTTCGTAAATGTTATTGTGGATATAAGGGTAATGTGTTGGCAGTGAATTGTGTGGGATAGGTATTGGACTGGTAGTAACGTGATGGAAGGTAGGCTTTTTATTCTATAGATAAAAGGTCACCTAAAGAAGTGGGTGGTTTAGGGTGAACGCATACTTATCAAACGCGTCGAATAAAATTAATTTAAGAATTCTGTGTACGTAATCTTTTTACTCGGACGATTTATTGCGAGAAAGTGTGTAAGGTTTCATGTGATTTTATAACTTACAGAACCTAAACCTACCTAACCTAAAATTCGTTTTGTTCGCCGTAGTTGGCTCTGGTAAATGTGTGTTCACCTTTAGTATAAAGCACTGTTATCGAGTATACCAAGTAGCTAATATTCATACTTTTATGCCTACGTAAGAGTTGATAGTTTAGTGCAGTCGCGCTCTAAAGCACTAAGCAAAGCCTACCTACAAGCTAACTATAAAATTTAATCAAAACTTAAAACTTAACAAAACTTAAAAAAATACTAGAAATAAAATACTAGAATTTGAAAACAATCCACCGATTACTTCAAACAAACAATTACCGCCATTTAAGAACAGCACAAAATACAACGAAATTCAATTATTTTGAAGCACCAATAACAAACGAGTAACAAGACGTCTATAATCCGCCATATTGTGTCAATGTCTGCACGGTACGTCGGTCTTCAAAATAATTGGCAAGGAGATAAAAACGCTCGTCACATCTGACATAAGCTAGTGAGGTTTTGTTGCGAACTGAAATATTATTTTTTGTCTAGACTATATTTTTGTGTATTTTTGTACTTGGTACTTTTAATTTTGTTTTTTGATTAGTGGTGTGTTAACTGCGTTTTATATAATTATTGGAGTGGTAAAATTTCTGTCTCGCCTCAAAATTTACGGTATTTTGAGGCGAGACAGAAATTTTGATAATGTCAAGTAGGTAAAAAAATATGTAACTATTTTGTTACAAATATTTTACAAGTAAGCTGTTCACTGCTTTTTTACTTTTACAATCTAGTAAGATTTAAGGGGCGCTCGTGGCCAGAAATAGCAAAAGAACGAAGAAAATGGGGGAGGCCTTTACCCAGCAGGCTACATAAAAAAACCTTTTTACTAAGCTATATTTGCTTTAAAAATTACCTGATTCAGTTGCATATGTATTAACACTTACCTGATCTAAACAACCATTTTAGTAACACAGTTTCCCACACTGCTTAACATCTGTCAAAGAACAACAAGATACTCAGTACTACATTCAATAAGAATAACATCTTCCTTTCCCTTACAAATACAGCCACAGCAATAAAACAGGAGGTAGCAACTTTATGAACAACCTAACGCAAATTGACGAAGAACTAATGCCGTGAGCACATGATCAGCAATTGATCGTAAGGTATAAACGTACATTGTATTCTCCCGTGGATTACATAACAGACGTAATTTAGCTCAATCCACAACCTTACCTAGCACAGACCATCAAACGTGTAGATAGGTCATGCGAAAGGGTTGAAATAATTCTTAGAGTAGTTAAAGACTATCTATCTAAATGTTTGCTGGTTATGCTAATTAATTTAAAAAAAGAGAAAAAAAAAATTCTTTTGAGGGAATGACTTAGTACCACAAAGTAAGTTACCTATAGATAGGTCATACAACAGAATTGAAATAAATCTTGGATTAGTTAACGACATCTATCTATAAGAGATAAGGGCAGGAATATGATGATGATCTTTCTAGATGTACGCTTTAATTGCTCATTAATTTTACCATGCAAAAAACAGGTATGCATAGCATTAGAGATAAAAAAAAAACAGAGACTACGTGCGTGAAGAAAAAAGTAAGCAAATTATTGTTGAGCTTTAGCTTTAGCTTTTATTAGCTTTAGTTTAAGTATTAAGCGAGTTAAACTCGTCGTACAGTCACAAGCAAAAACATGTACACGACCAAATAATTGAATTTTAAGTCCTAGTCAATTATGAAATCGTAAAACTTTCTTTCAAATTAAACATTTTATATTTAGCTTACAATATCAGGAATTCCATAACAGCTGCAGAAATTTCGCATAAGAAATCTACTGCAACTGTTTAGTCGTGGTATACAAAGAAGTTTTTGCTCGTGACTTCACCGTCTAAATTTCTTCTCAAGTCTATGCCTATAATAATACACGAGTAGGTACGATATTTATAGATATTCGTATGCCCAGGAAACATAAATAAAGCGTAGTGTATCTATTCAAGAATCGGGTAATGCAATATGTATTAGATATATTGTTTCGCTGCAAGTGTAGGGTCACCCTCTGATTTTGAGTAGCGTCAGTAGAAAAAGCTGGATATATCATTTTGTGTAACATTTTTTTTTGCTGTGATTATATTAATAATATCCTTCTTTGATTAAGGAAAAATATGTCTTTTGTATTACCTAGATTTATCAGAATGTTAGGTTGATTGGTTACAATTTTGTGATGAATCGATTCGTACATTAAAAAAGGTAAAAAACATTATAGCCAGTTTTATTCAACAATATTATTTTTTATTATTAAGTAGAAGACAAATTAAACACAGGTTGATTATCATTTAGGCAAAAAAAATAAGAATTAAAGAAAACTATCCGAAGAAAAAAAGTTCCAATCTTTATTTTAATACCTATATCAAGGGGATAAAAGAGAATCGATAATATAATTGTAAGTATATGTGGGAGGTTTGCGTGGGAAGATGAAAACTATTTATAGTAAACAACTTATATTCAGCACTAGCTATTAACCGCGACTTTGTTCGCACGAATGTCGGTTAAAACTGCAAAAAATTTACCATCATCTGACGCTGTTGGTTCAAAAGTCTCTTTGTCAATCCAGGGTGTGAACTAACTCAGTTTAGTCAGTAATAGTCTGACACTACCCACTTCCTCCCCCGTTCCTTACCAAATAAAAAGGGGTCAACTAACTCCATACTAAATTTAATCAAAATCCATTCATTCAGTTGAGCGCATATTAATAACAAACATACCTCCATCCATACTTTCAAAATTTCGAATTTATAATATTAGTACGATCTACAACGTGTAACGGAAATAACGCACATCCACAGACACCCCAAAAAGAATATCCTTTTTTATCCACAATTAATGTATTGAAACATTTTTAGATATTTGTTTTTATTACATATTGTCAGAATAATTTGTACAAATAATTGGCAAAACGCGTGGGCGCCCTATTGCTCAATACGTTACGCGCGCACACAGACGCACAAAAGTGGAGGTCTCGCAGCCCGCGCGGCTTCTCCAATACCCACTATCATAAGTTCATAAAATCATAACATACGAAAAGTAAAACCCTTAAAACCAATTTAAAAACCTAAAGAGATTATCTACATTCTTATGTACGTAGATACTATGACGTCTTTGCATAAAATTGTTTATGTTTATTATTAGAATTGTTTAATATGAATGATTTTAATAACCGTAAGTTATTGTTATTGAAATGCTGATAGAGATGAACCTAAACAAAGGCGGCGTGTTTAAAAGATATTAGGTAATCATAATAATTAAACAATGAGAAACTTACATGTTTAAAATTAATCGGCACTCATACGACGGCGTCCTGTTTTTAAAACACTTTCAAAATGTCCACCACCTTGTTCTATGCACTTAAAAGCTCGTTTACGCAATTGTTGTCGTAATTCACTTAACACTAGAATGTCCCTTTTCACTGTTTCAAAAGCAGCCACTATCCTATCTTTAAGGTCCTCGGCACTTGTTGATTCGTCACAATACACTAGGTTACAATACGTTCGCCACACGTACATGTGACTGACGTTAAAGCGTGGTGCGGCTTCTCTGGTACTTTGCTGAGAATTCTCGCTAAAGTAGTCGAGTATTTCATCTTGTAGACGAGTAGATGCCTGCACGTTTCTCCCCCTGTCGATGGCCGTATTCGGTCGAAATGTTCCGAAGTCTCGAAGCCGCTGGGTAGCGCCTAGCATAGTCCTGCGGTCAACACTCGTGCCGTGCCTATCATTAAATGTTCTACACGCTAATGCTACGTTATCACCACACTGTGCTAGAGTCCTCACCATCTCGGTGTACTGTACGTTAGTATACCGGAAAGACATCGCGCGCGAAAGTTTTGTTTTGACAAATAATGACAAACATTCACTGATAACGATCGGCCGATGACTAATGCGAGGAAGCGCGAGCCACGCGGGCGCCGCCGCGCCGGCGCCGCGCTCGGCTGTCTCGCTCTTTCCTATTGTATTACGTATTTCGGTGGTCCTTTTTATGTATCTTTGTTAGTGTTTGAAAGTGTGAACTTGTGTGTGTGTTTGAAAGTGTGAACCGCTGTGAATTGCTAAAGCCTTATTGCATCGACTTAAGGCTCATTTTCGTTTACTTCGAGTGCTTTATGAAAATAGTGTCTACAATTTAATTATTTCTAAATAATTTTTTGGTAAAAAAAAATATTTATTTTTATTAATGAAATGGATTCTGTTATCGATTCTGAACAAAGTAGTTTCAGGATGTGCGTTAATTATGTTACACGGTGTATACTATACATATTATTATATTAAGCTTTAATTCAATAACCGATGCTTCAAAGGTTTCGAATCGATAAACAAATTTACCAGTTTGGCAGGAAATTCTGAGAATCGTTAGTTCAAAGTACTTTGGAAATTACATATATTGAGTTTCCAATGTTATCCTTAAGTTTTTGAGGTAATTTGAACTAATACGTCAAGGACGGAGAGGTGAAACAATATGGAAACGGTGGATGTTGTTTAGCGGTTTAACACAGATCGGTGTTTGTAATTTTTCAGTACTAAGGTAAAGATTTAGGGGAGACCTTTGCAAGACCGTGGGAAACTTGACTATAGGCTAGGAAAAAAAACTAAGTATCATTTTGACTGGAAAATTATCCTGAAAATATCCATATACGTAGCTGTTTTTTTTTGGTCACAGATTTAAGAAAAAGTGAAATAAAGTTTATGCCACGTTAATTCTGAAACCATGTAATGCAATGTCATGTTATATCAACGGTAAAAAAAAACACATTTGTTTGTATTTAACAAACAATCCGTAAATGATTATAAAAATATTCCCAAGTGATAATACTTAATTATAGTTAGTTCACAAGATTTTTTCTCCCATCCATACCTACTTTCACATATAAAACGGAAACATACGAGGTGGTACTCGCATAAACAAGTTGGCGAGTTGACAGACATCCAGATGTTACTATGCTTATTGTAAAGATACATTTGTAATTGAGATGAGCATCGAAATCAAACTTTGGACCTCACGGTGAGTAGCCGCTTATTCGCAAGTTAAGTATATTTGTATAAGGGGTATAACGGTAATATTGTGATGTCTGATATCTGTCTCACATAACATTGAAATGAGATTGTTGAAGTTTTTATCGTTTCCTTTATTTTTACGAATCTCTCAATTGAATCGTTTGAGAATTTCGTCTATCGGTTTATTATTTTAGATACCAAAGTTACCTTATTTTTTTTATTTAGTTAGTTTAAAATTTAGATGACTGACCATTGGTCATACATATTATTATAATCATTATAATAATATGATCAATGGTCTATCATCTATATTTTACATTATAGCAAGCATGGATGAATTAAATTACTTGCATAAAAATGTGCAATTTCTTTATAAGTTAAATGTAAATATCCACACAGGCTGGACCAATTTTACTGGAAGGTAACTGAGGCCATGAACCACAAAAAATAGGCTACTCAGACGAAATACAACAGACGTGTCGTCACACGAGATTTCGACTCACTGTATCGTTCCATTTTTCCAATGTTTTTTCAAAATCTATTTGGCAGATTAATTTGTTTCTAACTACTATTACTAAATTACCGATCCTTGTTCTCCATATCTCCCGCCTAAACTCCCTACGAGAGAGTTTATTAAATCTTTTGACTCGTACACAAGCAACAAGATTATTGCACGCAGCGAACGTTGTGGACTTAAGCACTGGTCGTCCTCGCGAAACCCCATTCCTTTAACATTTAATCTTCTCCCCAATTCAGCACGAACTGATTAATTATGATTATTTTTGAAATACAAACGAGGTTTGAAAACAAAACAAGGTACACAAACTCCAGCATATTTTGAAATTAATAATGAAATCTGTCTCTGTCAATGCGGTGAAAGAGTCGACTGCCTTGGCCATCATGGCTTGTCCTGCGGCAGGAGCGCGGGGCGCATACCGCGACACGCAAGTATTAATGACATTATTCGTCGTGCTCTTGTCACTGCTGGTGTACCTGCTGTTCTAGAACCGAACGGTTTGGTGCGCAGCGATGGTAAGAGACCTGACGGGATGTCTTTACTTCCCTGGAAATTGGGCCGGCCTTTGGTGTGGGACGCAACGTGCGTCGACACCCTTGCGCCGTCCCATGTTCTAAGTTCGGCGGTCGCGCCCGGCGCTGCTGCTGGAGCTGCGGAAACCCTAAAGCGACGAAAATATAATAACCTTACGGGCAATTATATTTTTGAGCCCTTTGGGGTTGAAACGCTTGGGCCATGGGGACCGGGTGCACGAGCTCTGTATAAGGAACTCGCTAAGCGCTTGGTCGACTCCACCCGTGATCAGAGGGCTGGACTGTATTTCGCGCAAAGAATTGGTATTGCCATTCAGCGTGGTAATGCGGCCAGTCTCCTGGGCACGTTTCCCGCCATTGACGGAGATGAGGATATTTTTTTCGACGCTTTGTAAATATGTAATTTTTTTAGTTACATAAGTTTAGTCATAAATGTAGATATTTCTTGTTTTAGTATTGTTTCTGTTAAATAAATATATCTCTCATTCTTTATAATGAAATTTTCTTAATTATTTTGCCTCGAAATCCATGATGCAATCTGGATTACCAGAAACCAAATCCCAATTATTTTTAATTGTGGCTACCAATAGTAAAATTCGGAAAGCATGTTTTGGGCTCCAATTGCAGTGTTGTTTTTGTTTTACCTATTTCTCATTTCCATCCATAATTTATTATTTAAGAGTGATCCTTGTAGATTTTTCTTCTTTCGTTGTATATTTTTTTGCAATATCGTTTTTATTATTTGTTTTTAGAAATTAGTTTGAGACTGAACTAATAAATATAAGTATTCTACTTTTACTATCAAACTCGTTAATATTATTTTAAAGTGTACACTGTTAGGGTTGTCGTATTATATGTTAAAGTTTACATCTATTCGAATTGGTTTTTTTTTGTGTTTCAGTCCGATTTTGGATATTAACGTAAAATAATCCGGAAAAATCGGATAAGTTGGTAACTTTTATCATATTTTTATTTCCACATCAGAAATTATTCCACACAACCTGTCATAAGTTTGAATAAAACTCTCACAAATATCCGCCATTTTCGTTTCCATTTACAGAGATCCATAACCCTGATTAATAGATTCATTATTTATGTTCCTATTACTTAATGTAAATACATCAATATGAATAGAACGCTATCAATTTAGTCAGTTGCACCCTCCAGCTATATTTCATCAAACATATTCGTAAGGGTTGGATGTATGGCCTGTTGGGTGTGTTAAATAATTAGTTGGGGTTGTTGTAAACAGTGTTAGTTTGTGTTACATTGTAAGTTCACAGTTGAACAAGATAGAATATGTTGCCTAATGATTTATGTTTCACTTAAGGTTTTGAATGATGGAGCTTGGGAACTGACAAAACTAGTTTGTTTGGATACGAAGTATGTTGGTACGTTCAGATTTCTTTTGTTTTGTATCGGTTGTATTCACATTATTTAAAAACCGGTCAAGTGCAAGTTTGACTCGCAAAGCTGGACAAATAAGCTAAAGAGAAACAAAAACATATTTATTTATATGATGTACCTAAAAAAATACGGTTTTTTTAATTGTCCGTTTGTCTATGCTGCAATACGTTGCTTAGTGCAAAATTTTAAGGTTCTGAGTTTACAGGAAGTATTTTGTAGGTTTGATCCGCTAGAGAATCGTCAATTTGTGGCATCAACGGCTGTCTATTGATATTGACTTTACAGCTACAAGGGGCAGCTTAAAGCCGAGTATTATGCATAGGGAGAACAATTTCTGATGTCAATATTTTGAACCACTATTTGCCCTAAGAAATAACAAACAAACTCCTCAATATAAATTCAGCTCATTTTTTTACGCTAGAAGTTTTTCGCCGCAAGTTATATTTTTTTCTTAGAAGAAAAATCAGAGTGAAATATATTTGCTATGCATGTTGTATTTCCTGGAAACCTATCCATATTTTAAAATTCTAGGAAAAATATCCGTCATATAGAGTCTTACTGTTATGCGATGAAATAGTATTAGTTTTATTTTTGAAATAGCTAAATAGGCTTTTGAAATATGAATATTCTATTTCATAACCTGATGGTTGAATTTTGAGTCCTGGACTCAAAATGGGATTTTAAATTGTTCTTAGAATCAACAATATACTCAGAACATGTTGATATTGTTAGATAACATTGTTGATGTATTGCTAGCGTACAATATTGTAGAGTTTAGCTGACAAAGTCATCCTTTGATCATGATGGAAAATCCAAAATTTGAAATGCAAAGTCATAGCCATTTTGGTTTTTTGGCACCAAACGCTTTGCGCTCTAAGTAGTGTTGATATCTTAGATTGCAAAAAATGTTTAGAATTATTTGAAGAAAATATAGACATGAAGGTCAAAGATAAATTAAATCAAATCAATATTGAAGTCCAACAAACCTACACCGTTTAAAGGAAAACAAGACAAAAACAATCCATTTATTTCTCATAACCTATTCTCTTATAATTCTTTACGAACGATAATATATTTTGTGAGTTCATTATAATATGACTTCAGCCGTACAAACAGATGGAAACGAGCTCTTCATGATACCGCGATATAGGGAAAATAATACGATTATGAAACATAATAATGATCTGATTTTCCTCAAAGGAAACGTTTTGGGGTAAACTGGGGATGCAAGGGTGGGGATGTCGACGAGTATTTAATAACACTTTGTCTGGTCCTTAAATGAAATCAGATGTAAAGAACAAAAAAATACAGTCATTTATCATAGTAGTTTAGTGGTTCAGACTTGCCAGATTCGAATGTATGTAGATATAGGTTTATATTAAGTGAATAATGCTAAAGTAAGCTAATGGGTAACCGCCATTTTTCGATATGTAGTTGGCCGTTAGGAAATCGAGAGAACATTGCGTTTGACGCTCTATCCTGCTGCCATGAATTCTAGCTTTAAACGTTTTCAGTACAGGCCCTAAATATAATAACCAAAATCAGCTTTTAGAGAGAGGTTGAGCTAGCCCAGTCACAAAATCAAAATATACTAAAGAAGCCAATCGGTGTGAGCATAAAATATATGAAAAAATACTAGCAAAATAACATGATACCGATAAAACAAAAGAAATCAACAATAGCTGAGCGATGAAATCTGACAAAAACTTGAGAAAGCATCGGGAAAACTTTATCGAACGTTTTAGATTACAAAAAATAAGAAAAAATAAAATTAACTTTCAAGAAGGAAATTGATATTCTAGAAACTTCATAGATGTTATAATGTAGGTTCGAAAAAACAGGTTCTTTTTTGGTTTCAATATCAGATATGATTATTTTTTCTGAAGTCGGATTATTTTGAGGGTCAAAACAAAGGGAAGGAAAATCCCCTTCGTTCTATTTAATGGGGTTGGACAGTAAAGCTAAATTGAAGAAAAATACATTAAGGAGTACAGGGATGTTGGAAAAACAGGGGTTGGTTAAAAAAAATGTAAGATAACTTTATTTTAGAAGCGATGCGATTAATTCCTTAATCTTTTTGTGTATTTTTATAAGCAATGAAGTTAATTGGGGAAATTCTAAATTTAACAAAATGGCTGAACAGAAAAAAAAAACAATTTTAGAAACCTCGGACAAAAATATTCGATTAAAAATGTTGCCAATTGCACCAATATCACAAAATCCCTGCTTTTCATTTTAGAACGACTTTTGTGTTAGCCCTGTCACCTTATTAGTATCATACTAAAACAAAAAAAAACCTTGTTTGTATTCTTAAACTGATACAAAATCGTACAGCAAAAACAATTTCTGAAGGGGAACTAAAAAAGAAATGATAAAACTACTAGCATTGTTAAAAAAAATAACAAGACGAACTTGTTGACAGACCGCCAACCTTTGGCACGTCGTTTATCAACGTCTGGCAGAAGAGCAGGGTATTATTAGCAACGACAAATGGTTGGTGATCGCTTATCTATACGATTCGATTCGAACATCCATTCGGTGAGATGTGTTAATATTTTGTACGTTTTTTTTCTTGGGTTAAGTTAAGTTGAGATTGGTGAAGTATTTTTTTGAGGGGTAGGATATGGATAGTAAATAGCGTATATAATTTCTTGTAATCCTATATCTATTGACATTTGTAGAGATTATTATCGCATTGAACACATCAACAACTAGATAAGTTTTTGTTATTTGAAAAGATTTGTCAACAAGTAAACCGTATGTACAACCGTATGACAAACGTATATTATTGAGGTCTACATTATTTGAAAACCTTTGCATATTGTAAAATAGAAATAAAATATTGATAGTTAAGAGTTAGACTACCCTATTTCTAGATAACCAAGACATGGTTTTCCTGGTTTTTTCTCGAACAGCAAAGGAATATAATTCTTCCTTCTACACCTACCACTGGATAGTGTTCAATCCAAATTTTTAGATCTTTTTATTCGAGTGTCCTACAGCTGAACTATTTTCACCTAACTGACCCCTACATTGCGACGACTACAAAAATATAATACGGATCCCTCCTACTTAGACATAATTATATGACCTTCCCATACAATCGCTTTTGTATTGCCTGACATATTGTGGTCAAAAGATACCATTTTTATGGAAATTCTTGACCAAAATATCATGTTTTTAGATAAGGAAATATGTCGTGAGAATATCAGTATGTGTTGGTATTCCTGTTTACATCAAGAAACATTTTCTGCAACTTACTATCCTAAAACAGTAACGTGTTTTATAAAAATGACTGAAATAAATGTTTCCATGGCTTTTTTTAACACTAGAGAGTTCGAGTTGAAGGGGCTCTGTTCAAAAAGTACCTACTTTCCTTATTGACAGATAGTCTTAAATATGTCTTAAAAATTCTCAAGCATGCTGGTTTTCTCACGATGATTTTTAAGTGCAATTGGCAAAAGGAGAGACTCAATAGACACATTATCCAAAATCAAATAAAAAAGCCTTAGACAAAATAGTTTACACTATTCAGTACTGCACCAAAAAGCTTTAAAAGACCCCGTTCACAAACCAATAAAGTATGGCATTCGTAGACTAGCGCTTCACTTGTCATTAAATCCAGTACAAACGTTAAGCCGCTTAATATACGTAGAGTGATGCCCTCTAAAAGAATTGTGGTTTTCAGCATTCAACTGTACCGTACTACCTCATAAAGCAGGACTCTACCAGTTGTTGAAAAGAGATAGTGCTCTACATGGCGTAGAGCGTCGTCTCTTTCCCACATTTGTGATGGTTTGGATTTAAAAGTTAGTGGTAGGTAAATTGTGATTCTGGTTGAGTGAAATCTGTGTTACGTTGTTGCGTTTTTGTTTTGTGGCTCTTTACATGTGTAGTGGGTTAGTTGGTGGTGTGATGTAAAGGAAAATCGTGTGAGGACCACTAGGACGTGGTTTGAACTTTGGTGTTTCGGTTTTGTCATGAAAGTGTACATTGTTGTTAATTTCGAAGTTTTTATAGAAGAATGTGGAACAATTATTAAAAAAATTATTCACATTAATATCATAACGAAACTATATCAGCCTGTTTAATGTATAGAAGATATTTTCTGCTTCAAACGAAGCTATCCGTTAGCATACCCTATTACAAGTTTTATATAATTTTACTTATCAATATCCTACCTACACCTGTATTTTTTAAGAAAGCATTTTTGTAATTCATACATATTTATAGCCAGCAACTTTAGAAATTGCTTCTACAGTCGTTGGCTATTGGAAATATGTCACTAGTTTGAAAAGCTTGACATCATTTACCCAAAAAATCCTTTAAAAAGCAACCTGCCAAACTAACCAATCAATTCTTTCATACAACTCACTCACTCAACCTTTATTGCCAACAATGTTCGATCATATGGGTTTGGCAACACCATACAACCCCCCTCATTTGCATGGCCTGAGCGATCTCAGCGCTCCTGCGGTTTGTTAATCTTTTAATGGAATTAACCCGCGCCCGCCGATGTCACTAGCAAAATAGCGATGGAGTGAAAAGGACTGGAAGTGATTTTGTTGATAACGGCTTTTATGATATGGAAGTCTGATTGTAATTGTTTGTGAGAGTTGTTTTAAAAATGCCGTTTAATCTATATAAAATGAGCTGATTTATTGCTAACTTGACTTTAAATTTTGCTATTGTACTGTATGTCTGACATGATTTGGAGGTCCATGCAATTCTTCCATCCCTACTGCTTATTTTTTGTTTCGACATGTCATGCCTGTGCTTTATCTTTAACCTTTAAGGGATAACTTCTTTGTTAACTATTATACAGTTATCATTTATCTATCAGGCTAAGGATAATCTCTATAATTTTTAATGATTGTATTTTATGCAGTTACTCAAGTTTAATTTAGTTGAATAGAAGAAGACAAGACTTTTTAGTTAGGCTAGGCAGTAGTTACGTTTTGTGGTAGTTAGCATCGCGTTTCCGTGGTCTCTGGTACAAGACAGGGGTAAAGCAGTCCGGTAGTTTTAGCGAGTAATAGCCTCTCCGTTTTCCTCAAGGCGAAAAAAATCCATGAGAATGTTCCCGTGTAAAAAAGGCAGTCCTAACGTTGAATATGAAACTCCGTAATTATCATAATACCAGTCGCTTCCATCATCATCATTAATTTAAGAGCTTAGTTGTCGTCGATGCAGCTCTCTCCATCTCTCTTTACTTCGTGCCAAATTTAGACCTTGTCCTTCCAGACCTTGACCTTCTCTTTCACTTGTGTAAACAGTTGCAGTAGATTTCTTATGCAAAATTTTCTGAACTGTTATGATATATCTCCTGGTATTGAAAAGCCAAACATAACATATTTGATTTGAAAGAAAAATTTTCGATTTCATAAATAATTTGACTAGGTTTTTATCGTCAATTGTTTGATCGTGTACACATGTTTTTGCTTGTGTCTGTGTAGCCACTTCCATAGCTCCTAATTCCTCACTCACCTAGTAGATTGTTTCGTCCCTTGCATAATTACTTAGCTTTTGTTACTTAATTACGACGGAGTAGGGTTTTTAGCACAATGAGATGAACGTTTAAAACCTTGATTTATAATATTTGTCAGTACATACACCTTTATTGTTTATGCTATGACATATTGTTGAAATTTGGAGGTGGAATTTCTGCTGAAATCTAAAAAAAAACATAACCTACGTAAACCACTGTCCAAAATCAAGCTGTTACAAAAATATAGCTGCCAAAACATTACCCATTCCAACGCAGTCATACCAAATTTCATCAAAATTGATGCAGACATTTAAGTGTGAAAGAGTAATAAACATCCATACTCACAACCTTTCACATCTATAATTCTAGTAGGATTATGCTGAAAAACTAGTTTTTACTCATACTGCAATAACATCCAACTCATACAACCTGAAACCATAACAAAACTAGTCATCCAATCCAAAGCGGTAGAAATGAAAGAAAAAGAAAAATAAAATTAGGCGAATTGATTGAACCGTACCCCACTTCCTTTTACGATAAAAGGAAAGGATAACATTTATCTTTTCGCTGTTTCATAAAAGATTAAAAAGACAGACAGATTATATTCACGTGACTTGGTTACTGGCGTTTTGTAATTTGAGTTGATGGTATTATTTGATGGGGTTGGAGATTACAAGCTATTGAGGAAGGTTAAGCAACGCTTGTTGAGGTATAGATTTCGATGGGTGGCCATAGCTTTATTAAACTTATTAATTTATTTTGAATATAAAAAATACATACTTCCGTGTGGTGTCCGGTTATAAAGAATAGCACCACCCCATATCCTCCACTGGGTGTCTTAAAAGGCGACTAATGGACCTTAAGACCCAGTGCACTGTACCAAGCACCTTGGGTCACCCGAATGGTGGCGGGTAAACAACCAACAATCGCATTCCCAAAGAGGGTTAGTGTCAGGCAGGCGGCCGACTATAAAACCATAGCCAAAACTTTAAGCAACACGTCTAGGAGACGTGTTGCGCCGACCCCAAGTGAAATGGGATAAGGGCAGGAAGATGATGTATATAAAAAATACTCTGTCACATTAAACTTATAGAGATATCTAGTTTAAGATATATCAGTTGTTTATGCATTATGACAACTTCCTTACTTTTTCAAGAAACTTGTTTTTTTTTTAGTATTATTATCTTAGAGTGTTAAGCTGTTGTTTGGGTTACATTTAAAATGCTTGGTTAAAGATATTCGTTTAGTGGAGTTGCAATTATTATGAACATGAGTGACGGTGTGGGAACATTGAAAATGAAATCAATTGGGGAAAATATAGAGATATGCATTTATTTATACTACTGATTTATGCAACTGAAGTTAGTTTTTCCTTTAAATACACACTTTGATTTGTCCAAAACAATATTATCACAATAAACCCATTCAAAATTATTGAATATACATAGAATAGGTACTAGGACTTCATAAACAAAATGTAAACTTGTTGACTTAATAAATATTAACTTACTAAGCGCCGGTACCCAAACTAACCTGTACCGGTAACTTAAGTTTGTCTTCAAAGTTAAATGTTATCTTCTACTACTATATTAAAGTTAGGTCAATTTAAAGCTAGGGTCAAGTACAGTCTAGACTTTAGGAACTTCTAGGTTTCCTGGAACCTCCTAAAATGTCAACTTGTTACTAAGATACTACTATGTAACAAAACTTAAGTTTAAAGTACTTGTAAAGATAAATTAAAGTAAATTGATGGGATTTAAACGTTTTGCTTCTGAGTTACTGAGTTACTGCCAGGTCTCGAGTTCGAACCCCACACCGCGCACCGACATTTCGAATGTTGTGTATGGTTTAGAAATAAATATCACAGTTTCCGTTTTGCAAGGCACGTAATAATGTGGGTACGTATAAGGAAATTTAAAAAACATTTAACAAAGCAAAATATACCTATACTTGAGCCAAATTCGATAAAGAATAGAGGTAAACAAATCGTTGCTAGGCAACGACTTGTTTACTCCTAAAAGGCAGATATTAACAACCTTTTCTAGATTAATGTTTTTCATACAAATATAGCAGAACGCAAAGAAATTACAACAACTCGCACCTCGACTGACAGGTCAAGACAGAACGAGCATGCAGACGTATAACTCGACCAAATTATATTGCTACGTTTCGTTATTTTCAATTTATTTTTTCTTATTGTAGGTTTATGTCTTTTTTCTTAACATAAATTAATAATAATTTATATGGTTGCCTATCAAACGGAATAAAGTAATATTAAAATAAATGAAACGTAAAATATAATAAAAATATTTTTGATACGTATTATTATACATAGTCTTCAATGAAACAACTAAACGCGAGCCTTTCATACTTGGAAGTATTATAATGCACGTGTTATGCGGTTGATTAGAAAAGTAGTTAAAATGTGCAAAATTGTATATACAAAGGTCCCAACTTTATTTGTTGGTATAAACCAAATTCGCAAAAAAGTGTTTTATCCCTGGATTTCATCCATGTTTCTTTTTTGTTAGGGCTATCGCGAAAAGTTAATGTCGACTTATTAATGATTTTTCGAAATAACCAGGTAATATGCATGTTATTTGAGTGATTCTAGTGAAATATGCTGCAATAGGATTTCTTAATAAATAGTTAGCGTGAAAAAGGCAATAATCATGTAAATAATTGAAGATTTGTAAAAAGTGAGTTGTGATAACCCTAAATTGGTTTGTTTACCTGTATTCTTTATCGAATTTGGCTCAAGTATAGGCTACAAATTTCAATGAGCTAAATATAATTTTGTATGGTACGTAGGTAATACCTTTTTAAGAATTATTAGAATTTTCAAACAAAGTTATTTCTATACACGGGATACGCGATATTTTAGTCATTAGGCTCTGTTTTTAACATATTATTTTTGTACAATATACCTGACAAATACTTTGCAAAGGCCCCACTTTTCTCGTTTGTCGGAAAATAAATAATTAATAATAGGTACTGGAGCTCAAAGGCAGCGTTTTTTTATGACGAGCCGTCTGTAACACAAAGAGCATAGTGTATTAGAAGCAATATTACAAAAATCAGTATTTTATGTACATTTTCTATATCAACCTTCTATAAAAAGTATTTTTTAAAGACTGTTTTGATTTAGAACTTTTACATTATTATTTTTTTGCCACTTGCATAAGTTTTAAAAGCCAGATCTTAATCAGATTTAGGGGTATCTAAATTGAATTTATGATAATATTTGGAAATAAGATGTGTCTGAATATAAAATCTATTTTTTTTAAGGTAAGTTACTAAATGAATTACAAATTAAATGTGAAATTGCAACCAAAAAGTTCGCACAAGCTATCAAAACAAAACTAAACCAATTAAAAGCAAAACATGCAACCGTTTAAAAGTATAATTAAACGTCCCAAAATGTGTGAAACCTTTTACTTTGAAAGACCATCATCACCCTTCTTATAAATGACAAATTACGGCAATAAACCTTAATTATTTTCAGTAGAGTCACATCAGCCCCAAAGGGCCATATACTAATTACAAAATTGCATTAAAAACACATTTGAACTCTCAACACAGATGAAACATTAAAAAATTCTCTCAATTTGCAGCCTACTCTGTAAATGCACGTTGGTCCAATAAATAAACGTTCAAAAGGTTCACTTTACGTAGTCAATATGAATATTTAAACAATTTTTCGTTTAGTTATAGATAAATGTCGTGGTGGCGTTATGGTTCTATGTATGAACAAGGTGCAGGCTCGATCCCTAGTGCATACGAGTACTAAAGTGACATTTTCTAAGTTATAAGTACTCTCTTAATTATTCTAAAACACTACTGATAGAAGATAAAGGTAAAAATAGTAAGGAAACCGTGATTCCAAATACTGGAATCTGAAATCCCCAACCTACAGAGAGCTCGCGAAGTGATCAATGCTCAAACCTTCCCTACATGAGAAGAGGCCTATGCCCAGTCGTAGGATGTTTAAAGATATTATTAAAGTTTAAAAGCAAAATTAATTTGGCATTGAAACATCCCACTGTCAGCTTAAGACTTCTTACATAGGCGGAATGAACATTGCTCACCACGCAATTGAATACTAGTACTCATATTAAAGTAATTTCAGATTTTCATCGATTTAACTATACCTAAAACTAACTAAGCTTACCTACTTAAGATATGCATTATATTGTACCTAAGTTTCATGCAGGCACATTGATAGGTTGTGTTTTAACTAGTTAGCCAGATTTTAAATCAAATATCGAGTCGAATATTGACAAAGCATCAAACAAATATTTTTAATACAGACCTCTAAGTCACAATGACTAATAAAACTGAGATTAAAATTATCCACGTATAAAATACCTATCACCATTTTACAGCACTCAAAAATACCCTCATACTCATAAAAACCGAAAAATAAATCGATATACGCTTTGTCATTTAACAGCCTGACGTTTCACGACTTTTTTAACCCGTTCCCGAAATGGATCTTTTGTCCATTTTTTATTATGTGGCCGTTCCGTGTCAACCCAGTGGTCATATAGACCGAATGAATTAATTCTCCCCACGCCGGACCACTGAAGGGTTGAAACTCTGTCAGCGTAACAAATTCCTCTTAATTAGACGGTCTCGTAGACCTTTTAACTTTTTTATTCGTTCGTACATTTTGTGCAAGTGTTACTTTTAAAGTTAAGATCTGACTTTGGAGTAAACATGTTGATTTTTGCTATTTTGTATGGTTTTCCTCTTCGAAAGACGTAAACTTGTGAGTTTAATACCTCCGTGGTGTTGTAGGAGA
This sequence comes from Chrysodeixis includens, assembly GCA_941860345.1. Lineage (NCBI taxonomy): Eukaryota > Metazoa > Arthropoda > Insecta > Lepidoptera > Noctuidae > Chrysodeixis > Chrysodeixis includens. Next base: position 4,403,273 of record OW796116.1, on the reverse strand, counting down.
TAAAGTCTCCCTACCCTGCTTCCACGTTCCTCTTTCTTTCCATTCCAAATAGCCATAGAGAGATCCTTAGTCCCTGAACCGGTTCGGCTCTCTTCTTGATTTTGATTTGGTGCTCAATTCGATCCCGAATAACTACCGAACACATGAATCGAGTTAAACTACATAAAGATTTCTCGTAGTTTCATCTAATGCCACTGCCAGTTCTGGTTCCAGGTTACCAACTCAATCTCGACTTGGTTGGATCAGAACTCGTTTTTGTTAAAGGATCAACATAAAAACGTCAAAATCGTTCCGCTATTTTCTATAAAGTTTCGCATAGAGGTTCTTATATGAATTGAAATTGATGTAACGAATGTAAAATAATAGAAAGCAAAATTTTTGTGTGCCTACATTCGCTACCCAATTATATATTCAATTAGTTTTTCCCAGTAAATGATGGACACTTCCTTGTCATATACATCAGTGATACCAAGAAATCTCATTCGATTAACAAAAGAAAGCGAATGTCCAGGAATAAAGACATTTCCTCATTATCCCGCCAGGGATTAGCATAACATTTCCCCTTAATTGAGTTTCGAAATTTCTGGAAAATTTTCCCTTAAACATCAAAAGATGTCCGGCTTTTTAATTAAGGCCACCCTTTGATTGACGTTTAATTTTTTACTTCGGATTGGATTTTGACAATTAAGAATAATGATGTTGGATACCTACCCTTAAATTATGTAAAAAAGTTTTGATGATCGAAGGAAAATAGGAGAGTTAATTGATAAGGAAAAGGTGGATGATTTGATGGTAAGGAAATAAATATAAATTGATCGCCTATTAAATAACTCGGGCTATCGTTATTATTTACACCGGAAAACAGGCAATTCCGATAACAGGAATAATACATAAACACGTGTATGTACACGTGTCATTATATTGTTACCAAAAGTAAATCACGTTATTAACTGACATTCACACCAAAAAAAATCAAATTGTAATTTAACTATGCCAGAGGGTATGGCCATGCTTGAAAATGCTTCCGACTCAATAACATAGTTTTCTGTTTTCTTTCAGTATAATTGGGTAAATTTGAAAATACTTCAAATACCAATATTTAGAAGATCTTCTTCCTATCTCACGTAAAAGAGTATTATTTCTGAATCGATCTTGTCAAATGTATGGCTACGACGTTTTTTTTTCAAGAAACCACGTGTCATGTGGGCTGCCACTTTTATACGTTTTAGCGATTTGACCTGCATTAATATTGCTAGAAATAATACTTGTCTAGAGGACAGGCCTCATTACAGGGCAGGCCTTTTTACCTATCTACATAAAATATTAATTTGTGTATTAATCACAGAATATTTTGGTCTAGTGGCTTGTGGCCCTGACTGCTTTACCTACCAAGCGTCGTGTGGGTTCGATTCCTAGCCAGGTCAAATGTTTGTGTTATGAGTACGATAATTTGTTCTGTGTCTGGGTGTAATTTGTCTATAATAATTATGTGTGTATTTATAAGTATGATTATCAGTTGTCTAGTACTAAAAATACAACCTCTGCTTATTTTGAAACTAGATGGCGTTGTGTAAAGGTCGTAGAATATTTATATATAGTATACAATATATTTAATCAAAATAATGTCAAAATTCATCATTTGGCAGTACCTTGACTCTTGCAGGTCTATAATCAAATCAGCTGTTATTGTAATTAAACTTTAGGGGAAAATGAAGGTAATTAATCGTCTGTCAGTCGTGTCATGAATTCTTGGCACTTAATAAATCTGCGTTGGCAGTTTCTGTTTGAAAGGACAGGTGCCATTGCTGTTAGTCACCTGATCGAAATGAGCATAATTAGTTTCGTTTCGAAGAATTTGGGGAAGAAATTTGTTTTAGGACATTTATTAATAGGAAGGGGTGTTGTTTTGCTGAACGGTATACAGATTAGTAGGTTCATGGTTTTGTGCTTTTATAAATGGTATGTGGGTAGGTGTAAAGTATAATAGTAGGTGTATTTAGTACACGTGGGACGAACATTATTTAATAGCTTTTTTAACTACCTCAGAATGTCACGGTGGCCTTGCTGTTTCTTTGTATGGACTCGAACGCACGAGGTGCAAGTTCGATCCCCAGCGCAGTCAAGTACCCATGTGACTTTTTTTAAAGTTATAATTATGTACTTTCTTAATCATTCTAAGACACTACTGATAAACGGCGAAGGAAAACATCGTCGGGAAACCTGAATTCCAAATATTGGAACCTGAAATCGCCAATACGTAGTGAGCTAGCGTGGTGATTAATGCTGAAACCTTCCCTATTTGGGAAGAGGCCTGTGCCCAGCTGTGGGACGTATATAGGCTGGTTCATTATTTGTTTAACTACTTCTAGTCTATTACCTATAAGTTACTATTGTAACTTACTTGGTGAGTGAGTTGTGCTATAAAGGCAAGCACTGTGTCTCGACAGATTAGTAGCTGTTCGAAAGTGGACCGGGCACAACAAAGTGCTTTAACTGTCATTTATGTTTTCTTGTGTTATATTTCTGCTGTATTTTGTACTGTTTTAAACTGTGATTATTTCAACCTGTATATTAATTAAAAGTGTTACTGAGTGTTTATTTATTTATAACCAACACTTACACTATTTTTACAGGTACAACCCAATGTTGTTAGGTTACAATTCGTATACGTTTTGCTGATATTTTCTAGGTTATTTAACTGGTGATTATTTCTTGAGGAACAAGAAATAATCAAGGAAAATTCCTTTAAATATAGTAAAAGCAACATATTTATGCATTCTATTTTGACTCCCACATATAGGTATTTTATTGTACACATACTTTGTTGTAGATTTCATTTCATTTTGTGAACGTTAGTGACACTCAATCTTCTTTAACCCATCATAAAAACATTATGAACATGTAATATCACGTCATCAGAATCTGTCCTGTTTCTTCTATCAGAACACAAAATCGCAAACAATTTCACTCCTCAATATTTCTACAGGTGTAAATTAAGTCATGATGTTTTATCACAAAACAAAAAAACAACTGAATCTATTATGCAATAAGGACCATTTTTGCTTAAACACACAAAGGTAGAGCAATAGTACGCTTTCATATCGCATCGAAATAAGTTTTGATATGAGCAAAAATGAACTTTATCCTTTTGTGACATGGTTGTGTTTCAAATGTGTATGTTTGAATCATTGTTGGGAACAGATAACAAAGGACGAATTTGCATAGAAATAAACAAGGGTTGATTTCTAACGATTTATGGGCATAGCAGCCTCAAATAAGCTTTGTTTTGATCTAACTAATGTCTGCGTTGCCTCAAGCCTGTATCTATTTTAATCTGGGGAAAATAGGCCAGCTTGATTAACAGAACTTAGAACTAAACGCAATATGTCAAAGAGGCTTTAGGCACATAAATATAAATGGGACAATATTTCATGAAAAGAAGGTGAAATTCGTGGCAATATTTTGGTTAGGATGATTTAATTTACGTGTTTTGAAACCTTACAAAACTAAGTAAGCAAGTAACCAATTTATTGAAATGTTCGAAACACTTTAAAATATAGAGCATCAAAATAAATTACGTAAGTAGTTTAAAAGATCTAAGCATACATAGTCAGTCAATAGTGCACATATAAATTAGTAATAATATATTAAGAGACTAGCTGTTGCCCGCGACTTCGTCTGCGTGGTATTCAAGATGTGTAGTGCTGTACAAAAAGTAAAGCTAAATAATGTTTAATGCTTGCTCCCTAATCCTGTTCCGTTCCAAACTACCTGATTTCTTAACTTCCTAATCCTAACCTCTAGTCTTACAAACATATTTGACTGTTAGTTAACACTGCTAGTTTTTTGCTGTGGCCACTATCTTGCACTGATTTGACAATTTGGATTGAAGGACTTGAAAACGGGCGATGGCAAAGAAGTGTACTGGACTCTTACTGGCTAAAGCGCCAGAGTGCTTCACCGTATCCTATTGTCGGGGGCCACGGGAACGCTTTCGCAATCTATCGCGAGCCCCGACAGGAGAGCTCTTTTTAACGGAAGCTTCTTCGTTAACGTAGAGCCAGCTTTTGCCAGCCCTTATTAAGAGGCGCGCGGAAGCACCATGCATTTCGTCTTTGCCTTTATAACAGTAGACTGCCCTGAGACTACTGGCGTAGGTTATTTATGGTGGTTGGAGGAGGGCAAATAAGGCCCTTCTTCTATCCCTTGCTCGTCGAACATGGATCTGGTGGTTAGATGAAGCCTTTCACTTTTCCTTGAGCGTCATCACTTCTTCGCAGAACTTGGTGACGGCGCACCAACTAACCGCGGACACTTTGGCCACTCTAGGCGGTGTTACATCGTCGTTACGAAGATGTCGGATTCTCACTGGATGTGAGAGGGGTCTGTATACCCAAATTTGCCAAATTTTATTTGCCTACCTTTTTGGGTTCTGAGACGGTTGAATGCTTTCTGAACAGGCCTCTGCAAGGTGGGCCGGTAGGCCGGACGGTAGAGTGTATGTTCCTGAGTTAGGACATAAGTAGTAGGAGATAGTTGTCGATCTGCCCAGATCTTGCACCGAGCTCGAGTTGGAGTTGCAATAGTAGTCAGTGTATATCGGAAGAAGCTCTTTTGGCTCTTAAGTCTACCAGATTTATGTCTCTTCTAACGTCAGATAGAGCAATGCCAATCAGGAGGAGAACTTATTGAGAGGAGTTGGTCTTAAACAGCCAGATAATTTTCGACACGTTTGCACTGTGCGCTGTGGTGCGGAGAACAGCAGGCGCTGCTCCCCATTCATCTTCTATTCCGTTTTCATTCTACCCTTGACAGATATTTTACGCACACATAAAAAACAATCACGGGAGTACGCATATTCGTACGCAATATTAATAATAGCAGCCTACCTTTATAATACTTTACCTATGCAACTACCCTATGCCATCGCAATTGGTGCACAATTGTGGTAGTGTATAGGCACTATCAAATCTTTATGGCCACGCGTTACACACACCAAAATTGCAGTCAACAGCTAAGTAGTTAATTCAGTATTGTAAATCATTTACCGTCCACACTATTTTTTGTTTTAGTGTAGTTGGTTTTCTTTCACTTTATATCCACAGCTCCTCCTAAATTGGATGAGACTGTCCTAGCTTAAACAGTAAGTATCATATATTATACCAGATACCATATAAAAGGGTTTTAAAGAACAATTTTAGGATGTTAAAAAAATCCAAGCGCTTCGTACAATACTTTTATACTACCAAAAACGAAAGAAAAAAAAAAATATACTTGACTGAGATTCGATTCTTACTCAAAAATTATTAAAAAATAAATTAAAAAAATGTGTGTCGAAATGAAATTTGAACTTGGAGTGGAAAAATACGAAGCTCGTACTCCCCTGAGCCCGCTATTTTAATTTCTATATAGTAAGCCAAATAGCATGTTAATATTAATGTCAAAACATAAAACCATAGCAACAGTATTTTGGTCACCAGTTGCGTGTTCTTTAAAAATAAAGGTTTATTGCTAAGACCCCATGGTTAATAACCTGATAATAAATAGCCTATATGTTGTCTAGACCTGTCCTTAATCTTCATGCAAAATTTGAACAATATACTTATGTACATTAAGTAGTTTTTTTCGATTAGCCGGTAATTGTCATAAAATTTGTGATTGCTCACCCTCCATATCAAATAGCGCAATAATATGTAGAATTTATGTTGTAACGACCTCTAGTCAATATATTCTGAAAATCTGAAATGAAATGAAAATGAAGTTTGTACATTATTGTTTGGGATTATCTCGGACATATATTTACGGATAGTTTAACAATTTTATGACAATAGTTCTTTAAACAGGTAACTGCCACAAAACGATGGGCAGAAAAGCTTAGTATTCACGTAAACAGCTTTAATTTTCATCGACTTAGCTTCAAAACAGTCGGAGTTTCATAGAAACGTACCTCCCCCTTTTTTACCCCCGTTAAGGCAGAATTTCCAAAAATCCTTATTGCGTCATTCTTAACTTCTAATTAAATAGCCAAATATTAATTTTAATCGAATTAGCTTCAAAAACTGACGGACTTTCATACAATCTTACCCGCCCCTGTTTACCCCCTTTAAGAGAAAAATTCCAAAAAAAAGATAGCTTAAATGTTAGCGAGGACTAATAGCTACATAATAAAAAAAAATTCATCAAAATCCGTCCAGTAGTTTTTGAGTGAAAAGCGGACAACAAACAGACAGACAGACAAAAATTATTTTTTTCATACTTTTGGATTCTATTGGTTGTATGAAGAACCCCCATCTAAGTTTTTCTTTAATATCTTTAATGTACAGACATGAGCTTGTTACAATTTTATTATATGTATATGTATAGATGAAATGAAAATGAAATCTCTACATTATTTTTTTGGGATTATCCCGGACATATGTTTACGGATAGTTTAACAATTTTATGACAATAGTTCTTTAAACAGGTAACCGTCACAAAACGATGGGCAGAAAAACTTAGCACTCACGTAAACAGCTTTAATTTTCATCGACTTAGCTTCAAAACAGTCGGAGTTTCATAGAAACGTACCTCCCCCTTTTTACCCCCGTTAAGGCAGAATTTTCAAAAATCCTTATTGCGTCATTCTTAACTTCTAACTAAATAGCCAAATATTAATTTTAATCGAATTAGCTTCAAAAACTGACGGACTTTCATACAATCTTACCCGCCCCTGTTTACCCCCTTTAAGAGCAAAATTCCAAAAAAAAGATAGCTTAAATGTTAGCGAGGACTAATAGCTACATAATAAAAAAAAAATCATCAAAATCCGTCCAGTAGTTTTTGAGTGAAAAGCGGACAACAAACAGACAGACAGACAAAAATTTTTTTTTTCATACTTTTGGATTCTATTGGTTGTATGAAGAACCCCCATCTAAGTTTTTCTTTAATATCTTTAATGTACAGACATGAGCTTGTTACAATTTTATTATATGTATAGATAGTACCGATTCTGTATTAATACCTAGAGTCGGGTATTCCTTTTTCACCCAGACGGTATCCCTTAGTCTATGCGCTTTATAGCCATGAAATATTGCAGGCGGTTAAACCCAGACTAGGAATAAATAACTACAGGTAAACGAATATATTTTTTAGTCATTTTCCGTGGAACTTGCAGTTTAATTTATAAAATACGAGTATTTTGCTTAACATAGGTAGTTAGGTAGATACCTAAGCTTGTGGTGAATTTGGTTTGTGTACCACAATTACACACAGCATATGAAACTATTGAAGTTGTTAATAAATATTTATTATTAATATTTTATGACAACAAACGAGTTTAACCTTAACTTATATAAAATTTGTCATTTTAGGATTTTAAATTAACAATTTAAGGAATAAAGTCTTGAGAATCCTTTTTAATATCTAACTTAACAGGTAGCAACCAAATTTAAAATATCTTCAACATAAAAACAATTCACAATCAATGCTCATAATATCCAACGTAAGGAAGCTTGATTCGATTTATCTAAATTAAATCTTGAGCATAGTTTTATTGGTTACTCATCCGCGCTTGTAAAGATAACATCTACTTCTACTTGACAACAAACTTGATTGTGATTTAATAATATAACAGCATGTGTCTGTCTGTCTGTCTGTCTGTCTTTTATACTTGTCTTAATGAGAATGATGGAATTTTCGAAGAATTTAACCGACTTTAAGAAAGGAGGAATTTAGGGTGTATTTTTTAGAAAAAAACGAGGTTTATTTTTTTGGAAGGATATTATTTGAAGATGAAAGTTTCAATCATCATTTTTTGTTTTAATTGAATAAAAAATAAATTGGACTAGCTGTTAGTCACCAGTAGTAGAGAATTAGAAAAAGTATTTAAACTGATATTGTTGCCCAAAATGTCTAAAGTTACAAGCAAAGAAATCAACAGCATGAGAAGTCATCTGATTTTGAAAAACACAAGCAAAACCAAGATACTTCACTATTTAAAAATAAAGTAAACCTTCAATAACCATTTCCCTAAAACCAATAACCAACAAAAACTTTAAAATAACACTAAAACTGTAATCACCAAACAGCTCAATATAAAACATATTTATTTTATTCCCCTCCAAACTGTTCGTCTAATCATTTTAATTGACAAAATTTTTCACACGCATCACCGAACACTTTAGATGGTTATCAAACCATAGTTAATAAGTAATTATTATTACTATGTCTTGGATTAATTGATGCTTATCGAAAGGATGCGCTACTGGTTTTGATCTGGGTATTACAACTTTCTTAGATATTCTTTTGTCATTAGCACACCATCACCTTTGAAAGTAGTTGTGGAAACATGTATTCGTTCTACGTTATATGGTGTCCCGTCTTTTCACTACTACAAAAGTATAAAGAGAGGATGATCAAAGAAACGATGGATGGATTGTGTGAAAGATGATATGGCTGCAAAGAGTGTTACTTGCGAGTTGATGTCAGATAGGAACGTGTGGAAGAAGAAGACATGCTGCGTCGACCTCAAATATTATTCTAATTGGGATAAGAGCAGGGGAATAACGATGATGAAGATTATAAATAGTATCACATTAAGGGGTAGTGGTAAGCCCTCATTTCACCCTAGACTCAGAATTAGATTTCCACAAAAGCAAAGGTAAGGATGTGCTGACCACGGTTGGTCAGTCCTGACTGGTCGTGCATTGATCTTTGGCAGCCGTTAAGTCATTATAATTCTGACAAAAGTCCTCCTATGAAAAGTGTAGCTACTGAAATAGGATTTGGGGGTCAGATAGTATGACTTTTCTTTTTAAATCATGATTATTTTAATCCACTAAGACAAGCCACTACTACCTAAAGTAATGATCTTGCAGTTATGGAAGCAAGACTGACTTAGAGTCTTAGGGCGTAGAACGACATCTGTGTCCCACAACTTACTGTAACCCCTTACTTCAAGAGCTGATGGTAGCCTCAGAAGCCAGTCCAAATAGCTACAAAAAATGTAATCCACAAGATATTATAAATACAAAACAACCAACGTTACAGCAGGATTTCCACAATAAACCATTTAAAATAAATATCCTGACCGATAAATGCCTCGGATAGCCGCAGTTGAATTCCTTTGTAAACTGAAATATTTGCGTTCTTGCGTTCAAAATAATACGGTTGATTGTATTTTAAATGTTCGTTTTATATACTTTGTTTTGTTAGCGGGTTTATTTGTTTCAATTGTATGTTGATATGAAGTTTTGTATGTGAGAAATTAAATTTTAAGGTAGATTTCGTTGGAAATTATCAAACAAATATCAAAGTATGTCTGTTTGTTATAATTATATAAAATTTACGAAAGTAGCACTGTATTATAATTACTGACATTGATAGAATTTAGTACAGTAAATGCAGCTTTAACTGCAAGGAAAAAAGCTCCCGAGCTCTATCCACTGATAATGACGAAAACGCGGACAAAACTTAGTTCTCGATTAAGATATTATTTTTTCTAGTTTTGTTTGAATCACTTTTCACATTTTTGGGATCGCCTGACGAGATTCAGATACCATAAGATACTGAAAATTTCCGGCTTATTAAGTAATCACCTAATATTGTTTCGATCTTCCTTTCAAAACCTAGACATTTCGAGTAGCAATCAGCACCAAAACTTTGAGATATATTCCAGCAGCAGTATTGATTTGTGTGTCTTATTTAGAGAGTTCTATGTGGCTTAGAGTAAGTGATCTCAAAGGTAGCAATAGTTTCTAGTAATAGATCTGAGCTCGGTAATGTGCGTGGTACTATGAGTTCTCACTTTATTATCACGTGGTATAATTAGTTATTAGAGAAATATAGAATGAAAAGGTATCTAAAGATAGACAGCGGCGAACTACAAACTGTCATGGCTGCTCATTGCGACCAAAACCATTAAAAATCAACTTTACTATTTGTAACGTATTATTAGTAAATGTGTGAAAAAAAAAATCTAACTTTTAATAAGTAAAATAATATTAACTGCGTTAAAATGCTGACGATTCCGTAAAATTACGAAATCACCATTCAAATTATACACAACAAAGAAAAAAAACGTAAGCAAACTGAAGTGGATAAAAGTACTTCAGACGCAACGCCCTTAGAGACACAATAGCTTTGCCTGAGAGCGAAAATATCAAAAACAAATCCCAACAAAAATAAAGCAAGAACTCATTCAAAACTCACTTCAAACACGCACAAGTGATACATTAATCATTTCCATTTTGAAGTACAATGGTAGGGCATTCGACCGCACTCAGTTTTATCGGCGATAGATTTTCCGAGCGATTTCAACAAACAAACGCTTCAGGATTTATCGAATAATGTGGGAAAACGTAACGATTTATCGCTCATTTACTCTTATCGAAATGGTATGGCGATCGAGCGAGATCGAGTATTATGGTAAGATTTATTCATAATTTTTTAAGCTAGGTTGTGATTCTGTTCGTAAAGCTTGTAGAGTTACTATTAGTATTGAAAATGATGTATTTTTAATGGAATGTTGACTTTTATTATGTGGTCGTTTGCATTTTTTTCGGTATTTGAGATAGGTCTCTTAAAGTTTTGTTGAGAAGTTATCTTTGGTCAAAGCGAGTTCAGAAATTATCCACATTGTGTTACGTAATTACTTTTGATGTATAAAGCTTAATACGTATGAATTATGGGAAGTTTTATAACTTATAAAGACAATTCAAATAAAAAAAAATGATGATATTTTTTGTGAAACATTAATCTGCTTCTCATATCACAAATTTAACTTAGCAGTACTTTTTCTCAGAAACAGCTACCTATCAGCTCTATGGCATATCATCCTCATCAATAAGACTGTTCAGATTGTGGAAGCAAGACGGAGCACTGCCGACGTAGAGCTACATCTCTCTTTCACAACTGCAACAAGCTTACTTTAAGATGCAGCCACGACTAAAAACCTGTACACACGACCAAATTATTGAAGTTTTAAGTCCTAGTCAAATGATTTATGAAATAGTGAAATTTTCTTTCAAATTATTTGTTTTATGTTTCGTTTACAATACCAGGACTATTTCTTAACAGCTCCAGAAATTTCGCATAAGAAATCTACTGCAACTATTTAGTCGTGTATATGTTATGGACCAAGTGATAAATTGGGCAGTATACATTATGCCCGGGCACTATGAAAAATGCCCAATATGAGAGTGCACTTTGATAATAATTATTCAAATAATCACATTGACCGGGCACTATACATATGGCCTATCACCTTTTGGGCAAAGTAATACAAATGTTACAGCCAAAGTGATCAATCTGGATAATATAGATACTGTTTAGCTATTATAATATATTGTTAGAGGAAAAATACGGCAGCCTATAAAAGGAGGACGCTTGACAGTGCGCGTCATTATTTTTCATCGGCCGGCAAGTCAAGAAGCTCTGCCCGAATTTCGAATCTCTGTCATTTCTGTCAATGATTATTTTCAAATATTAAAATTCTTTGGTTGTTTGGTATTTAATTTCAATTTGTAACATCAGAAGTGGGATTCGAAGGCTGAAAAGCCGTTGAACGCCCTATATTTCTGGTCTTGCAAAGGGAAATTTTGTAATTTGTAGCTAATCTTTAACGTTGCCTGGTTATTTAATATTCGGGTGGAGTTTTTCGTACGCACGATGCCTGCCAACAACGATCGCAGCAAACGAAAGCGCCGTGGGTGCGCACCCCTTCACCCAACCCGATGGAAGAGATCTTGAGGAGGCTGCGCGTGGCAAGGACGCCGACGCCGAGCCTGGACACCACCAACATGGGTTCAACGCAGTCTGAAAACGTGGTGACGAACGCTGCAGAGCGTCTTTTGACCGCTATCAACTGTGCTCAGGTCAGATCCAACCGATATTTTGTCTCTGATTTTGATCCGAGTGTTCATGATTTCGACACGTGGTGTGATGAAGTTGAAAAAAAAAAGATGGTCAGGTTAGGCCGAGTAGTTATAAGATTGATGCATTAGTTAAATCACCTCAACCCAGTAATGTCAAACAGGTCCGCCAATTTCTTGGTCTTGTGGAAGGGTGAATGGACACCCAAACCGTCTTGTGCTGCTTTTTTCGAAGGTGTTTGTACAATTTGCTTTATGGTTGTTTTGCTAAGCTTATGTACTTGTACACGGGGTTATGTACCAGTCAAGCCATGTGGGCTTATTGGTCTTAGCGATGCTAAGTGTCTTGAGTGTGTTGTGTGTAGTGTTCAGTGGAACAGACCCATGTAAATCCGGTGCGCCAAGGTATTGGGGTGACCCTGACACTGGTGGTATCGGGGTGAGTCGTGGCGCTACCGACAACAGACCTGTGTAAATCCAGCCGTCAATAGGATTTGTCAGTCGTTCGTGTTGTTAGATGTTTGTCATTCGTCAGTCGTTCATTTGTCAGTCGTTCGTGTTGTTAGATGCTTTTATGCACTATATGAATTAAAACCCCACTGTTTACAATGTAAATGAGCATGTTTCTTAGACTGTGTGTTTCTTCACAGAAACCGATTAGATTAGTTAGATGATGATGGCGTCGAGCAACCGTTGGACGCCGAGGGTGTTGCTGGACCATCCTCGAGTTCCTGCTGAGGGCTTCGAGCACGCAGCCCCGTCAGGAGAGGCCGTGTTAGAGGAAAAATACGGCAGCCTATAAAAGGAGGACGCTTGACAGTGCGCGTCATTATTTTTCATCGGCCGGCAAGTCAAGAAGCTCTGCCCGAATTTCGAATCTCTGTCATTTCTGTCAATGATTATTTTCAAATATTAAAATTCTTTGGTTGTTTGGTATTTAATTTCAATTTGTAACAATATAATATCTTCGAAGAATTAGATAAAGTAATAAAACAAGTAGATATTCATTTCAGGACAAATTTGTATTTTAATTTGCCTTAAGCGTACATATCATAAAGATTATTTTAACAATAAAAAATAACATAAGATGATATTTTCACCTCAATAAACATAGATTTTGACAAATAAAAAAAAAAACCTAACCTCACCTAATTCAGGTTAGGTTAGGTTAGGCTTTTTTTTATTTCTTCCATCATTACGACCGCAATCAACATCGGAACTCGAACTCTTACGGTGTCCCCAATCCCTTGATACAACTTAAATATAGCATTAGTATCAATGTGCCCAACTATCATTTAGCAATATAATAATGACCTAGCGATATGACAATAATGAAGTTAAGATAGTAATTAATCACTTAGCCCGATAATGCTAGGCATTATTCATAATGCCCGAGCATTATAAATAATGCCCGCATTTATCACTTGGTCCATAACATATACATGTTTTTGCTCGTGATTGTCGTGGTAGAACACCAGATCTCGACTACCCGACAATCAATACCCAATAATTAAAAAAACCACAGACTAGAACTGCATTTTTATCTTACTCTTACATACATTCTTTACAGATTACACTACATCCACAAGTCACAACCCTTATACATCCAGAATAACATATACTCGCTCCAAACAAGATGGGAGATAGCTTACCATCTGAGGATTGTTAAAATCATAACATTGAGATATTAAGACATTGACAAACGTGGTGGCTCTTGGGTGTTGTGTGGTCTAAGGTATGGGAAAAGGGGCTGTATGTGTTGCTTTTTGGCAATTTTAAAAAGGTTTTTGTTTTGGTAGTAATGTTTGTGTGTCCTTTTTATGATGATTTTTATTGAACAAGCGTGTGCGCAAACACGGATGCACTCTCTGTTGCCTTACTCTCATAGCTCGATGGGACGGCAATTCGACACGATTGGAGAGAGATTAAGCGTAGAACGCACATTTTGACGTGCCTTCTTAAACACGGAAGCTGTGATATTTATTTCTAAAACGCACATAACATTCGAAAATAGCATGATAAGCACCGACGGAGCCGACAACTTAATTTAAGAATTAAACGCACTACGGTATGTCTTGATTTGCTGCTCATAAGACGTTACTTAAAAAAACTTATTTATCAAAAACGCAGTACGATACAGATTACATTTAATTTATCTAAAGATACATAGTTTTTTTGGCAGTAGTAGCACTCTTTTAGGTTTATACGGTAACTTACATTAATCAGCTGAACTTTTATTAGCTGGAATAGAAATGCGTATGTAGATTTTTTAAACAGGAATTCTCTTTTATTTTCTTGAGAAATGTATTTTTTCTACACACACAGAATAATTATTTCAATAACCAACCTTCACTAAAACTTACACTTTCCTATCTCAGCCACACATCTCAGATTGACAAACCCACAGCAAATACCAAACAATAAACAATTATAGTTAAACTAACCGATCTTCCGGCGGTTAATTGGTAACAGATTGCCGTAACTATCGCCTGCAGCCATCTAATCTGTTTTCCTAACTATTAAGCATTTTCTCCTTAATTGACATCATCCTAATATTATAGAGGGGACATTTTGCTATTGTGTATGTTTGTTACTTGTTTGCTCTCAAATGGCTGGAATAGAATAGAATAGAATACATGCATTTGTTTAAACATAGGTAACATATATAGAAGTTCTAAAAAGTAATAAAATTTTACTATGTTTCGCCTCAATTGGCATACAAATATTTGCTTAAAATTCTTACAACTATGAATTTAGACATAAACACTTAACTAAAATTTGGCACATTTAACAATTATAAAAATAATGCTAACAAATACAGATACAATAATGGACCAATCTTGATGAAATTTTTTATGTACTTTAATACATTTTTACAAACGTTTTCATACTAAAAGCTACTCATCAGTCAACCAACTTAACACTAAAAACACCGTGACCAAAAACATAACATATCTGTTAAAATATGGCTTGTTTGACATTGGGTTCTCCCTATGGCATCCCTGAGGCAACCCTTTATGTTTCGGAGATATTCGTCTCGAGGGCTCTGAATGGTCTTTCCTACCCCTATGTATTAACGTGTATAGTTCGGAATATTTTTGGGTTAAATTGATGGGTTTTTGTATGGGTATCGTGTTGTTTGTTTGTTTTTGTGGCAAAGCTGTTTTACTAGGTCATTTTATTCATATAAATTGTAAATAGTTGATGTTACTTACCTGTATGTAAAAGATAATTTATTTAATCAGCTTAATGACGTACGATAAAAACACAAAAAAAAAATACTGTTTTGAAGTTTAAGTACATGCATCAAGTAAAACTGATGTACGATTTATATAAAACTAGCGACCCGCCCTAGTTTCGCACGGGTGAAACACTGATGTTTTATATATATAAACATTTCTCTTGAGCCACTCTGTCAATTACAAAAAGCTGCTAAAAATCCGTAATGTAGTTTTAAAGATTAAGGCGGTCAGACAGACTGCGACTTTGCGACTTTTCTTATACTACGTAATAATTAACTCGGTTATATCAACACACGTCTAAATCATCATCCATAATTTGTTTTAAGCCAAAATGCACCCTAGAAGTCAAATTATCAATCATTTCAAAAAAACCGAAAAGCACAAACAAATAACAAAACACAGATACAAATAAAAGTACATATTTATACAGAAGCCCTCATCAGTTATTAACCATCCAATTTGGATATCAAGGTAATCTTTTAAAACTTTAAATATTTAACATTTTAAGATTAATTTATTACTACACGTCACTGTGTATTGTGTACGCGTGAAAATTGCAATTTTATGGAGGAAATATTATAAATATTATGATTCAATCGGCTTTAGTTGGCCTGGTAAACTGTGTGGAATTTATTCACGGTGAGATTTTATGGGAGAAGCAGGGATGGAGGTATTGTAGTGTTAAAGTAGGTAAAGGGTCTTGGATGAAGAGAAGAAAATTAGATAATATGATTTGTTAAGACTAGTTTCTGTCATTCAGTTGAAATAAACTCGCAATTGTTTTTTGTTACGTGTCATTCATATAAATAGGTTTTAATGTATTTACTAAATCACAAAAGAAAAATATTGATGAAAGTTTGAAACTGTAGGTATCTGTTATTCATAGCCATTGAATATAAGCAAAATAAACCAGGTAACCAAAACAAAGGAATTAAAAAACAGAACCACAAACATAAAACGCAATCGAATAAAATAACAGTATTAGAATTTATCGAAAAAATATTCGAAGCACAACAATCATTTTCTTTATTTTTTTATCGTGAAAATTTCCTGTCAGAAAATAAAACCACAACATATTTGAGATTTGTATGTCTTAGCGTTTTCTCGAAAACCACGCGAACGGTGAAGGGCGAGACATACTTAGTATACGCTCTCCTATTATTTTGGTATTTCAGTAGGTTTCGGTAAGACCTTACAATCTGTTTATTATCGTGCACGGTTAAATATTTTTTGATACAAAATGATGTGATAGAATAAAGAGAATGAAGGTTGAAGGTTAAACAATGTTACATTAACAAAATCAGCACTCTTTAAAAGTAAAAAAGGTTTAACTAAAAAAACAACTAGGAAACCTGGGATTAATTTCAGATTAATACATTTCAAATTCGGATTAATTAATTTATCCGTATCATATACTCCCAACTAGTTTTTTATACAAAAAAGGAACAAAATTCGTGGAGGTGTTTTTGCGTAAAAAGGACACAACCATGTACACTCACAAAATTGTCACCTTTATGTATAAAATATGTATAAACCTTCCTCTTGGAACATTCGATCTATTGGCAAAACTTATAACCGACATAATTTTATGTAAATAAATAAATATATCTCAAATCCGTGTGGTGTCCGGATATAAAGAATAGCACTACCCCATATCCTCCACTGGGTGTCGTAAAAGGCGACTAATGGACCTTAAGACCCAGTGCACTGTACCAAGCACCTTGGGTCACCCGAATGGTAAACAACCAACAATCGCATTCCCAAAGAGGGTTAGTGTCAGGCAGGCGGCCGACTATAAAACCATAGCCAAAACTTTAAGCAACATGTCTAAAAGACGTGTTGCGCCGACCCCAAGTAAAAATTGGGATAAGGGCAGGGGAATGATGAAATAAATATATCTCAAAATCACCGTAGATGTGTCATAATAAACAAAAATATAAAACATTTATACATTTTTGGATGCCAATTATTCAGTCCTTTTGAAGTTACAAAATGTATATTTAAAAGTAATAAAATTTCAAGTGAGATTTGAATGAGAGTTGTTAAAATAAATATTTTCGCAAATAAAATATTGAAGCTTGTGTCAGTGCTACAAATTTTATTTTCTACAAATACCTTTATAAAATGAAAACACTATAAATGTATTTTACATTGAACTGCTCATCTCACTTTAGTATTTCTCGAAAGTGATAAAAAAATTACACTTATTTTAAGTCTACGTCAGTACTATATACTCTGTTATAGATGAACCATAAAACAGTCTGTGTCTGATTTTAGACATCAAAAAAATCCTACAAAAAAAAGCAGGAATGATTTCTGACATTTAAGGTTTAATTATAGGCTATAAATAAAACTATAGTTTTATAAACCGTTTTATTTTAGTATCTAAGGGAATCGTGGAAAGACTTGGGGGAGGCCTTTACCTAGCAGTGGGACACTGTAAACTAAACCGTATTAATTAATATAAATAAATGTTATATGTAGTGACGTAACCTAAGTAGAAACGCAACGTAAATCAGTATGGTAGCAGTGAATTTGTCACGGGCGCCATTCGCCCGTGATTTCGCACCAATAGGGCTCATTACCGTTTCACTATCACTGTCTAACTGTTAAGAAGATGGATTTACGATCTGTTGACTAAGAACAAATTTACGTTGGTAATTGTAGCTTGATTTGTTCGGGGTCTGTTTGTCGTTTTGTGGGGTTTCGTTTGTGATAATGTTGGTGTTAGTAACGTTTATGTATTAATGAAAAATGAGTTGATATGGTTTTATCGAATAAAGAGATTTAGCTTACAGTATAAATAAGTAACAGGATACTATGTTAACAATATAGTTTTAACAAATTTAGAATATCAGGTTAAAATTTTGCATGATAAACCGATTTTATTTTGAAAATAGACTGATGTTCTGTAAGAAATCTCTATATCCATGCATCTTTATTTTCTTTGTTTAATCAATTAACTACAGAAACACACATTATAAGACAGACCTAGCTTTTTCGATGATTAGTTCAGTTACCTCAATTGCATCTATTGATTTATGTCAGTAAGCAAATGTAATTGCCGTCTCGTAAAAATCTGACTAGGTAATAGTTTTGATCTGTGTATAAAATAGCATCGAATCGAATAAAATACTCTTTATTGTACACAGTAGTTTCAGCTGCATAAAGTAAATTACATACAGTAAGGGTAAAATGGTGGCCTTATCGCTAATAGCCATATCCAGACTACCTTTAGATGGACAGGAAAGAAGAAGATAGATAAAGTGGTAGATGACTCGTGCACTGTTCTAGATATGTGTAAAAAAACTGCAAAAAAATACCATTCCATCAAAAGTATACATTTAAAGGGATAATGTGATCTAAAACAAAACACCAAGTAATGTCACGCACGACCGTCTGCGGGGATCTTTTGATGTTATCTCACAATACACACCAGTTTTACGAATAAGATGGCGGCCGTTTGGGTAGAGTTACAAGATATAGCGTTTTAGAAAATAATGTAGAGCTGTATGCGAACGAAATTTAGCTTAGTGACGTTTAAAAATGTCTTTTTGTCTCTACACTCCTCTTGGCGATAATTACATGCCATGTGAGAGTAGACTGTATCGACACTTTATAGTATTACCAGCTAAAACGATTCAACCAACGCAATATTGAAACTTAAACATCTAAGCCCAATTTCCTGATAGTTAACTAGCACACTTATCAAGAGCTTTTAAAACAGTACAGTTATGAAAGCGAGACACCATTATTCATAATTACAACGCGCCGTCTCACTTTCACAGTGATAACAGTTTTGCTTTAAAAATATCATAGTACAGAAGACTTACTATAAGAGGTGTCTCTTAAATTTTGGTTAGTATTGCAATTATAGAGTCACGACAGCACAATTTACAGCAAAGAGTCTCTCTTCCACTACTGCACTAATACTTCTTTAAGAGCTGATGGTAAGCCTTCTAGTATCAAGACAGATGTCTAATAAACAACGATGTTAAAAGTATACATCCATAGGTATTCCTCGTCGCTTAAAACACGATTTCAGTATTTGTCACGACTCGTTTATTCGAGCCGAATTGAGGGATTTTTCTGTTGATTCCAGGATTAAGAATTGGGTGCGTTTATAGAATGTTATTGATAGGATTCGAAATGGATTCGTAATTGGTTCTGTTCGATTATTCCGATTTTTCTTTGTTGTATGCCATGAATTCTTCTTTTCATTTTAGGTCAATCATTTTTGAGTGTTGAATTTGATTTATTTAGGAATTATTGTGTTTGGTTTTGTGCTCTGTGCTGTGATGTAAAGTATACGTCTTAACATAAAGTTTTGTAGTCGTCTTGTCCTTATTTTGCTATAGGGATACTTTCATAAGAGACCGGCCTTCTTTTGTATCATGTCCTCATAACCGACTTTTTAAGTTTTCAACGTAGACTTGAATTAAGCATTTTTAAAACATCTTCAGTGGTTTTACGACTATCATCAGCAGTTTTACCATCTCCTTACTATTAAATCAGATCTCCTTTAACTTCAAAAGAACCCTTCAGTATCGACTGATCCTTGCTAAACCCCATAAAATTATACGCCAAAAATCTGGAAGATCACCCTGACCACCTGTAGCTATCAACCGACCAGAAAGCCTTATAACCAACTCTTAAAGTGATATTATCACAGTTGTGGAAGAGAGACGCCGCTTTACGTCGTGTAGAGCGCTGTCCTGCTTCCACAGCTACGATAATATTACTTTAAAAGAGGTGGTAGGTCCCTGGGTATGCTACGATTTACCCGGATTATGTCTGGACAACACCCGGTTACGGAACTTCAAGTTTATCCGTTTAAGGCTGAGTTTTGGTGAGATTTACATTGTAAATAAATTTTCTAACTTTGTCGTGTTGATTGATTTAATCCTTTGTTTTTGAGTTTTGAGGATTTGTTTTGTTAATTTGTTTTGCTGTCCTTTGCTTTCAAATTATATTAGTCCATGAATCTTTGGATTTTGATAGAATTTTTATGCATATTATACCTAGTTTCTTTTATATTGAAATAAGTGCCTGAAAGTTCAAAATAAAGCTCAACAATCAAAGACGAAGACAAATCACGATTGAAATCTCCTAAATCAGCAGATTTACTTTTTATTACACATCATTCAAAAAAAAGCAAAACGTTTTCTAGAAAGCCCTCCGCAACCCTATAGTTCTTCTCAGAAACAGTTTGTAAGTTGAATAGAAACGAAAATCGAGCCTTATTTTACGATACGACCAGACTTATCGAGAGCGTATCACTATTTCAGTTGCGAAGCATAAAAACCGTCACCCGGTCACATAAAGCATTTCAGATAAAATGGTATTAGCGAATCGTCCCTAGGGGCAATATATTCTGTCAAAATCACTTAAATTACAACCACTGGCACTATTTTATACCTTATCACAAGAGCTCTGCCCATTATGGCAGCCTTCTTTTTGAAAAAACGTCAGAAAAATTCTTCAAAGAAAATTGAACTCTATCTTGTTTTTCTGAAAGCAGAATTTTCCTTAGAGGTTTAATAGCATATGTCATAGAAGTAAGGTTTTCTTAGATGGGGTATGTTGGAGAAATTGATTTATAGATATCTGTGTATCACAGTTTGAGTGAACAATTACGTTAGGTTCGATACATTTTTGTTATCAAGTATTTTTAGGGTACGGTAGAAGAAAAAAGATTGGTAGTGAGAAGTGAATTGTGTATCATTTTTTTCTATACTTCATGTGTATTTTTGTATACTTCCTTATAGAAACTTAAGTATTTTCTAAATAAGAACGAGTATAAAATTTGAACTAGATTCGCGGATAAGTGACCACTTGAAACTGGTGTCCGCCATTTGCCGACCACAGTCATTAAGATTTTACAGTTCTGGCAGTCAGTTTTTATACACAATCCATAATATATATATCCTGAATAATATATTATATGAAAACTAGATGGTGGTAAACTATATGGTCCTGTAGTTAATGTGGTTAATGAAATATGGCCAATCACCATCTTTTGAACTAAGATCTGTGGAGTTGTAAAACACTTACGTCGCTCTACCTATTGTAGAGAGGCTTTTTGCATCTAGAATGACATCAAATGCTTTCATAGGCCTTTGGCTAGAGCTGTACAAGCCACGCTGAAAAATACTGATTGAACTGAAGCAGAATCCATGTATAAAGTCCTTAGTAAAATAATGGACAAAATGTACAGTATGATAGTGAGCGACGACTTTTGTTTTTGTCGTTAGAGGCGTGAATCACACAGTATTAATTAAAACTAAGCCACTAAAAAACTGCTAAAGAATCGTAAATCAGTGCTGTGCTTGCATGCACAGCGTATACTAAAAAGGGTCTCCTGCTACACATCACTTTCGCATTTTGTTGGATGTCCTGTGTATTATAATGTAAAGTGTCAGTGTAGCAAATAAATGGTTTAAATACAGTCGTTGAACCTAACTGAACAGCTCTACCTTAATTTTAAACTCTCCAAAAATATTTATTTTTCTGTCTCACTCCTGGCAATTTAAGAGCTTTTCCCCTCGAAACTGATAAAAGAAGGTCTCTTCGAGATCAATTATACATTTGGGAGAGATACGTCAACTGAAACTTTTTGGTGATAAAAAAGAAGTTTTACGTTTTTTTTTACGATAAATCCCCTGGGTATATAAAGTTCGGATTGTATTTATTTCGAAATTGGCTTATTGGAAAATAGTATTTTATATGGTGAAAGTTTTGTATATTATGTAGTTTTGGTATAATTTTTGATAGCTTCAGTGTTTATAAAATTGTAATTACAAATTATATTTTGTGTACTCGAGCCTCAAAATCTAAAAGTTTTCACACGTGAATGACGCAAAAAAACTACAAACCCAGGTCTTTTTCATTAAAACATTTGATTTTGGACATATTTCTTTTATAATTAAAAAGACATACGCCGTTGCAAATATCACTTGGCTAGAGGGTCTGCTTTCTTGCATAAAATTTCATGTTATTTCCATGCAAAAAAGCTATGTTTTAAATACAACCAGGCTCTGCGTTAACATGTTACATAACAAACACATACTCCGAACAAAAAAATCAAATCAAAGATCAAAAGCATGAGAACTCATCCTAAAATTTTAATAAACCTTGTATGTTGGAGAACATTAATATTTTTCGTCGAAACACGAGCAATTTGTTTTCAAACACCGAGCATAGCAATTTAAATGTAAATGTTTTTGTATGCATAAAAATCGACAATCATTGGGCGTCGGATCAATTATTTTTTTCATTTTAATCTTGATTGAGTACGCGCTTTTTGCTGAAGTGGTTAAACAATTGTGCGTAATGAAAGCTTGAAATTTTATTGTAGTGGCCTGCTTTTTGTTTTAATTTAGAATTAGTGTTAAGTTTTTGTTTTCAATTGACATGTTTTAGCAACTTTCACGGTGTATCAAGTTTTTATAGTAATTTGGTTAAGTTTGGTAAATTCCATTAATATTATTTACTCGAAAGTTTATTGATTGTAACTCTTTCACACTTAAACAGCTGGACCAACTTTGATGAAATTTGGTATGGAGTTAGCACCCTGGATAACACATGGACTACTTTAAACTGACTGCGTCCGAGAGAAAAGTGTTTTGAAGTTATTTGAAGCTAGAAATTTAAGTGTGACGTTACTTTTTCGTATAAATTTTGCGAATGCGTTACGTCATGAGTCCCTCCTAAACTTTAAAGCAGCTTACCTTTGTCATTTTATATTGTCAAAAATACGTGTCACATATATTTCTGATTTCATTAGATTTTTACTTCTTGAACTCTGTCATCATCTATATTAACACAATTATAAAATAATAGTGGTAGTACAAACGACCAACATAAAAGAACCCCGATCTAAAAGTACATTATTTTGAAATCCAACTGATTGTGACATTATTTATACGGACCTTTAGCTCAAACAGTCTTGGCTACTTCGGAAACCTTTAAGATAAAAGTAATTTATTGGCGAGATTACGTGGCGTTCGATTGTTTGGTGCTATGTCAATCTTGGGGTGGGGATTCGTAGATCGGGTTCATTTTCAGATACAAAAAGATGTTTTTGAAGAAGTTAAGTGAAGTAATAAATAAAGAGACTTTACGTTCTAAGCTATGAATCCTGAATTTTTGATTTAGACGGAAATAAAAGACTTCTATTGCCTAATTAACGGAGGCAGAGATACTAAGAGGTGCTGTTAGGTGTGTTAACGTATGCCATCGCACTGATAGATAGAATTCATATTGATTAAATTCGAAGAATTTATTTTTTCTCAACTTTCACACAACGCCATTCCAGTCTCAAATTAGGTATACGAGATGAACTTGTGTTATGATTACTAGGCGACTGATAAACATAAATACATAATTACACTCAGACACAGAACAAATGGTCGTGTTCATCACACAAACATATTTTGTCCACTAGACCAACAGGCCAGTCAGTTTTACTATTCCGTGATTAAATTGCCGTATATAAAACCATGCGACCAGTTTTCATAATCCAAAAATAATATTTTCAAATTCATAAAGTATTCCATACCAAACAAGCATTTAACATTAACCTCCTTTGTCTAAAATACCAAGTGCAACTACCATTCCATTTCCACCGTCTATTCTACAACTTGTAGTTTTAGCTTTTACCCATGAAATTCATACATATATTACATCCAACACCGCAGGCCCGGAATTTTTGCTGACTCTAGTATGCGTGGGATGAATGCAGATCGCTAGGTTCCTGTTCGTATTGGTACATCTACTTAACTGCTTACATTGTTAATATTGTGATAAACATTATTTTTAGTAATAAAAGGCTACCGACATTTATTTGTGACATTACTGCGTTTGAAGATAAAGTTATTTATTTTCAAATTAAAGGTATTTGCAATTTCATTTCTAAGTACGACTTTTTTTGATAACTAGAGACGAATTTTAAACTTAAGAAGTTATTTGGCAATATAACGTTGAAGACTCGTCTTGGTAAAAGTGGCGTAAAATTTTAGGCTTCCAAAAATATTCACAAATAAGTTTAATATTAAACAGTTTAACGTACAAAAAGTTTATTTTTACCAACAGTAAACAGCATTTTAACCCCCTTCAAAAACTTTAAAACTAAAACCTTTAATATTCCCAGTCTTCTAATATGAACAACCAGTACTGCAAACGTAGTTTGATAACATTTCCGTTCGCCAAATTACAGGTCACGTGGTCTGAATGACAGTTGCCAACCGCCAGCGCCCTCTAGTGGTTGAGTAGAGGAGTTGTTGCTTCAGTGATATTTATATTCATAGATAGATAGTTTGAAATTGTATTAAAAGGTTATTTATAAAAGAACATGGACCAGGGATAGAGCATTGATTTTAGGACACATAAATTATGTGGAATTTTGATTTTTCTTTTTTATTAATATTTTAGGTACAGTCACGAGCAAATACATGTATACAAGTCCTAGTCAAGTGATTTATGAAATCATGAAAATTTCTTTAAAGTTAAACATTTTATGTTTAGCTTAAAATATCATTAATATTCCATAACAGCTTCAGAAATTTCGCATAAGAAATCTACTGCAACTGTTTGGTCGTACATGTTTTTGCTCGTGACTTTACCGAGCACTTGGACAATTGCCGACTGCCAGCTCCCTCTAGTAGTTGACAAGAGAAGTGATCGCTTTAGTGACGTTTATATTAATAGATACATAGATAGGTTTTCTTTGATTAGCAATGGATAATAAAGTGGTTATTAAAAAAAAAACATGCTTTGTTTCATAAAACTTTGCTTTTAAAGTTGTTAATGTCATTTGAAATTGTTTGTATATAATTATTTTAATTGTTACTTATATCTGTCTGAGAGAGATAATATTTGTCCAGTACTAAAACACAAAATAAATTGCTTATGCATTTGTATGTGACATGTAATCTATAGTGGATTTTATTCCTGAGGCATTTTCTATTAGTCAACTATGGGATGATGCAGAGATATCAAGAAATCGCGGATCCTATTAAAATCTGACGTTTTTGGTTAAGGAAAATATGACAATACTTAGTTGTTTCCCATTCTAAATTCCCCTACATCTTTAAGCCCATCGCAGTCATTAAATATTACAATATTTTTGCCCTCAATACTTCTGAGAAAATCATAATATATGTATCGCTGTCTAACCCTATCGCTACCTATATTTGGGTAAGGTCATAAAAATTAATAGATGTATGTTATGTAGACGTCTATCTATTTCTCCACATAAAACAAGAAATTTGTTTCAATAAGTCGATCTTTAACCTTATTTGCACCCAAAAATCCTGCCATATCATTGTTAAAACAAATTCTTTTAACAGTAAATAGGTATCCGTTGTACGCCAAACGCCTAAATAAAGACGGAAATTAGCATACTTTAAAATACATTAAACAACATTACCTAAACATAATTAAGGAAGAATAATTTTCGACAAAAACCTTACTTTAAGTAAATTGACTGAAAAATAACAATAGAGTGGAATGCGATAAAGTAAGGACAGAAGGTTAACTCTGAAAGGTGAGCGAAAATATGATCAAGCTACATTATAGGTTTATACTTTATACAATAAGTTCAATAGTCCCAGAGGTCTTGGGCCCATTTTAAATATTGTTTTTGTACACGAAAACGAAGAAATAAAAAACATACTAATTCTTAATTAAATTAAATAGTTATCAACTGATTCAGAATTGTTTGAAAGGACCAAATGGAATTTTCTAAAGAGACATAACATAAAAGTAGTATATATTTACTAAATATTATTTTATCGGTCTATAATAACACAAATAGTATATCTAGCTGATATACTATTTGTGTTACCACCACCTCAATCATCAATATTTTAAACAATGATTTTCTGGGTTTTTCTTTACCATGGCTTAATGCTTTTGAATCTTTTAGCGTTGTCTACAAAACGGCCCATTTACCTATTGAAAAGATCCGTGAAAAATTTGTCTTTTCATGAAAACCTTTCAGTCTTTCAGTGCTCTTTTTGTTGTATATTACAAAGCCTGCGCTAATGTATCAATACATTGGAAATTTACTTGCAAATTATGTTGGTATAAAATTAAATGTCGGCTTTTTACTTAAATATGCTATACTATTAATTGATTTTAATATCATTATTTACAGTTAATTATTAAGTACATAGATTGACATATTGACTGCACGGATAACCCAGTGGTATTGGTCACCACGCCAATTATCACTGCGCACGACGTGTCGCGGCTTCGATCCCCTCGTAATACAAGAATTAGTGCGTTCATACGATTCGAACTATCCCAACTTGAATTCAAAAAGAAGAGATGACAATTGAATCCTCCAACAACACCATGTATTAAAAAAAAAACATATTTACCATCGAAACAGCAGGTAAATAACCAGCCAGTATCATTTTTTTGTTTTAAAAATGGTAGCCACACACGACACCCACTAAGCTTATCTTTTTTCTTTAATCTTTAAAGGTGTAAACAAATTAAAGAAAAGATACAATACCCGGTTATCTTTCCCATCTAAAGGTTACCAGTTTATAAGGTGTCAAACTCGTAGCCGTGTAATCGATTTAAATCGATATAATTTAGTATCGATAAATCTGATTAATATCGTACAGTGTTAGTATCGGATAACGAATATCGATTAAAACGAATCGGTTTAGAAATATTGAGAAATTAGTTTTTGATTGTATCGATACGAAATTAAATATGTGTTAATAATTTTAAATGTTATGATTATGTGGCGTTTGATGGAGTAATATTGAAATTTGATCTTTGTTTTTTAATATTTTATTATTGATTAGTGTTTTTTTTTTCATTAAAATTCATTATTTTTAAATCACATTACCACACTGTAAAAAAACAGAAGTCAAATTAATTAACGAATTGCAGACGTTGAAGACAGACACTGCACTTCCACGACGGGCCTGTTGGCCTAGTGGTTAGTGACTATTTGTTCTGTAATATATAAGTATGTTTATCAACTATTTGATCATCATAACACAAGTTCTGCTTAGCTCAGATCAGATATCCGTGTGTGGATATTGTAAAAAAAAACAACTGCAATGTTAAGAGATGGTCGAAGACCTTCTGCACTGCGTTGCTAAAAGGCTGATTTAAAAGGTGGTACTAGGTCTCATACTTATACTGAATGCATAATTTACCAAAAACATTGAACGGTAAAAAAAGGAATATGTGTGTGAGATAGACTTGCAAGGTCACAAACTATTATAGCGTGGAAGAGAGACATCGCTCTATGCCGTGTAATGTGTCATCTCGTGTCCACTTTCGTTATATTATTGCTTTAAAACTTTGCGGTATACCTCCTATACTACATATGATCATTACAATCATTAACTCCAAAAAAGTCGTCAATAAATCATCTTTTACCACTACTCATAAAACCAAAAGATCTGTTAACAAAACAGATATTTTCAATCAAGGAAAACTCCATTGAAAGACAGCTTTTGTAGTAAACAATAGAGGGTCCCTAATAAACTCGAACCAGGATTACAAAGTATTTGTTTTCGTTAAGATTATCGCGTTAACAAAGTCTTTGGTTATAAAGTTAGCTAAGGATCTATAGGTTTATGGGCGATGCAATTACTTGGTTGTTCATTCGATACTAAATATTACGTAGGTTAATTTTTCTTGCCTTATTATCAAAGTGTGGTGGCATAGGATCGGCTTTTTTGCATAAAAACAAAATCACTTCCCGTTATCTGTCCTTATATGCTTAGGTCTCTAAAACTACGCAACCAATTTTGATACGGTTCCTGAACAGATAGAGTTATTCAAAGAAGGTTACATGTTTAACTTACGGTGCTTGCGACTTCGTTTACGTGGAATTTGCCAAAAAAATACAATGCCTAGTTCACTTTCTAAAATAAAAGATTTTTTGAAGTAAAAGTTATCATCGTTTTTAATTAAGCTGCGTTCAGATTTTTATATCACAATTTGAAAGAAAAATCTATAACAATAATATAAACTCAATCGGTAGATACATATATTATTATGAAGTCTAGATACAATATACCTAGAATACCCACACATACCAGTATTCCTTATCAAAGCCTAAGCCCATTAAATCCAAACTATAATAAAACCATCGTACAAAAAGAAACAGCCATTTCTTTGACTATAAAAAACAAAGCAATACGACAAACAACTTTTCTTAGAGTCACACTTAAGACCGAATCCACCCTTTCCTCCATTCACAGCTGAAATATTCTTTCAGTGAATACTCAACTTCCATTTCCTAGACTTCACGATGGCTAAATCTACGCTTAAACCTTTTCAGGCAACTTGACCCAGTTGACAAGGTGCGGTTTAAGTTATAAGCTAAAAAAATATTAAACGCTGAAATATAAATTGACACAATATAATTATAATACTAGTTTATAAACGTCCCACTGCTGGGCGCATGCCTCGTCTCATATAGAGAAGGTTTAATTAACAAAATATTTTACGAAGTAACTTGTCTTAATAATTTCGC
This sequence comes from Chrysodeixis includens, assembly GCA_941860345.1. Lineage (NCBI taxonomy): Eukaryota > Metazoa > Arthropoda > Insecta > Lepidoptera > Noctuidae > Chrysodeixis > Chrysodeixis includens. The sequence goes on along the minus strand of OW796116.1, from coordinate 4,374,669 downwards.
ATGTTGATTACTCAAAATATACCAAGGTATCTTTTTAAATTTCCTTTTAAACTTCTAAACTTTCTTCATTTCAAAAAACAGTGGTCGTAGATTTGAAAAAAAAACAGTGATGAATCTTACATGAAAAATATGAAATCAGATCAGGTGGTTTGTTCTTTTCTGCATAGATTCTCTATGTCAGACAACAGCTTATATCTATACCGTTTATTATTTTGTCTGTATTACAAATTTATAAGTTAAAACTCAATACTGCGTTGAGAGTATCTTATTTCTTCTTCTGAATTTGTATTTTGTTTTACCCCGCTTATCAGATCATAATCACTGCACCTTTACTACGATCAACCTTGACAACGATGCCTTTTTGACAGCATCTGGTGACTACCAATTAATAAATATTACTCAATACGCCCACAACGCCATCTAGTCTTAAATTAAGTATATGAAAGTAACTTGTATTACGAGTACTAGACGACTGATGAACGTACTTAGAAATTTCTAAATACATGCATATTATAGATAAATTACACTCAAACGCAGAACAAATTAATGGTCGTGGTCATTACACAAATATTTGTCTATTGTATAGCAGTAAAGGCCTCTAACCACTAGACCAACAGGCCTATCAGCCACCAATGTTAAACAAAAATCTCTCAGTAACTTATAAACAGTCAATAATAAGGTCCAATTCCATTTTTCACTGGTCTGTTATCTTCAACCATCTCCTAACGGATACCATTAAAGATCATATTTCTTTTAACTTGCGCCCCGTAATGGGCACTTTAAAAGTTCAAAGTAGACTCAATAACTTTACTTTTCTTATCGATTTTTAATAAATACACATTTTGTAAACATTAATTAGGTTACAAATTAGTCTGTGAGAGTGTTTGTCCATTGGTGCCGACACTACCAAGATGACACGAAAAATTTAATTATTTTATTTATCGCACCGCAAAAATGTTGGTAACGTATTTGTATTTGAATCGATCGATTCTTCTTTTTCATGTCAATAGTTGTCAAGTACATCATGAAAATTTCAGCTTTTTAGCTATCATGGTTTATGAGATACAGCCTGGAGATAGACAGACAGCAGAGGCTTAGTAATAGGGTTCCGTTTTACCCTTTGGGTACGGAACCCTAAAAAAGTACATATAACTTTGAAAAAATATTAGTACTTGTCTGTGCTGGGGTTCGAACCTGCACCTCGTGCATACATAGAACAGCAAGGACAGCAATAACATTTTAATTAGTCTTTAAAAACCTTTTCTTTAGTCTTAATCAGCACAGCACCTCTTTGTTTAAATCATCATTTTTCTACCACGGTGGGCAAACACCTTAACTTAAAGATTTATACAAGTGCTAAAAACTTTTAAAACACTCAAGTTTCACACATCTGTCCCATTTAAAGTAAACTTTGTAATTTATGAGTTTAGCAAAATTGGAATCGAAGTTTCGGATACGATTAATGGAGGTATATTCACGAGGTTGTAATTTATTTTGAAACCGACTTTTAGTTAAGAATCGGCAAACGGAAACACATTATTACTGCAATAATGCGTAACGTTCTTTGAACGAGGATGAATTACAATAATGTCTAACCCGATTTCTAGGGCTGATTAGTAATTTCTGGGATAGTGCCAGCCAGCTAAGAGGGTAATATTATAGTGCACAGGTATGTGCGCGAACACAGGTGTACTCTGTCTTTTCTAAAGACAAGACAAGACTTCGTGTACGAAAGTCGTGCATAAATCCTAGTTTTGGCATACTATAACTTCCGTCCAGGGCATTATGTAACTGAAAACTTCATAATTTAGCCAAATAGGTTTTGTATTTTACCTGCAAACCGTACACAAACCCAGGTACGATTGTAGCAAATAAATCAGCCATGGCATAACCTATCTTATTTCTATACCCATAAAGTACATATCGACCGCAGGTATAAGTTAGTGCACGCATATTTATGACACATCGACAATTTTATTACGTGCACCTACGGAAGGCTATTATAGTCATTATTCTGTTGCTATTAAGAGCCATATTTCTCAATTTAGTGTATTTTTATGTTAGCAGAACTTTGTTTTATGTGTTTACGGGAATATTAATATGAAAAAAAGGAGATTTATGCATCCGAAGTGATTTTGTTTATGTTTGAGTTTTTTCGACGTTTATTATTTAGCAAGCAATACTGTTTTAGCTGAGTCTGTGAGCGATAGCAATTAAAATAAACGACTGTACCGTTTTGTTGGGATGTGTTCTATAAAAGCGGGATTTTAATGAGAGCTCAAATTTCAGGAGCATTTCGTTTATGAAATACGTTTTTAATATTGATATCTATGTCGTTAGCTCATTTCAATGTTTGATGCCGAATATTATGTAATTATTTGGTGATTAAATATTTTATGAGATCAGTAAACAATATTATTTAGTGAAACTAAGGTTTTACCTTGCTGTAGGATATTTATACCCCGAATCTGATTAAGGCTGACCGCACATTGGAGTCACGACAGTTTTAAGACAGACTTTCCTCACATAGACAAGTCTGCCTTATATCTGCGTTGACTAGACTGTTTTGTCGTTGATGTGCGCGCCCGCATAAATAAAAAAGGGTAGCCGACAAACGTTAGTCAGACGTGTGGTGCGATTTGGACAATTTTGTCTATGAGACGTTTTGTTTGAAGTATGCACCTTCATATGTTTTGTATAGCAATAGTCTGTCTTAAAACAATCTTGACTCCAATGTGCGGTCAGCCTAACCGTCTCATAAGGACGATTACAGGGTATGTAAAAATCCAATTAGTCCGTAAGATGGATAGTAAAACAATATACTAGACACGTATTTTTGCCTTAATCTGAACATACAAATTTAAAATGATAAGCTGCTAGGAGAAGGGGCTTGTGACGTAACACATTCACAAAATTTATACGAAATACTGATATTACTCGCACGTTTCTTTCTCTGTACTTTGGTCAATTTGTGTTTGCGGGACAAAAAATACGTATGCAATTTTATTCATTACACTACATGACGAATAAAAAAAAATGTCATTATCCCTATCTGATATTTAATACAACTTATTATAATATGCATCAGGTTCTTAACAATACCAAATACTTTGATCTAACTTAGGTTAAGATTCATTGTGCTACTGTAGTTTGAACTCAGTTCACACTTTAACTAACGGTTTAAAACCAAGGAGCGGCTAATGAGTGTCGAGGGTAGCGAATGCCCCTAAATTGTTGAAACTTGACCGATTTGATTAATTGAGGGTAACTTTAGATGGATAAAGGTGGGTCCAAGTAAGTGGACCTCGGTCTTTAAGAAGAAAAATATTACTGAGACTTTGTTGCCCACCTTTACATGGCTATCATGATGGTAAATGATATTTATTATTATTTTTTTATTCAATCATAACATAATTATTTTGACATTTGTAAAGGAGCTAAAGAAATCAGTCTTACTAAAGGGTATGGTGTTTTCCAACATAGACACTTATAATAAAACACAAGTACCTAGTAAATTGCGGCAGGTTAGACTGCTAGCCATATTTAAAAAAAAAACCTGGCGATGATGAGTTAAGATTATCTAAAGAAAACTTGGAAAAATCCCGGTAGACATACAAAAAGAACAGGATAGATGCGAAGGGCAAAAAGCAGAGAAGAATGGCATAAACAAAGGAAGACCTATACCCAGTGGGTTTTTAAGGATATTTAAAAGTAGTAAGGAGTATTTTCACTAACCTTAAAGAAGAACCTTGCATTAAACTTTCGAATAAACTAAACTAAATGAAAAAATCAACGAATTATTTCTTCACATTAATAATATAATAATATCTTCGGACAATATCCTCACACGGCCATCTGATCCCAAGCTAAGCAGAGCTTGTGTTATGGTTATCAGACAACTGATAGACATACTTATATATTTCTAAATATATACATATTATAGATGGCATACACCCACACACGCCCAGACACAGAACAAAATAATGATCGTGCTTATTACACAAACATTTGTCCTGCGTGGGAATCGAACCCACGACCTCCGGCTTAGCAGTCAGGGTCACTAACCACTAGACTAACAGGCCCGTCATTGCCAACGTATACCAAGTCTCAATAATAGCAGAACTTTTTACAGAAATAAATACATTTCTCTTTCCTTTCTTTTATGAAAGTAGAAGTCCAAACATGTCACAGGTTATCTTTTTCCCTTCCCTTTTCCCATGTTCGTTGAAAATCTTTACTTCTTCTGACACTCCTTTGTCGGAAGTTAGTAAAAGATAAATGGTTGTTGTTATTTTATTATTAGTTTGTTCTGATAACAGAATACAACTTTATAAGCTATTGGGTTCAGTAGTTTAGTTGGTGGTTTGTTTGTGGAAGCAGACGGGTTCTGTAACCAACAAATGCGGCACAGATTTTTTTTCGATAGCTTTTATTTATCGTTTATAGTGTTAATATTATAAACAAAAAAGTTTAACAAGTTTGTTGTAGGCTACAATCTAAGGAACAACTAAATCGTTCTTGAAAATTGTTTCACGAATGGAAAGTCACGTTAATTGTGGGTGTTACACTTATTCATTATTAGTTTTATGTATTAATTCCAAAAATATCACGAATCGATTGGGACACGTGTCAGCTGATTGATTAGCTACAAAGTATAAGTTAGGTAAAAAACGTATTTGTGTTTTAAACTAGCAGCTGTCGATCGCGACTTCGTAGGCAATGCAAAAAAGAAATTAGGGATATAACAATATGATGTTGTTTAAACTAGCTGTCGGCCAACATCAATTTTTGCAAAAGGATAGAAAGTAGATGTTGGTCGATTCTCAGACCTACTGAACGCATAATATTGAAAAATTTTACAAAAATGTAGAGCTATTTCGGAGGTGTTCAATTATGTTGTACACTATGACACGAGAATTTAATACATTACGTAATTATACTTCTGTTTTAATTAGTTCGATATCTAATTTTGATTGTTAAAGGTATTACAAATCAACATCCATAGCTTCACACAGTCCCATGATTCCACCCTCAACTATTTACAATTGGGGTAGTTTGGGCCACAATGGGAATACCTGTGTTGATATTTTACAGTCTAGCGAATCACATTTGCAAATCAGATTACTGGTTTGAGCCGATTTCACTAGTAACATTGAACGGAGTTTTGACAGTATTAGTTTTTTGTGATCGAGTTTAGTTGTTGGTTGTGACTTTTTGAGGTACTTTATGTTAAAGAAATTAATGTAAAATGAAACGTTGAACTCAGTTTAACACGAAAACTGATCGCAGAACGGAATCTATTTTCCTAAATTTAAAACTATTAAGTTAACTTTTTCTTTAAGTGTATTGATAAATAATGCAAATAAATGAATAAGATTTGATAGAATATCCCACAGCTGGGCAAAGGTCTCCCCATACATCTTCTACGTGTGACTCTGAACGATAATTAACAAAATATTTAACTCAGAACAAATCATAATAACCCGCAATATTTGCTAAAAATCTCCTTGTAGCCTTATAAAAGATTATGACGTAAAACATAAATCCATAAGTATATTATCTGCTCTATCTCCATAAGTTGGGAAGCTGTAACAAATATTTCTGCAGTATTCTTCGCGAATGTCGGCGTGACCTGAGAGGGTAAGACAATGATAATATTGAGAGGGCCTTAGGGAGTTACGGACAATGGAACTCTTGTTAATGTATAAGGTTTTGGACTGAAAAAAGAAGGTTCATACATTCGAGTTCAAGATTTGAGATTAGTTGAACTGTTGCTCTACCAATAACTGAATGCGTATTTGGTAAGACAATGAAAAGTAGGTTAAAGATTAAGTAAGAAAAAAAATCTTAATAAATAGTTCTTAAGGAATTTTGAAATTATTTGTGACTAGTTATTTTTCGGGTCATCTTAGATAGAAAAGTTTCAATTGTGAACCTACCAGTCCTTCTGAAAATGAATTCCTTTAAAAAACTTTAAATACCATTTTTAGAGTTTATATTATTTTCATTATCTAAATTCTTACTCATCTAACCAATAAAACAACAAAGTTAGGAAAAATAGACAGGAATATTACTAGACACACGAGAACGCTTCACTCAAAAAATCAAAAAAGGTTGAATACCCCGAACATTACATAGAGTCCTCATATAAAGGGTCTGCTTATTGACGTGCGACGACAAACGTATTGACGTTTTATCAACGTCTGTCTATCGTGTGTAGCAATTCATATTGCCTTCAAAAGAACTGCGAAACGTGACGACACATTTTGTCAAGTAGTTCACTGTATTAATCTCTTTTCTGTGGTTTTACGATTACTTTTAAAATGGTAGAGTTTGTAAAGTAGAGCATTTTATTGTTCTGTGTGATTTTTTTAATTGGATGCAGGAATAGAATGAGCATCCTTAGGTTATATTAGTTCTTTTTTCTAGCCTATAGTGTCCCACTGTTGGGCAAATGCCTCCCCCAAGTCCTTCCACGATTCCCCATCTAGCGCCGCTTCGACCCAGTTTTTCAATTTAGTTTACAATCTTTTTTGTGGTTTTGAGATGACTTTTAAAAAGAGTTTAGCTACGAATAATAGTAAAGAGCTTATTTTGTGATGTGGTAAGAGTTGTTTTAAATTGAATTAAAGTAAATGATTTCCTAAAAACATTTTTGGCTATCGTTAACACTGATTGAGTTGTGTACGGGACGGAAAGCCTTAATTACGTGGCTAACGGAAAAGAGTAAAAATTTACGTACGTTACACATTACGTGTCGTTGGTTGAATTATCTATTGAAAGGTTTTAATGTAGTATCTACATAACATTTATTCATATTTGTGTCAAAAGGCCAAATTTATAGTCATTGTAATGAACGAATTTACAGCCAATTCAATAAAAAGCCACCAAAAATCCTCCCATCCATTCTAAAACAAAGCAAACGACTCGAAAGGATAACTAGCACCATCTTTTATTCGTCACTCTTCGAACAACCCAATGGTTTCGTAACAAGAAAACACCAATTTTTTCGTCAGAATCCAACACGTCTAACATTGCGATAGTCTACAGACCCTTGCGTTCATTTGTCAAAATTGACAGCTGACGATGTCTCAACGATATCTTAGACTCTACCAGTACATCTTAAAGTTATATTATTACAGTTGTGGAAGCGGGATAGTGCTCTACATTTTGTAGAGCGTTGTCTCTCTTTCACAACTGCAGGAATATTTGTTTAAGAGGTGGTGGTAGGCCCTTTGGACATTTTTGCTGTTACCCGCTGTTTTTTGCAAGTTAGTAAAGGTTTTACTTAGTTTCGTGTGGACAGATTGTTGTGGCACTTTGTATTGTTTTGTGGGACTAGTAATTTGTTATTTGGAGATCTAATTATATGAAAAAAACTAAAATTTGTTAGTATGGATGGATGAAACATTAATTCAGTTTTTTTTTCACGTTCAGTGGAACGTATGGATGGATGTTTGTAACCCCTTCACACTCATACAGCTGGATCAATTTTAATAAAATTTGATATGGAGTAAGTTGACGCCTTTGATTTTACATAGGCTACGATTTTTTGTATTTTTGACCGACATTCGTGCGTGTGAAATTGGAGGCAACAGATAGTGAATTAAATAACTCTGTTTGTTCGAGTTTTGAAGTCAAATCTTAGGTTGAGAAGTTATAAAATGAATATTTTTGTGTTATGAGTAAACATTTCTGAATATAGTAACTAAGGCTTTCTTTCATAGAATCATTAGAGCTGCTTGATTCCAGGAATGAGTAAGCACGTGTATCAACAAAGTGAGATACTCAAAGACCAAAAGCCTTGCCGAGGAAAGTGTTTTAATTCTAAAGGTTTGACATAAATACTTGATCAGTTCGATTTTTTTCGAAGTCTCTCTGGTCTTTTTTTTTACTTTTTATAGTGTTTAAATATTATAGTATTGATACCATAATCATGTGATGAGTGGGATGATCTAAATGTACCCCGCTAGTAACGGTCAGAGGTAACGCTGGATCGTATCGAATCGTAGGAGAAATCAGCTCTCATTGGCAATAACTTATATGTTAATTCAGGATGTCAGCAGACATCCTGAATTAGCATATAAGTTACTTTTTACCCGACCGCATAAAAGGAGGTCAATGTTTTTGCAGCTATAACCGACTTGCAGATATAATTAAAATTACCAATACATTTCTCCTCATCCAATCATTTTACCGACAGTAAAGTTAAAACATTCACAAGCACTAAACATTTCCAAACATTCCAAAAAGGCAATTTTGAAAAACAAAATACCGTACCGTACTCCACTGCAACCTTCCGTGTCCCAATCAACCGGCCAACACACGGCCTTACAACAAGGTTACTCCGAAAACAATCAACCCCTCGTTAATAAAAATATTTGCTTTAGGAAAAAAAGGGGAGGATCAAACAATGATCCAGTGTTCGTTTTACCTGATAGAATAATTAAGTGTACGCCGCGCCGTGACCGATCGATATTTAACGTGACGCGGACTTAAAAGGGTTGGTTGGATGGAAACATACGGAATTATGTATTAACATATATAAAATTACAGTTGCGTCATTAGACGCAACTGTAATTTTTTTCCTAGACGATACTGTCCCATTGCTGAGCAGTGGTCCCTTGGTAGATACCCCATCAGATTTTAGATTCAAGTTCTCAACAAGGCCTCTGCATGTTGGACCTGTGTCCCCTATGTAAGCCTTTAGAAAGAATCGGGTTTCTTCTCTTGAAGTTATCTCGTGAATCAAAAGAGATCAATAAAGTAATAAGATTGATGAAAACTGAACTATTGAGAGATCTACCACTAACTCTTAGATAAGCGATGTAGACGTTCTGTAAAAGAGTCGCTACTTCAAATAGTATAGAGTATTGTGCTTTGTCTCACGTACAAGGAGTCTCAATCCCAAAACCTCTAAGAGTCCAAAAGGGTTTAAAATAACACTGACGTAAGGTCATGTTATTACGTCGTTTGTTTCTGACTAATCGTTACAAAGAAGAAATAATTATGAGCTATGCTTTGATAAATTTTAACTCTACAGTAATAGTTCTTTGCAAATCTGCTTTGTTATGAATTGACTAGGTATAAAATTATCTAAAAACTTTAATATTAGCGAAGACGAAATCCCCTGAATCAAACTTTCTTTCAAATGAAAATGAAACGCAGCGTATCCACGCACAATTTCTTCCCTTATACAATCAAGCTATGTAAATGAGGGGTCAAACATAAACTTGTAATATGGACTAATTGTTTCCGAAAGACGGGAACCAGTCCCGGCTGTGTCGAACTTCCTCGGTAATTTATTAAATAGTTGTGTTAAGTTTGTCTACAAAATGATTTATTGTGTCAACTTGTGAATAGTGTGAATTTAATTTATTTTGGGTGAGATTGGGTATGTTAATAGGTCGCAGCGGATGCCTTTGTTTTGTGTAGTTGGTATAATGTTCTGTGATTTGACTATGAGCTCTTGAAGTTTGGCTGTTGTGGAAGTGAAACATAACTGTAAAGCTGTGATAGCCTAGTGGTAAGGCCATAGGACTGCTTAGTCAAAGGTCTCGAGTTCGATCCCCACGGGGCGCAAAGACTTTTAGAATGTTGTGTGCGTTTTAGAAATAAATATCACAGCTTCCGTGTTTTAGAAGGAATTACACATTATTAGACATAGCTAATGCGTACCGTTAGCCGGTAAGTGCAGTTGTAGTGCACTGTTTCGTTTCTGCCTTGCCAACAGGCCGATGTATCTTTTATTAATGCCCTGAAATGAGAGACATAGCATGCGCGCCAAAGGTAACTTAAAGGTGAAAAAAATATGTTTGTTTTTGAAGGTTTTTGAGAAACTCAGATTTTTATTTTATTAGTACTTTTGGATGTGTTTTTCTAAACTAAATCGAATTGAATTAAATTAATATATTTTAAAGAAACAATGATATAAGTTCTTAAAAACCATACTACGCTATTCCAAGTGGATACACAGCCTTAGAGAAATAATGTAGAGAATTGAAGGCATATAATTTATACTTAAAATAAACATCAAAAACACTACTTCAATTCCAAGGAAATAAAACAATACTATAGTAATTACGAAGTAATTAAAGAAACGTCAAATAAAAACGTATAAAATAGAAACTTTACAAGTTTTACCTCACCGAGGTTTCCTTTGCCTCATGCATTAATTACTTTAAAAGTTAAAAAAGTACTTTTAACTGCAGTTTTGTTCTGTAAAGTATTTGCTTATGGACCACTTTAAAAATGTCCATTAAGTTTTTACTGAGGAACATAAGTTACAAATTAAATTGGAGTAAGAATAAAAAACGCAAGGTTTATAATAGACTACTGTAGCCCGTGGCTTCACCCGCGCGAATGTCGGTTGTAGTTGTAAAAACATTACCTCCTGTGACGCATATAGCTAAAAAGCCTAAGTTATAACTATACAAAATTTCATTAAAATTAGTCTAGTCGTTTAAACTTCAAGAAGTAACAAACATACACACACAGAAAATATCGCCTTAACAATATTACTGTGATGAATCCTAGATTTCAGATTTCCTAACAATTATTTTGTCATTACCAAAGTAGCTATAAAACGTTTATGGCTACTGCATTTTGAGTACCAAAGTGTCACAGGAGTCTTGATACGATGCCTATAAACGGGTAATAAACATTAAATAATTTCGCTATGGTGTGCGAAACCTGGGCATTTTATTTACTGTCTCCAGTCAGCAAATATGGAAACATACGGTGGGGTATTTTGCCTAATAATTAAACTTTTTTATTTTAGAAATGCTTCTGAAACACAAAAATAAATTTAATTTTAATACCTTTTTTTTGTTTTTGTCTTTGGAAATGGGTGTCCATGAGGATTTCCTCGCCTTACCGAAAAAAAAAGACATGAACACTAATATATCGGATATTACTCTTTATATTCTAAAACAAATAGGGCTAAAACGACTTGAGCTAAAGGCAGGCTACGAGCTACGTCTCTAACCATAACACTTGTGACGTCACATCATTTCAAAATCAAGGTAATCTTTCTGAAATTATATTTTTTTAAAAAAGCATATTTCAATAACCAATATCCAATAATTTATAACGAACAGGTAAATTAGAAATAACGTGAAGAAAATAAACTGTTTCTTAACGAAACAATATAATTTTAATAAAGACGTCATTAACTTCTATCAATTACGCTGAATACCTTTTCTTAGTAAGCTTTTACACAATAAACGCTACAATATTTTTGTGTACAGACGAGAGCCAGAAACTTTCCAATCCATCTTGTTTATTTCGTTACTTAAACAATCAAAAACTTTATACAAGACTTAGCACAAAAGTATTTTAGAACAAACCACTTCGGTTTTATTGTTGCAATTAGATTTAAACTTTGAATAGGATGGTTTTAAGGTATTTTTAATGTTTTCATGAGAGGCTGGCTTTTGCCTACAAATTCACCCGAGTGAACATCGATCTATCGGTGCTACGAAACCTGCGTGCTATAAATCAATCGCGCTAAAAATCTTGAATGCTACGAATCAAGCATAGATGACTTAATCATGTTACGGATCAATCATGCTACGAATCAATCAAGCATGCTACGAATCAGTCAAGCATACTACGAATCAAACGTGCTACGAATCAGTCATGCTACGAATCAAGTATGCTACGAATCAAGCATGCTACGAAAAAAGTATACAACGTTATCCTGACCTTACTAAATCCCATTTTAAATGCTTTACTTAATTTAATACTAACTTGCATGACCAACTTAATTCCCGTATGTAAACAAAGCTTGCTTCAAACAGTATAAAACTTAAGTTAAGTACTTAATATGGCTTAAGTTTGACATCAACTGCGCACGAGTTGAATTGCGGTCGCAATTTATGTTCCAAAGCTTCCTGCTATAGATGGATTATTTAGTAATATTGTCAATGGATATGTAATCGAAGAGTTATTGTATTTATCTGTACTAAACTGTTAGTTTATTTTAATTTGAAACGGTAAATCTTAAAGAATTTAGCAACGCAAAGGTGGTGATACTGGTCTTATGTGATTGTATTTATATGTTAAGTGTCCTGTACGGGGATTCACCCAAATAATGGTATTTTTACATAAATAATACAACAACACTTAGGCAAGGCGCTAACGTGTTTTTTTTGCGTCTTGTTAAAATACACACTACTAATGAATTGAATCGGTATTTGTATTCATTTAAAGTATCTACGTTTGCGTAGCCACTTAATTTTTGTGTCGCGGTATTTCATAAACATTAAAATTCTATGTACAACATAACTATCCCCTAAAATAGCTAAAGAAAATCATAATGACTACCTCGACAATGTTTTTGACCACTTTTCATTAACGAAGAGACTGTTCGTGTATTAATACTTAGTTAAAATCTAAGGGCGAGAGCTGGTTCATAAAATAAACCTATATCTTTGTTAATTATCCCCGGTTTGACCTTAATAGTAAGTAACGGAGACCTTATGTGCAAACTTAGCTAACATATTTGATACTTGCCCTATTTGGGTGGCTGAGGTTAGATTGCATTGCTTTTTGGGTATATAAATGGCCTACTACCATATCTTTTAGCATAATTTTAAACTTGTGAAAGAAACACTGCTATACTATGTCATGAAGTATGTTGCCATTCTTCTATAACTGGAATAAATTGTCCTGGGTAGGGATCAAACCCACGACCCCTGGTATAGTAGTCAGTGCCACTAACCACTAGACCAACAGGCCAGTCAAATAAATAAATATCATTGTGAGACAGAATAAGTATTTTTATTAGCTGCTATGGCTATTAAATCATTATAATAATATCTTGTTGATCCATTTACTAATACTTAATTTTTAAGTAATCTAACTTCAAAATGTTAAAGCAGATGATTGGTTCCAAAGTAAACGGTTTCTATTCCAACTAATAAGCAAGTTTTAATTAATTTTGTTTAACTGATTTGTTGTAAACTAAAACTGTGAACTAGTTACGTAAGTCTTCATCTAAACGTTGGTTAATTGCTTTAAAATAAAAAGTTATTAAGCAAAGGTGTTCTTTCAACCACCGCAAAAACAAATTAAAGACTGCATCAAAAATATGTTTTTGGGTATTCTTTTAGATGCCAAAAATTTTCACTTTTGCAACAATTTATTTGCAACCAAACAAAAATAATATACCTACAAACCGAATTGAGAACTTTTTTCTCATTAAAGTCGGTTTTACATAGCATCGAAATCGGCTTATCCGTTCAAAAGCCATCGTCTCGCACAAAATACTCAAATCAAAATTCTAACATTCTTTATTCATCGGGGTACAAAATAATCAGTCGTGGGTTCGATTCCCACCCAGGACCAATGTTTGTGTGATGAGTACGATCATATTTGTTATGTATCTGGGTGTAATTATCTTGTATTTAAGAGTATATTATAAGAATGTTTATCAGTTATCTAGCACTCATAATACAAGCTCTGCTTAGTTCGAGACTAGATGACGTTGTGAAAGTCGCAAAAAAGAATAATTTTCTATCAAAAAAAAACACAAACTTCAGAACAATCCCCTCCATAGCTTCCACAGTGCGAAGGCAATTTGTTCTGTAATCTGTTACAATACGATAGGCCTACAATACGCGTGACGTCACAGACGTGGGTTCTCGAGGAATGTAAGAAAATGATTTATCTTAGTCTCAACAAATGCAGTTATTTTGGGTTGATTCGGGATTTTTCGGGCGATTTCTGATCGGATTTTTGTACCGTAGTTTGGTTAAGAGTGGTTGTATGATGCAATTGACTTTTAGTGGTATTGTTTTTTTTGTGATATAATATTTAATTAACTTTACTAATTGCATACTTTAAAAGCTGAAGGTTCAAAAAATTATTGATGTTCTAAAACTGAAAACCTCTTCTATAGCGGTATATAGTATCGATTTTTGTGAGCCCAAAGATAATTCAATCCCTTCGTAAGTAAATTTATATAAAATTTCTAAATAACTACCCTCTATACAACGTTGATAAAAGCGAGAGGCATTAAATGAAACCACATATTCTGTATATCATTATAAGGCTACACAACAAAAATCAAATCAATGTAAGCAATATTTTTATAATAACTTTCGTGAGGATGATTCATACTTAAAACGTTATAACGGTTTACTCACGCGTATTTATCGGGATAGCCCGACTAGTTTCGGACCCAACCGGAGCCAACTAGATAACTATGCCTATAAAACTTAGTCACCTAATCAGGAAGATACAGCATGTTCAAACCAAAAAAAAACTAAAAAAATATCCTGTGACTAAACTATTGCTTACATTGATTTGATTTTTGTTGTGTAGCCTTATAATGATATACAGAATATGTGGTTTCATTTAATGCCTCTCGCTTTTATCAACGTTGTATATGAAAACAGATCTCAATAGCGTGCACTTGGAGAAGAACTATGTCCAGTAGTGAACCGCGATAGGCTGATGATGATGATGAACTATCCTAGTTATAAATGATAAGACAAATTATATCCAAAATGGAATCCAAAACCAATCCAGATAAAGTCAAATTCATAACACTGGAAGCAAAAAAAAAACATCACCAACAAATAAAGGAAAAACTACCATATCGTATTCCAAACCAAAATATTGTTTCAGAAGACAATTAATTTATACGGTATTAGTAAACAATTGAGCAGGAACCTTTGCTAAGACGGTGGGAATCGGTTTATATGTCAGAACCCTTGTCCATCTAACCTTCTCGTAGTTTGGCCCAATTTTATACGATTTTCCTGTGGTTTTTCGTTACTTTGTTATTGTAAAGGTATCTTTCGGGGATGTAATTATTGTTGTGATTTTTTATCGACACAATATGGGTTATAGGAAGGAATGATAAAACAATCTGCTGACCTTAGTTTTAGAACTCACTAAATAGTTTTAATTCCATATTAATCTGTAAGTATCTTCAAATATTTATTTATCTGGCACATTCCTATTATACAATCTTAGAGTATTGTAAATTGAAAGACAGCGTGCTACTGGGGAGTTTGTTGCACCGTTTTTTCTCCCGTAGCAATAGCACAAGAAGCGGTAAGGGTTTCTTTTTACGTAGGTAGACGACACATACGTATTAGCAAATGTCCGTCCTACATGGCGTTATGCGATTTCTGTCTTCTCTTCGGGGTCTGCTTGCTTCATCATTCATTCATTCTGCTTTCACAATTAAAACAGACACACATTAATTAATAGTGCTAGTAAATTCTTAGCACTTGGAGAAAAAGAAACTTTATCGGAAAAACATAGCTGGCTCATAAAACAATCAGCTCATTTGTAAATTGAACTATTATTGTTTTAAACTATACATCCATCAAAATATTACAATTCATTAAATAGCACCAAATCATTAGTTTCATAAGCAATACAATCATTTCATCCGTAAAGATCACCACAAGATGAAAATAAAAAAGGAAACGACTGATTTATCACTCCATTTTCAAGTTATTTTTATAAAAATTTTCTTGCGCTCCTACAAAACCTAGTCGTTTTAATGAGCTTGCCTATTCTGCTTTACCCAGACTCGTCGAAATGTTATTTTATTTAATCCTGGTTTATTTATCATTGCAGGAGATTGGCTAATGTTTTTATTTGCTTTATCGGGTTTATCGGGCAGGACATTTTCTTGTCGTTTTTCTAATTAGTGTCATTTTATAAGGTAATAGAAGAAAAATGAAAATTGGCTGGCAATTTCTGTTTGGTTTGTAAATACAAATCAAGTATGTTTTATTTCAAATCGATTCTTATCTTATACGTATTTGGCATATACGAGTATTATATAGCACTGTTTTGTTTGTTTAATTTCCAGTTGACAAGATACCAAAAAGTTAAATCAAAATTGTATAATCATAATTATATTACTCGATTAAACTAAAGCAAAACTCACGTTATACATTTACACGTCGATATTTATTATAAAACGAACTGAAATAAAACATAAAAAAATATAAAGTACTTAAATTTTAATATTTTGTACATGATAATATTGTAAAAACTTTACATATATATTGCAAAACGTCATTTTTCTGTCACGTCAGGCTCGCTCGGGGTTTTGCTGAAACCAAAAAAAATAATTGAGTCCACCAATCAAGAGACCGAATACTGCTTACAAATAATTACATACAACACCTCACTAAAACTAAAGCGTTTTTGCATTTAAATGTTGCATCTCATCTTTGTCAATGCGGTGAAAGAGTCGATAGCCTTGGTCATCACGACGTGCCCTGGCAAGTATGAATGACATTACGTCGAACTCATGTCACTGCTGATGTACCTGATGTTTTAGAAGCCAATAGTTTGGTACGCAACGGTATCGACAGACCTGACGAAATGTCATTGCTGCTATGGAAATGGGATCGGCCTGTGGTTTGGGCCGCACCATGCGTCGACACCTTTGCGCCATCCAACTTTTTAAGTTCGGGGATCTCGGGCCGCGCTGCTTCCGTAGTAACCCTAAAACGGGGAAAATATAATAACCTGAGGGATTTTTTTGGACTGTTTGGGTCGCTGGTAAAACGCTCAGGATATGGGGACCAAGTTGTCTTAAAAGACCTTGCAAAATCCTTGAGACTAGTCCCAGGTGATCAGAAGGCTGGCCTGTTGCTTACACAGAAATTGACATGACCATTCATCGTGCAATGCCGCCAGCCTTCTGTACACGCTTCCCGCCATTGACAGAGATGATGATGTTTTTGACGCGTTTTAATAACACATTATCTTCTTTTTTTTTTAGCCACTATGAAACCTATCTTATATCAATAAGAGGATGCCAAGTCCTGTCCACATGATGGCAACATTATTTTTAATTAACATTTACCTGCCGAATGGTGACATATTGCAAGCTATCTTGTCCAGTCTCCACGTGGGGAATTTCCTAGGCCGCACGACTTTTGCTTTGTTCACCGTAGTCTTCGGACTGAAACAATGAAAAATAGATTTAACTGAATTTATTTGAAATCCTTTTAAATTAATTTGGGTTATTTATCGATTAATGTAGTTTATGCATTCAGTATTTTGTAGGCTGGAAGACAAATTATGTAATAAATTGAACTGAAAGGACAGTTTCTGGGGGCACGGTAGTGTCCACGCCAAGTCGAGTATAAAATGTTTATTAAAATTATTTTTAAAATGTAAATCCAATTTAACAAAAACTTCAGTTCAAACAGTCTACAGCCTCATCTCAAGTATGTCGTTATGTAAGTTTCCAATCTATTATCACTTACCTTATTTAAATGGCGGCATAAAAGGCATAAACATGAAATCCTGGCTCAAGCTCCGTTTCGGCTTTTTCTTTAACTTAATACTTTTGATTGCGTTGCCAATTTTGTTGAAATTTATTGAGGCTAAGCTTGTGTTTTTAATCATGTTTAGGGATTTGAATGCATTGGTTATTTTGTCAAAGTTCATGAGCGGTATGCGTAATCGTATGTTCGCCTGGATTCTTGTTTGGGATGGTAAGGCACTGGAAAGGACTTTCCACGCAAATCTGGGCCAAGAGAAACATTTTGTATTAGCTTCTTATCATTCCAAACAAGACGGAAATTTGAATAAGAGGGATGATACAGACTGTTACAGTTCTACTTGGGTACAAATTGATAACCTAGGATTTTCAAAACTAGACCTGTGCAAGTACTCTAAGAAATAGTTAATGATAGAAAATTTGCAATTTGGTGAATGTTACAGCCAGGTTGATTTAGCTATGATCTTTAAGAGATAGGAAAAAAAAACCAAATAAATGATTCTTGTAAATGACTCACTGATGGGGCATTCATATCATCCAAGTAAAATAAGTATGATTAATTAAATTGAAACTATTAATTAAATATCAATCAAATAAAATACAGACTGACTGCGATAACGCTAAATAAGTATTAATACATAAGAATCAAAACTATTTTCTAAGGTATAATTTCAACCGTAATTTTCAACTTACAACACCAAATTCCGGAGCCTACAATGCCCATCAATAAATCAATCGATTTACAACTTTATGTTGTACGCATTAATAGTTAATTCTTGTTTACCAATTGGGACCCCTACGTGTATTATGTAAGACTAGAAACTACCGGTCCCAGTTCGCATATGAATCTATAACACGACCCCTAAAGTTTTACTACCTGAAGGTCCACCACGTATTAAAGTAATATTATTGCAGTTGTGAAAACGGGACAGCGTAATACAGGGCAAATAGCGGCGTCTCTCTTCCACAATTGCAAAAATATTACATTAAGACGTGGTGGTAGGTTTGTGATATATAAGAAAGAGAGTAGGTAAGTAAATAACTTTAATAGGTATAAAATATAAATACCTGCTGAAATGACTTTTCTTGATTTTCGGAGGTTTATAGCGTCGATCTATGCCAAACTTTCTTTTCCTGCAACCAAAAATCTGAAAGGTTAGCACTACCCTCGTCACATGTTTAGTAACAATTCTCATACGGTTTTGTATGTGAAGTCTTACAAATAATATTTAATTCTAATAATAATTGTGGTTTGAACACGAGATTGCTTCTCAACAACTTCTAATAAATAGACGAACTAATTAAACGAAGCTCTTTGTCACAAACTGATTAAATTAATGACAATAAGTAATAAAGAAAGGAAAGGTTCTTAATGCAATATCATCGCATAAAACCTCAGAGAATTTCTTTCCCACATTTCTTTTGTTCAATTATAAATTATCCCACTGGGAATACCTAGACTAACATTATTAAATGGTAGTTAAGAAAAGGTACCTAGACCATATTTTGTCTAGTTTTAAAGACCACTGCACATTATAAAGGTATGATATAAGAGTTCATGAGGTTGTTATTACACTGTAGTCCAAAATGGGGCTAAGGTTTTAGAGTTAATCTATGTTTATATCATAAACATCTCTATTTGTTTGTGTCTGCACGCGATAATCGCAATATTAATTAAATTAAGGCTTTAGGTTCATAATGTCCAAATCTCAAAATGTCCAGAAGGTGCAAAAAGTCCATATCCCAGAATGTCCATATTTTAAAAAGTCCATATTCTTTGCCTAAAAGAAAGTTGGGTTTTGAACTTTCGATATGTTCTTGAAATACAGGCATTACAAAAACTAAATTTCAGCATAAGGAATCATCCAAAGTTTCTGGGTCAAATAACTTCTAAATTCCAGACTTGTTTCAGTATTGCTACCTTATGAAAGGGTTAGGTTTAGACTAAAAGTTAGTACAATTTTTTGTACGTAGCGACAAAATTGCCGATATTTTTTTGAACGATCCCAAAATTGTTGAGGTATTTTAGCTTTCAAAAATCCAGGCAAAACTCGCAGCTGCGAAAATTGTTATACAAATCTCCTAAAAATATCAGCTTCCTGAAATTTATTTACACTAGGACGAGATCTTTTTCATTTCTCCTAGATTTTCAAAGCTGAAACCTGCAGTATTCCACGGTTTATCAGATACACTATTTCTGTAGATATAATTCTAGCCTATAAATTAATCCGGACTGGATGTAGTGACAATAGGAAATTCCTATGTCCGACTTTGCACTGCAAAGTGCTGATACTGACGAAACGTTAATCCAGTTTTAGCTGTTGTTAGCAACAATTGCCGGCATCCAGGTAACACAGTCAATCTCAAACTATTACAATATTAGAATTTAACTCCACATTGAGCAATACATCTTACTTCCAGTGTTGTGGTGGCCTTGCGGTTCTATGTATGGATTTGTATTCACGAGGTGCAGGTTCGATCCCTAGCGTAGGCAACTACCGATGTGTCTTTTTCTAAGTTATATGCAGTTTGTTTCTTAATTATTTTAAGACACTATTGACTAACGGTGAAGTAAAAAATCTTGAAGAAACCTGGATTTCAAATAATGGAATCTAAAATCGCCAATCTGCAGTGAGCTAGCGTAGTAATCAAAGCTCAAACCTTCCCCGTATGGGAAGAGGCCCCCCAGCAGTTGGACGAGTGTAGGTGTAGTGTAGTATTATAATTATATTATTTGTACCTCTTTTAATTCACGGGCTAACTTCAAGGGAAGAAAGCCGGTCCTTTTAAAGTCGGTCCCTTACACGGGGACACAGGTCCAACATGCAGAGGCTTTATTGAGAAGTTTACTCTAAAATGCGATGGGGCATCTACCATATTATTATTGTTATCTTACTTCTGTGGATAATGTATTGTGACGCCTTTAGGGGTCACTTTCTGTTTGCAAGGACCGTCGTTTCCACATGGACACGCTTTCGCCGGTCGATACGGCGGTATGGGCACCACCCTGAAATGTTAACACTCCATTGAAAACTCACAAGAGATGTTCGCATGGATAGCCAGAATTAAGGAAGTGGGGTAGATGGGGTAGATGGCTGAGTATGAATATGAATTTATTATGTCGGTTGGATAGAAAAATATTAGGATATTCTACCAAAATTGCACTTAATAGGTGAAGGAAGTTATTAAGGTTTAGAATTTAATCATCTCGAAACCTAATAAATGCTGTGAAGCAGTGATGGCTTAGTGGTATGACTGTTGGACTGCCTAATCAGAGGTTGTGGGTTCAAATCCCGGCACACACTAACGTTTTTACGAAATCATGTGCGTAACCAGCAAGCCTGAGAAATTTTCAAGGGTGTCAGTCGCCACGTCGGCTTTAAAACTCTGATACTAGGATTTAAACCAACGATACCATAAGAAAAGCATAAATTTAGAAAAAGTTTGCGTTACCATCACATAATAAGTAATGCTTATAAAGGTATCTATCTATCATCGAAAAGCCAGTCCATAAAAAATAAGTTATTCACTCTTTTTTTCCAAATATTTCAACACCTCTAAATAACAATCGAAGGATGTTGCACTTGTCGGATAAAAGTGTGTTATGTTAAGAAAAACTCACTCTTTCTTTTTGAAAACTTTCCATTTCGGTTTTTCTGTTATAACGTAACGTAGATTTGATAAACTGAAAAAAATAATTAAAATTCAAAAGTATTTAGGTAATAAAATTTAAATTGGTCGTGGTGACTTTTGGTTAAAAGGCGTGATTTGCATGCAATGAGTGACAGGTTTGAAACCAAACAAATAAAATAATTGTCTTTGCAAAGTTTACATAGGTATTCTAAATTATTTTAAGTTACTCTATCAATCATCATCATCAGCCCGGAATAAACTGCTGGGCATAAGCCTCCCATTGTTTACGCCATTTTCCTTTATCTCTTGCCTTCCCCATTCATCCTATTCCTGATATCTTTTTTGTGTCGTCCACCCATCTTATCTTCGGAATACATCATGAAAAATTCTTTAATTTGAAACCAATTACATGACATCAAAAGTTGCTTTCCATTAGCACGACTTATGTATAAAAGCCTTTTTTTATTTCATTATTATTACAGAGTAACTTAACCTTACCTTAATATATAGGTCCACAAAACTGTTCTAAACAGTTTGTCTGTGGACTCAGGTGAGTCTTTTTATGTTTTAAATTTAATAATATAGTGTGTAATTGTGCAAAATTTACTATTTATACAGACTGTAGTTCATGGTGTGTGTATACTATCCAACAGGTGTGCCTTTAATACTCTTTTAAACATGTTTTTATTAGTTTCTCTTCTGATGTCCACAGGCAAGCTATTTAACAAATAATTTAAACGTTTTCTTAATGTCCTATCTCCATAGAGAATAAATTATTGTCCTTTTGACAATAATTCTCCACGTGAAACCCAGAAATGCAATCGGACTTATGAAATACCTGGAATTGCTTGTAGATTCATCAACTTTTCGTCTAAAGTCCTTACTGTTCATGATGCCCATGTTTCAAATTTCTTTCTTGCTATTACTATTTCTTGGTAATCACAGAGTGCATTGGTTTCAAAAACCTTTATGAACTTTGATTTATCATTAACATCGATAAGTTTAAGTACATTGGATTAGATACATTTTGTAGTTTTATTTTTATTATTTATATCATATTTTTTGGTTATCGTTTCATGTTTGACTTGACATTTTGTAACTGACAGATTTTTCTTTTACTTGTTATTTCGATGTACATATTTCATGAGTTCTCATTTTAGACAAAAAATTATATCAAAGAGTTTTGGTTCTGCTTTGTGGATTTCATAATTTTCTCCGAAAGTGTTTTTGATTTGATAAAATTAATTTAATGTCGAATTGGAATAATAATTTTTGAAGCTATAATAGTTATTCCATATTTTTTTTTAATATGGCGCGGCGGGGCGACGGCCTGTTGGTCTAGCGGTTAGTGACTCTGGTTGCTATGCCGGAGGTCCTGGGTTCGATTCCCATCCAGGACAAGTCTTTTTGTAATGAGCATGATCATTTAATCTATGATATTTATGTATTTAAAAATATATAAGTATGTTTATCAGTGCTTAATTTGAAATTAGATGGCGTTGTGTGATGTGTGTTGTATATTTTATTATATTATAAACTAAACAAATCATTTCTAGAAATCAACTAGATTCAAAACTTGATGTATCCCGAAAAAAAAAATCTTAAAGGTATATTCCAGCATTAAAGATTTCAAGTACAAATATAAATCTTTCAAAATAGCTGTCAAGTAAATAACTTCGTAAAAGATTGACTGTGATAAAAGTTTGTTAGACATATTTCAAAGTTAATGGGTGGTAACTTTTTGAGTGTACTTTGTATGTATCCCATGGGAAGATAGATAATATACATTAATTTAAAACTGTCAACTTAGTCTAGTTGCAAGTACGACTGATGACGGACTGGTTCTTGGGTTCAATTTCTAGGATAAATTTTCGTTAATTTAAGTCTTTGCAATACTTATAGTGAACAGTGTGCCCTAGTATATTGAGATACCCAGCAAATTTTATAATAGATTTCAAATAATGTGGCCACCCAGGACAAATGTTTGTGTGATGAGCACGATCACTATAAATTATTCTGCGTCTGGGTGTAATTTATCTATAATATGTGTGTATTAAGAAGTATATAAGTATGTACATCAGTTGCCCAGTACTCACAATACAAACTCTGCTTAGTTTGAGACTAGAAGCTCTATCAAAGTCGTGGAATATTTATTCTATTTAATATCCACGCACATTCTACAAGCATGTTTCCGTAGACGGAAGTTTTCGTATTAGTTACGCATCCACCTTTAAAAGGATATCCTTAATCTTTTGCAAACGCTTCCAACCCTTGCTTGAAGGGTAGACACATTATAATATATTGTGTCCCGTCTTTTTGAGCTTTATTCTGTTGACATGTTCTTATATTTTTAGGGTTTTCCATCGATCTTCGTCATGTCTGAATTTTTGCTGTTTTTTGGGTTGTCCAAAGTGTGTGGTGTTTTGAGAATAATTACTCCGTAAGATTAATTTTATTCAAAATTTTGTATGTTATAACAATTTGGGAATTTAATTTAAAATTAAATATTTTTTTAATGTTGTTGTTTCTTCTCCTGCATTAAAAGAGATACAAATAATAATGCATTCTCTTGTCAAAAAACTGGCACTATCAAAAAAAATCTCAAACAATTTTGAGATAAATTAAAACAACCACTAACACAAACTCATGTTCAAAAATCAAAATCAAAAAAATTCAAAAGGTTTTTATTTCAAGTAGGCCTTCTCAGGCACTTTCAAAACGTTACTGACTCTAGTTGCGCGGTTCCAAAATGTAATTCTTATGGAGAAGAACCGGCAAGAAACTCCATAAGTTACTCTTTTAAAAACAGAAAAATACAATTTTTATAATAATAATTATGCAACAACAACGCAATTTAGCAAAATGTACAGATTACAGCCAAATGTAGGATAAATTAATATTCTTTAAAAAGAAAAGTTTATTCGTCCATACACTCAAGTTTCAAGTCCTAAAAGAAAATTAACCCCATCTTCATAGCATTATCTTATAACCCTAAAACAGCAATACACTCAACACGATCCACATAAAACCAGCTTCTATTGATTCGTCCGTGTTGGCACTTGTCACCTTATAAGGATGATCGATTGCTACCTATAAGCCACCTGGTGCTTTCGGCCCAAGCTGTAAAAGACGAGAGATTATATAAATTTATTTTTTGGACGACTTCAATTCATACATACATAAACGTCACGCCTCTTTCTCTTGGGGGTAGGCAGAGATCACATCTTTCCATTTGCTACGATCCTGGCATACCACTTTAGCTTCATCCGCACTCTTCAATCGCTTCATACACGCCCGTCGGTTTAGGGTACTCCTGACCTGACCCTTCAATTCATTGTAAAATCATTTTTCAAAAATAAAAATTGCCTGTTTATTCTTTATCAAATTAGCTACCAATATGTAGCCCGCCAAGGTCAGTTCAGCCAATTCAGAGATAAGCGGGAATAGACAAAAAGTTCATTTGGTGTATGTAATGTATATATTTATGTAACATAGCAATGTTACAAAGAGACACTCCAACTTTATTCATATGTATAGATGGGAAATAAAATGTTTAGAAATACTTTCCGCACAACGCCACAAACTCGAACGCACAAACCACAGTATAATAATACATACAGTATGACGTCTCTAAATAAAAAAGCGCAACACGAGTTATACCTACGCTTTCGGGCTTTGGCATCAGCTCAGCATACTACAGTTGCGAGCTTGTCGCAGTGAAGAACGGACACTGTGTTGGTAATGTAATTAAAATGCTGTAGGTGGGCAGCCCTATCACTGTTACGTACCGCGCGTCTGTAGGCAATTATCTTTTAGAAACGGCCAAGTCGAACTACTGTATTTATTTATACTGCCGTTAAACTCGATTGCTATTTCCGAGAAAGTCCGTTATTGTCATATTAGTGGAAAACTTCTAATGTAGCTGACAATAATCTTTGCGGGATGTTTTGAAATAATATTTTATTTCGCGTTTCATGGAATTCTGGATACAAGGAAAAAATAACTAATGCTCGTATTAGAGTAATGTTATAACTGGGTAATGACATGGCAACAAAATACATGGCGGAAATAATTGCCGAAATTAGGAGGAATTGGGTGGATCATATTTATCGCATGGTGAAGGAGCAATGGGCGATGGTAACAGCATGATTTTACAGGTACAAGTACCAATGAATGGGACTTGTTCCAAATATCATATTTACAAATTGCTTTAAGATACCGTTACCGAACGGAATATTGGAAGATCGTGAAACCTGGATTCCAAATATTGGAATCTGAAATTAACAACCTGCAAGCGAGGAAACCTGGAAACCCTTTTCTTTCTTTCCATTAATTCCATCTCAATATGGCAAGAGGCTTTTGTCTAGCAGTGGAACAAATGCTGGAAAGCAAATACTCTATTGTCACGTCAAACGAGGATAATAATATAGTCAGTTAAGTAAGGGAACATAAATAAAACAAGACGACTATCCAAATAGAAATATTGTAATTAAAATAAAGAATTTGATAAAACAATGTGGTATAGCCATAGCCCATGGCAATTCCAAATGGCGAGTGTCTAATGGAGGGGACAAAATGGCCGTGTGTCATAGGCCATGGCCCTGCCGTTCTTACAGTCCCCGCGGACGTTGTGGGCACACTACACACACGCGCCGACATAGCCTATAAGGATCTTTTGGCACGTGGCCGAAATTGGAACTAATTCCGTCATTGATAAAAAACCATCACTTGAAGAAAGTTGATTATCATAGCGAATATGCACACCAACGCCCTCATGTTAATGTCATCCACGTGCCAAAAGATCCTTGTAGCTCTATACCTCGAACCACTGAACAAAATGACGTTGTGACGTAGATATAGCCGCGTCATCATTGTCACTTGTTATCCCTTTACCGGCCCCCTTACCTTTTCCTAGAGGTGGAACATCTTCATTCTTGCTTTTCAAATTATTATCATTGGGTACCATTGTGTTGTGGTCCAAGATATCATTGAATTATTTAGAATCCTCATCGAGTTTGTATGAACGAGTATTATTATTATATTTTTACTAGAGACCTGTCTCTTCGCATGGGTGAAATACTGATGTATTATACAGTCATATTATTATAAACATTTCGCTTCAACAAAAAACGAATCAATTCCGTTGCGTAGTTCTATAGATTTAACCGAAGCGTTTTATACTATGTTTGATTATTTTTTTGTGGTGTTTAGTTATGCTAGTTTATTTTAATTTGTACGTTTTGTACTTTATTTAAGAAGAGGACTATCTGTATCTGTATTGAGGTGTGGTATCGTAAATTCCTCGGCTTTGACTAAAAATTTACAAGTCCCTCAGATAGATTACCAAAAACATTGGGTTCGTATTTTTCTGTTAATGCTTTTTTGGTTATCCATAGCTGTATTTTCATATCATCATCATCATCTTGGCCTTATCCTATTTGACTTAGAGTCGGCGCAACATGTACTTTCATGTTATCTGAATGAAATTTAATGTATGTCAGTTCTTTTATAAGTTGTTTTGTTATAAGTCATCATAAAATAGTCCTAACAGATGTTAGTTCTCTAAGCTCGTGTCTTATTTTCTCTTGTCATATTTCTCGAAAAAGATTTTTCATTTTTTCTTTGCTTCTTAGAATCACAGGTGAGACTTCTTTTAATATAATGTTTGTCTTTCAATTATTTTCTGGTTTTCTTAATACTCGTTGAATTCAAGCGATTGTTATTTCGAAGAACATTTGTCGTATTCATCGTAAAACTTGTGTGGTTGACATTAATCTTCGAAGAATAAGAAAATGTTTTGGAAAAGATTTTTTACCTCGATTTAAATCCTCATGTATTATTAGTCAATACTTAGGAAATACTTGTTAAACCCTGTGGTTTCACCCGTATTTTTTGTTTGTATTAATTGTAGCAAGATGTTATACAGTTTCTCTAAAACATAAATTTACGACGGTCTAGTGGTATGTGGCCCTGATTGCTATACTGAAGGTCCTGGATTCGATTCCTTCCAGAGATAAATTAAACCCAGACACAGAAAAAATTATCGTGATCATCATGTGTCTGGGTTTAATTTATCTATAATATGCATGTATTTAGAAATAACATATAGGTATGTTTATCAGTCTAATAATCATAATACAAGATACTCTCGTATACTTAATTTAAGACTAGATGGTGTTGTGGGAATGTTGAAGACTACTGAAGAATATAAGAAATATTTTTTTATTGGAACTTGCTATTAACAATAGGGTAATTTGGTTCAAGATTAAAATATAAAATCTATACTATGTTTGTTCTACGCCAATCTCCATTACCATATTACTATATATTCCGCAAACGATCGATCACTTTGATGTAAAGTTACACAAGCAGTTTGTCAGCTCGTATTATATAATTTTCCATAGAAAAAACACTTTCTTTAAATAAGTTTTTAATACGTAAAGTGATAAGTTTGTTTTTTTTTCGTCCACAAAACTTTTGGTGTACTAAAATTGGTATTGTAAATGTACAACATTGTAACAACGGATTTGATTCAAATTAATCGAAAACTCATTTTCAACCGGCTCAAAAATACTATAAAATCGCGACGCCACGCCACGCAACGCGTGCTAGTACTAAACAATCCTATACATTTACTAAGGTCACAAAGACACACCATGTGGCGACATGTATGACACGTGGCGTGGCATCAAGTATAAACAGTATGTTTGGATCATAAGTTATCGTTGCAGAAGAGAGATGTCGCTCGGCTCCTTGTAGTGCGTCGTTTCGCTTTCATAATTGTTACAACTTTCCCTAGATGATTAT
This sequence comes from Chrysodeixis includens, assembly GCA_941860345.1. Taxonomy (NCBI): domain Eukaryota; kingdom Metazoa; phylum Arthropoda; class Insecta; order Lepidoptera; family Noctuidae; genus Chrysodeixis; species Chrysodeixis includens. The sequence continues at coordinate 4,346,960 of OW796116.1, read as the reverse complement.
ATAGAGCTGATGTAACCAGAAAATAAAAATGATTAACAGTCACAGATCCAAGTTTTCCAGTAGTATGCGGAATATTTTGCAATGAAATAAATAGTAAAAAAATATCATTTTCATTGTTTAAGGCACCAAAAACGTAGATAAATGATCACAAGTGGTCAGTAAAAGGCAAACGGAATGGTCCCATAGCTCTTCAGAATGGGTTTTCAATCTTTTGTTTTCAACAGGCTCTCAAAAAGGAATCGATATTGCATTCAAGTATTCAAACATTAAAATCATATGATTTCACAATCGGTGGCAGGAATGCAGTATTTTTTGCCTTGAAAGAGCTTATTACCCATTAAATTGTAATATATAGTTTGGTACAGATTGGTGACAATTGCTTTTGGTTTTTATTACATGTCGTTAAAATATTTGGTCTGCTTTTCATTGATCAAAAGTATATTGATCTCTTTGGTTTCATGAAAACATAAAATTATAAAACATAGATTTTTTTAATATCGATTCCTGCACTAAAGAATTTAATCCTTGTATCGCGAGGGGTTTCACAGACATTTCATTTACATGCACAAAGACACCCAGACTTAGAACAAGTTTTGTGGATCGCACAAATTCTTGTCCAACGCAGGGATCGAACCCGCGACACGTTGCGTACAGTTGTAATTGGCGTGGTGAGCTATACCACTCGGCTATCCGTGCAGTCATCATCGTCATTCCCCTGCCGTTATCCATAGCCGAGTGGTGGTACCTAACTGCACGGTTGTGCAGTTAAATGACTTAAAAAAGACATTCCCTATTTAGGCAGCCATTTTAGTACCAAGTAACATAAAAGATGTCAAAAGATATTACATCACTCATTGCATATACCATCTAACTATTCGATCCAGTGACCTCGCAGCACTAAAGCCTTTTTCCACAAAGTGGCCCCAGTGGCGGCGCTTTGTTGTATTGTCTACAGCTCTCTGTGGAACTACAAAGATTTTTTTTGTTTTTAAAACGTATAAATCACAGAATTTATAGAGCGACTGGAAGGTTTGGTTGTTTTTTTATTCACGGTGGCTGTTTATGAGGAAGTAGGTGTTTTGTATTTTTGGATTTGGTTAATTACTTAAATATTTATATTTCTATACATATTGTGTTTTTACTGAAGTACAATTAATCAATTAGTGGTTATTAAGAAAAAATAACTATTTTACTGAAGAGGAACAGATTTTGAGACGTTGCAGTTGGTTGGGTGTTTACTGGTTTTTTATTTATATCGTATATTTTTAGACTAATTAATCTGTTTTTTTATCTGTCATTTTATTTACCTTAACTGTTTAAAATTTTGGACTAGGGATTTTTTTATAATAAATTAGTGTTACAAGGTGTAAGTTACATTTTTTGATTCTTGTCTCATCTAGCATTCTATCTCTATCCCACTTGTCTTTTTCTGTTTGAGAGTAAACTAAGCATTCTTTAAAGCGACGATGGCATTTCGCAATGCTCTTGTCAGTTTATTATATACTGCTTCAACGAACAGAGGGCGCTGTAGTCACTTTCCGTTCAAAGAGCCTAACACATCCTTTTAAAGGAGAACTATTGCTATAGTGGAAACGAGATAGAGCTATGTAAAGTGTATAGCGCTGTCTCGCTTCCACTATAGTAACAAGACAGCGGTAATTGTTCATAGTAAGTGTGCAGGACAAACGGCGTTTCAGACGCTTTAGTTTATGTCTTCAGTTAAATAAGCTTTGGTTTTTGAGTTCTGTTAATTTTTATTCTGTTCCTTCATCTTCTTCAGAAATATGATGTGTTGTTTAGTTGATGTTTAAGGCAATAATCGGGATATTTGAAGCAAAACACACCAGACCAATTACCACTATGCGTCATGTGTCGTGGGTTCGATCCCCGTGTAGGACAAGATTTTTTGCGTTCCACGAATTCTTGATGATGAAATGTGTCTGTGTGTGTTTGTACATCTGCATTGAATGTCTGTGAAACCCCCCGCGATATAAGGATTAAATTCTTTAGTGCGGGAGTCCTTTAACAAAAAGGAAACAAACAACCTGAATAAAAAAATAGACAAAACCAAAAAAAAAACTCTAAAGAGTCCTTAAAACGATCAAACCGATTGACTAAAACCATCTACACATTTTTATCAAACGGCAAAATACCGCACAAATCTCCACAACAGAATATATCTAACCTAAACAGACGGGATTCAAATTACCGCTTTGGGACCTTCCACGTAGGGGAACTAGGGGCATGATGGGGACGCTAAGGGAAAACTACAAAAATACACAGATCTAATTAATATAATGTTTTCATTTATTTATGGCATATTAGTTACTTAATCAACTACAAAATGACATATTCTTTGGACGGACATGTCATCAAAATTTCTCATTATTAATTATTTTTTAATAACACATAAAAAAACCATCTTGCCCCGTACGCGGGGTAAGATGGTGTACGATAAATGCGGCAAGATGGGTCTAGGGTAATATGGTCTAAGGCCGCCTTCCTGTATCCTGACTTTTTTGTCATAACTTTATCTATTAAGACTTTTTGTCTTTTTCTTGTAGTTTCTAACCATTTTTATCTGAAAAAGAAAAATGTAATGAGGTCAATATTTTAGGCTGTGATGATGAATTTCTTTTTGTGAATCAATCTAGTTGTAAACTTAAAAACAAAACAGGTTGTGTTTTGTTTTTAGTAATGTTTAAGTAATAACTTGTTTGAAAATCGAAGGGCCATGATGAATCTCATTATGCCCCGTAGGACCTACACCATCTTGCCCCTGTCACTATTTTTTAAAATATTTAAGTTTTTAAAATAAGTGCTTGGGACTGGAATGATTTTGAATGTGCCTATCAACAGCAAGTAAAATGTAAAAACAAAGTGCATAAACACAATGAGTTTAACTGTTTTTCTTACCTTTTTCTGATGTCGTTCACGTGCACATAATATTATATTAATTAGATTTTTAGATGCACTGTAGCAGTAATTAGTTTATAAACGAAGAACGCACTCACTCTCACCGACTGTTATGGCCGCACTGAGTATTGTTCGATAGCAGCTTCTGATTGGCTAATGCGCAGTGTCATAGGAACGTTGGGATTTTCGTATGAGTGCGTGACCCCGTCATACCTCGTGACCCCATCATGCCCCTAGTTCCCTTATCTTTGTAAAATCGTGTCACTCATACTGTACGGCCTGTCTAGCCACCAATCTTGTAAACTATCTCTATTACCCCTGTTCTGGGAATAATCCGTCATTTATTTCTAGATACGGATCGATAGGGACTAAAATGGAGCTGGAAATTTGTTGGGATTTAGGTCTGTCTGGTAAATGATGTAGTTGTTTTTTTTTTTGTTAAAATCTTAATGAGAGTTTTAGGTTTGATTTTTTGTAAGTGGTGTTTTCGTGGTCGTGGCGTAAATTTCTTACATAATGTTATTATTTTTCGACCTTTTTTGTGGATTCAACAATGTTCATTTTCAACAAAAAAAAAGTGATCATACCCGTATAATATAATTATAATTAAGAACACGGTCGCTTCTCGTTGTCTTTCTGAATGCCCATATCAGTAAAGTATATTCAAGAACAAAGTCGCTTCCCATTGTCATTTTGTCTGTCCCTATGTATGCTTAGATCTAAAATACTATGCGTTGGAAATTTATAACCTTTGTATATAATAGCCTAAGCAATGTTGGGTTTGATTTAAAGTCTCACTGAATTCAATTGAATATCGCATTGATATTACATTTGTTAAAACATTTGAGAGATACACAATATTCCATAGTAAGACTATTAAAGACAAAGATATCTCAACCAATTTTTTTGTTTTCCGGGGTGAAACGCTAATGCCTTCAACCCACGCCGAGGGCACAGCGTAGGGATATATCGGACTCTCACAGACTAAAAACACCCCAGGCCCCTTCTACTACTTAAGCCAGAGTCTCAGAATCGCTCGCGCATGCTCTGCGTAGCTCTGGCTGGAAAAATATCTAAACCTACCTTTAACATTTCACTTAGGGATAACGAAAACAGTTTACCGTTTTGTTTTTCTTATAAAATAACCTTTCGATATACCATTTAACCTGAGATCACTTAACATAAGATACCTACCTTTGTTATTTTAACCTCTGAAACACAAACGTATAGACATAAAACAACAAATATATTTTTGTCTTTAGCAGAGTACTTTTGTACAACCATAAAATCACATCTTACAAATACTTGAACATTTTCTTTGACTAAATATTTAGTATATAAGCATTTGTTATGTGTTTTTGGCGTCTGGTGTAGTAGCCAGGGCCACTAACTACTAGACCAACAGGCCAGACAAGATAAACTGATATGTGAACATTTTCAAGACTTCTTGCGGCTCACAGTCTTATTAAATTCGACTGATTACACATTTGGGTAATCTGACAGTAAGACTGGTTTTTTAAATTACTTTACCTCCTAGAATAGTTATTCTATTCAAGTTATTTATCAAATTATTTCCCTTATGAAACGTAACGTTTTTAATAATTGAAAACAAAGTATCACTATGCCTCTCATTATTAATAAGAAAATAAATGTTTGACCTTCAAAACTCTACATGGTAACAAAATCTTCCCCAGCTCTCAAACTTTTTTAGAAACACTTGACATTTAACAACCTTCTCCTAAGTAATACTAAGTGATCTAAATTCTCGTATATAAACAAAATCTTATTTGATAATGTCTTCTCACATTATTGGAAATGTGTCCTAAACTAGTCCAGACTATGTTTTGGAAACTTATTTCGCTTTTATAAAAGAAATTTCGTAATTTTTTGTTTCTTTTTCTTTTAATATCGTCGTATATTTTGTTTCACGCTCTAGACTAGCGGACGAAAGTTCATTAGTTCTCAAGTTCATTACGTACCTACAGTTTTTTTAAAAGAGCTTTGAGATGACCAATAAAATTTTCGATATTACGAGATCTTACATCGAAACTTGTTATTGTATTTAGTAGTGTAATGTTTTTACTCTCCAAATTATGAATTGGACTTTTGTTACTCTGTGTCACTACTCATTTAAATTTTTACTATCTACACTGGCCTGTTGGTCTAGTGGTTAGTGGCCCTGACTGCTATGCCGGAGGTTGTAGGTTCGATCCCCACCCAGGACAAATTCTCGTGTGAGCATTTATTTATTACTGTCTGGATGAAAAAATATATATTTTTAGAAATATATTAGTATGTAACTTTTACTTTTGTCAAATCTGTTTTTCATGTGGTGTGCAATAAAGAATATTCTATCTATCTATGTTTTTCAGTTGTCTAGTACTCATAATACAAGCTCTGCTTAGTTTGAGTCTAGATGGCGTTGTGTAAAAGTAGTGGAATATCTATTTATTTATACTTACCTACAAACAACCATCTTCCTTTCTATACTTAAGCTAAAATAGCATGTAACAACAATATTATCACCACCACTCTACCACACATATGCTCAAACATTTGTCATATTCCCATTTACCAAACTTCTTCTATAAGAAGAATGAATGGCTCCATTCAATCTCACCAATGCCAATACATTTTAAATCTGGTGACGAATGTCCGTCTATCAAAACTTTGTAAGTTGTTAAGAACATTTGTTTGTATACCCATCTTGAAACTTTGATGGTAAAGAAAACGTAATTTGTAATTTTCTTTGCTTGTAACATGTTGGACTAGTTAAGCCTTGAGGAGCTAACCGAGGTTTCTTCCTCTAGTAAAACGTTATTTTGGAATAATCAGAATATTTTTTAAATTAGAGAATTGGAGTCTTCATAAGAATGATATTTTAGAAACCGCAGTTAGAGTCAGTAACTTTTCAAAAGTATCTGAGAAGGCCTTTTTCTCTCATTTCTATTCAACCTCAGTTCTATCATAAGCTATATGTCCAAGCCCATTTTTGCAGTATAAACTAATCAAAAGTAGTCTCGAATCGGACACAAAAACAGGTTACGGATGAAATATTCAAATTATCCATGAGCAGAACACATTTTTTGTATTTCGTAGGCCTTCTTATGCATTTTCAACAACCAAAAAACTTCAGAATTTTCCTTAAAACATAATATATGCCTCGAAATACAATATAATACACAAAGTCCATATGCTAGCCTTAGTTCTCATTAATTACACGTCTACGACACTGATATAGCATGCTGGGAGATTACGCCATTATGCCAAATAACTAATTTACCAGTTGATGAATTGAACGTGCGTCTATGAAGCGACTGTGTGCATGAATTTGATATGAAGATATTAACTACCCTTGATAGGTTTATGGGCTGTGTGTTTCACTCGGGATTTGAGAGTATAGTGCAACTATATTCACTTATTTATTTTAAATCATTCACCAATAATAATCATATGGTTGGTGAATGGGTTAGAATGAATAAGTGAATGTATGAAACTATGGATTTTCGATTTAAATACCATCAGTACAAAAATTTGTAAAATATTTGTTTAGAAGCGATTTATATAAATTGTAATAATCATTTTATTTTATGGAATGATTCTCTATTTGATACAAAAAGGACTACTTGGATACTGTTACAGTGTTACTAAATCACTTTAGTGTGCAAAGCAATCTTAATAATCAGTTAAATCTGGTAAGACTGAAAACTTCAGTATAAGTTCAGAAAAAGATTAGGTAAAAAAGACAAGTTGTGTGAAAAAAAACGTCATCACTAATTTAATATCAAATCGAATCTTAGCTGAAACATGAAAAGGCTATTTATACAGAAAAAATACAATTAAAAACAATAAACTATAATCAAATTTTAATATCGTAGAAAAATATGGTTACACACAGATGAAATAAATACAAAACTCAAATTACTTTTAAAATACCTAAAACGATTTCAATGTCAAACAATATTTCAACTTGAACAACAATGCGTAAAACCGTGTATTCGAGGATTGAAGATCAAAACTTGAGAATAATCTTACAAGGCTCTGCAAAGCTCGTATTTTCTCTTAAAATAACTAGAAATAAACTGTATTTAACCCCAGGACTCTTGAGACTTGCCAATTTAATTCGCAGCGAAACTTTATTTTTCAACGAACTTTGAAATAACTACGTAAAGTTGCAAGCTGGATTTCTGTAATTTTTCTGAAGGTATGAAATAAATACTTTTGGATGAAAAGGTCAAAAGAAAGGTGATATGACTTTAGGGAGTTGCATTTTCAGGGATTTTATATGCCTTTGATGGTTATTTTGTACGCCTATGTGATGGTTTAGAAATGTCAAGTACTAACAAGAAAAAGTGTTAAGGGTACCTGAATAACAATTGGCAAAATAAACATTTTTATCTTAGGATTATAGTCAAATTATTTATCAATCTAACCAATTCGCGTAACAAAAGTAAAAATACCTTTTTGCACGAATTAATCAGCATTTTTGTTTCTTCTAGCCTATAGTGTCCCACAACTGGGCAAAGGCTGGCTCAGAAAGCGGTGGCAAGATGAATTAAGGCAATGATGATGGTTCGAAGCAGCGCAAAATAGGGAATCGTGGAAAAACATCAGTAATTGCTTGAAAAATATTTAGTATCTATATTTTTACTTATTCAGTTAAAAGGAAAACGGACGTCATCGGTGTACTCCAAGGCACTCCTTTGTCACCTATGCAAAAACCACTTCCAAAACATAAGAAAGTATTAAAATAAAGCAGTAAAATGTCACGTGACAGCACAGAACTCATTCAGGCCGCGATCGCGTCGATTCACTATTTTTTCCGCTGGCTACTCCAATTTAAATCCGTGACATGTCTACTAAAGAGTTGTGAACGTCAATGTAGAAATTATGGATGCGGTAGTTGCATTTGCTGTTAAACAAATAATGTTGAGACTCTTGTAGCTACTTATAAATAGGTAACCTAGCCCATTACTACTGTGCGCTACGTGCCGCGGGTTCAATCCTCGCGTAGCACAAGTGTTTGTGCAATTCACAGACGCTTGTTTTGAGACTAGGTGTCTTTGTGCATGTGAGTTAAATGTCTGTGAAACCCTTCGCGAAACAAGGATTAAATTCCTTAGTCCGGGAGTTGTTTATAAGAAAAAAAAAAACATCAGTACAATCATATGAACGTACACCGCGAGGACTGGTTTGAAGCGGCGCAGGATAGAAATCCGTAGAAGGACTTGAGGGAGGCCTTTGCCCAGTAGTGGTACACTAAAAGGAAGAAAAAAAAAAGTCATGTCCTATGTTGAATTTATATCTCCTCCTCTCTTTCACACATCCCGACCCGAGTGCATCAACAATCGGTCGTCAGGTTTGACTGACGCGGCGTGGTTCGTGCACACTGCACAGTGCCCTTTGTAACTTTTCATTTCACCGTCACTGCGACGCGTCGACGTAAGTTTTTTGAATAACGCTGGAAATTCCGTCACAATTTGTATGTGATGTTGCTTTGAAATGTTGGGACTGACGTTTTAAGATGAGAATAATATTTCGCGTGTATTTTTCGTGTTTGGGTAGTTTTAATCTGGAAAATTGGCTGCAGAAGGGTTTATTGATGAGGTTTTATAGATTGTCTTTTTACAATGTTTGAATTAGGTTTTATAAGTGACTCAATATCTAATTACTGCTGCTAAAGTTATAATTTGATGGATTATTTTTTTTTAAACAGTTTTTGATCGGGAAAGTTTAGAAACAATCTAAAAAGTATGTTTTTTGTGAAGAAGACTGAATTTGTAACCACACCACATCACGTATTAAGCGGTCTTAGGGTGCTTTTATACCACAAGCATTCGCGTGTAATGTAACATTACATTACTTTAGTAGAGGAGACCCGAGCATCACAATGTGCACTTAATTATTATACAGAGTGTAATATTTTAATACTGCTTGTAACATCAATGTGATCATCTGATAGCTAAAGCTTAAAGTCGAATCTAAGTCTTTAAATTACTCAAAAATGCTCTCGCTGAAGGAACACCCTAAGATCTTTAGGTGGTTCGATTCTATTTGTAATATGTGCTAATCAAATGGAATCTAACCAAAATGGCAAAAAAACTTCTAAGGCATCAAAAAATTACCACCAAAGCAACTTCCTAAAAAACACAAACTACTCAAACAAAAACATGCAAACATGAACAAAAACCTTAAACCAACTACACAGAGCAAAGCAACGAAAAGAATTAAAGATTCAAAATCAATTTTTGTTAGCAAACATTACGAAAGCCATCGTAGTATATACTGGTATACCAACAAATCAGTCTGTACAAATAATATCGTGCTTAGCAATATTTGTCTAACTCCACGCTCGGATGAAGAGTAAATAAACACAAGTACTGCTGTAATTTGGATTCAAGAAAATTTGTTTTCTGTGAATTTAAGGTTTTTCATTAATATTTTTGTGGTATTTGTGGAAGGTTTTAGGGTTTAGCTAGTTTTATTAAATTTGTTTAACTGGTGTAAGTAGTCTAAGCGATAAAATATTTCCATTCGATGTTTCATACTTTCATATTTGATTACCTAAAAGGACATATTATATTTATAACAAAAAGAAGTAATGGTGGAAAATGATCATCATAATGGATTTTGTTTTCTTTCTTAGTAGTCAACTCTGCTACATTATTTTTTTCTTTTTTAATATTAAACATTCAAAGATCAAAAGTTTAGCAAACAATTAAATCAGCACTGACCACAATATTTTGAAAACTATGCGCAAATAAGATCAATTTTCATTTCATTTTCTAAACAAAAATCTAACCTAAAACTCTCCTCACTGCACCAAACTAAGTATAACCCTATGGCCAGTCGTAGACAAGTACCAGTAGTCGGTACACAATCTGCATTTGCTGTGGACTCAGTCTAGTTACGACTTTGTTGTTGTTTCGCATTAAGTAGCCAGAGGATCTACCACCATCTCCCGAACTAAAACTCTTGCAGTTGTGGGAAGAAGACGGCGCTATACAAAAGGTAGAGCGGTGTCTCGCTTCCACAAATATTACAGTCTTGCTTTAAGAGATGGAAGTAAGTAGTTAGGACGTGGCACTGAGGCTGGGCGACCTTAATTATAAAAAGGCTGTTCTTTGTAGATACTTTTAACTCTAGTAGTGGTATTGTTTCTAAGTCTGACAATATACAATATGTTTAGCTGACCCTAGTCATATTTTTTACTTTTCTGTACATTAAAATTAATTAACTTTTGTAATCTTAAATAGTATTTCTCAAAAATTAAAATTCGTAATTTTTTTTTTAGTACCCGTAAGTAGTAATACCAAAACTGATAATTGTAAGACGCAATCAAATAAAATTACTAACTAAATTAACTTACTAGTAGGTTTACAATAAGTTGCAATCCAGAATTTAAAGTAAAGATAAGCACAATAATTTATTGATCATGTCGTTTGCTCCATTCTGAAAAATGTTCTAAAAAAATTCTGAAATGTCTGAAGGATGTTGGCCGATTCTCAGATCAACCCGATTTATACACAATATTTTATATAAATACGTCAAGTCGTTTTAGAGGAGTATAGTAACTAACACTGTGACACAAGAATTTCACATACATGGTAAACAATTAGTAAATAAACAATGGATACCTAATCAAAATCGAATTGGAAATAAGAATATTACTATTTATCATTCCTAAGTCTTACCATTTAGACAAGGGTCATTAAAACTTTTGTAGAATCTCTAGACACCGAAAAATATCCAAGAATAGGCTATAAAAAAAGATAAAGTAACTGCCAATCTGAATAAAGCGATTATCCGTTTTGTCTAAACCTTTTTTTACTCAGAAAATTTTCTAATCTGGTAATTCAAGGAAAATAAGTGGGACGAATATTGGCGTTGGCGAATCAAAATTACGAAGTGAAGGGACCATAATAATGTTATTACGAGGATCGGAGGAAGATTACAAGAAGGTGAAATATTGTTTTGATGAATTGTGTGTTTTGATTTTAGACATAAAAATAATAATAGATTCAGAATTTTGAAGATACAAAAGTATTTAGTAGTAGACGTCTTAAAGTTTGGGATACTTATATATCGAAATTTTATGCAAAAGTAACTTTGCAAGTGATAGCTACTCCCAAAAATATAATTCTTTTTGTTCAGCCATCGCTATCCCACTTAGGACCTTACCATTTTCTACTATTGTTTTCGACCATCTTTCAGTAGAGGTTTATAGATGATTCCGTACACTGAGAAATGCCATCTATATTCTTACAGCTTCTACAGTTACTTCAAGATGCAGTGTCTGACCCCCCGTTCCCCCTATCTCATCCGGGATAACTTCAAATTCATAATTCACACCAAAAGCGAAAAAATGCTGTTACGATTTAACACGATTCCCTAACAAGCTGATATTTTTATTGTTTGACAAGACTTTCCTTTGGGAGTCGACAGGAATTAACATCACATGCTCTGTATTTATTTAATTGGAGAAACCCAAAGGGATTCTCGACTCTGTTATGTTTTTATAAACAAAAATAAACTAACTGTACTGTGGATATGTGTACTGTAGAAATATTTTCAGATACAGAAGGAATTGTAGCTAATCGTTATCGTTACTGCTTTATCGATAATACAGGTTAAGCTACGCTCGTCGCGGCTAGTGCAAGGATGGGTGACCAATTTATCATAACTAGACGATTCATACATACCTACATCTTTGACAGCAATTGATATACCATAAAACGGGGTAAAACACAGTTTTGGTTTAATGTTGCACGTTTTACGAGGCAAAACAATTATTTTAGGATACTCCTTTGTGTGATAAATTAGAAGTAAGAAGAATTCATGCAGAAAACTTAAGCAACATCTAAATAAACTCTTACTTTTTTTCTATTCAATTCTCTTATCTCTATTTACCCTATGCTTTCTACCCCATTCCTGTGATATGTATTCAATAAAATCACACAACTCCAGATAAACAGTCATTACATGTTTAAATCGATATCGAACTCAATCGGACGGTACGTGGAACCAAACCAAAAACTATATAAAAAGGTATAACATGTCTGATAATACATCACCTACTTTAAGAGACATACTTATAAATCACATAATACGTAATATCATGGAATTTAACCAAGGACGTCATAATATAACATCGTCAGATTCCACTAACTATCGCAATATGCATGTAATCAAATCCTATCCAATGTCTATTAATCGGCAATATTATTTCTCGGAATATCATTATATTGAGACAGCGAGTTAATTGCCTGTCTTGTAATTGAACTTGACACCTAACGATTGATATTGCCTATTGGGCATTGAGTCAGTTATTGTTATAGATTTTGAGCTTTGATGGCAGAATACAATGAAATCATAGAATAACCGTTAAATATTGATCTTCAACTGTTTTTTAACTGCCAAGTTAACGATGGATATAAATTATATCTCTAGACATGTACCAACTCTTAAGAGTAGGAATGTGTTAGTTGTAGAAAAGAGATAGCGCACTATGCGGTGTAGAGCGGCGTTTCTTTCTCAATAATCTGTATATGTGGGGAATTAATCCGAGTCAAAGAGTTGTCGTGTGAAAAAATGTCTATGTATATTTTTTCCTTCTTTTGGTGGTTTAACGTGAGTCGTGTTGTCCTTGATTCCCTCCCTTCCCTATAATTATATTATAATTACAGCACATAAATATATCATTGATCTTTCAGCAAACTTAACTTTTAGTCTTTTACCTCAAACGTAAAGCCATAAAAACTACAACAAAATATAACCGACAATACAAACATTAAACGTTTTACTTTTACCTACAAAGGCAAGCACATACAGAATAATTTATTTCACACAAAAAGGGGCAACAAAATAAACAATATTGTCAAAAGACTTTTTTTTATAAAGCCTTTGAAAAATATGCGAATCAAAGGGTGGTTTTGTTTCTAAACGGCAGCGGGTACAAAAGGCTCCTAAAGTGTTTAAGTGGCAATGCGGCTTCTTAAAAATATTGGAGGGTTTATTTATGAGAAAGAATAATACATGTAAGTAAACAGAATTCTTAGTAAATGATATGTGAACGGTTTACTTACGCGTATTTATCGGGGTAGTCTAGGTGACGACAGTTCGAATCGCCACCCCGCCGTGTTAGCTCTTGATTAAGGACTATGGTTGAGTCTGAAATTAGTTAGGCTATCCCGATAAACACACGTGAGTACCTACGTTAACATGTAATTATGAATCCGTTTCACGATTTATTCTAGTTCTCAAATGTATTTGAAGAAAATTCAAATTCTCTTTCAATGACTTTTTTGAGGTGATACGAACCCCACTTTCAAAGCATCGGATAGTAGTCAGCAAAAACTTGGTAATCAGGCAAAATCCTTGAAGGTTCTCCTCTCAAAGAAGAGAATCGGCAAGAAACTTCTTGACACTCAAGTAAGAGATTACTTTGAGGATCGAATAGATTTTCAGTACTACCAATGAGTTGTTAGAATTTTTTGGTTGTAAGGTATTTAGAGGAATTAGACGTTTAATAATTCAAGAACTGGTGGATATTGCAGGCGCAATCAGAGTCAGTAATGTCGAAAGTGCCTGAGAAGCCCTTTAAATGAAACAAAAACTTTTTGATTTTTAGAAAACACTCGGGAAACCCCTCAAAAAAAATATTTACCAAAAAAATCCATAGTTTTACAACTATTTAATCCCTAAACTAATTTCCTCTTAAATTCTACCTCGGTAAAGATGTAGTTACCATAGCTGGGCTATTTCTCCGCTTTTTACATTAGAGGCTTGGCTGATTGCCAAACTACTGGCTGTATTATAACTGGGGGCCTAGAAAGTTGCGCTATATCTTATTGCACGCCTGCAGCTGAACTAACTCTCAAACAGAGTATCAAGTTGCTGTGATTAAATTATCTGGATTATTTTTGTATTTATTATAGAAATTTACGTACTTCACTTCAGTACATTTCGGTTTTTAGTTTAATCTTCTTTTATATAAATTCTAATGTCACAATGTTTGTTACCGTACTCCATCGAAATGGCTTTACCGATTGTTACCAAATTTTATATTCATCGTATTCAGTGGGTCTGAGAATCGGCTACTATCTATTTTTTATTACCGAAAAGAATGTAGGAAAATTACTTCATCAATTAAATAAAACACTGCGTAACGTCACATAAGCGAAGCAATGATAAAAATGTTCTTCAAAAACCCCTTCCACGAAACGCAGTCTCGCAAATCACAAATTTAAAATAAAAGCACCCCTTTTTCTAAGAAAACCTTTTATTTAACCCATTTTCTCACTATACCAATCAATGCAGAGTTTTCCCTACAAAAATTCCATGAAAAAATCAAACCCTTCTACCATAGAATAATAATAAATACAGTATGACGTCTTCATATTAAGGAGTATATCGCGAGTTATGCTTACACTTTCGGATCGTGTCATGACTGTGGTATGATACAGTCGTAAGTATGTCACAGTGACGATGGTATAATTAAAATGCTGTAGGAATGTAGCCCTATCACTGTAACGTACAGTGCGGCTGTAAGCATATTTTTTTTAGAAACGGCCGAATTGTACTTCTGTATTTATTTATACTGTACTTCTACGTTAACTAATCAAAGGCAATTAAATTACACATTTATTGTACTTTTTTATACGTTTCCTAGAATTAAATGAAAAATGTTTATCGTTAAAACTGATTTGAAAAGGGTTGGTATAAAGGACTAATCCCTAAGTCATGTTTACAATTTATTTTATTTATTTTTTAATTGATCAGTAATTTAATACATTCATTTAATAATTTATGCACACAAAAACAGTTCAAGAATAACACAACATTTAAAAAAATATAATTTTTTTTATTCCATTTATTTTACAGTTAGTTTAACTACACATTTTACACAAACATTAACAAACTATCGACTAAGCCAAATGTTCATTCACAAAAGGCACTGAAATTAAAACTGCAGCCATTTTCTCATTATTAAAACTCTACTCTTTAATAAAAAGGTACAATAGATAGAAAACGCGTCATTGGTTTTCGATAGCCGCTCTTCATCAATAGAAATGGCTTGTTTTCCCATCCATGGCGGTATTATGGTGGTTTTTATTAGCCCATGCTAGGAAAATGTACCAATATTACTTTTCGTATTATAGAAAATGTTTGAGCAACCTTGGTTTTATAGAAAATGCATCTTGTGAGTGTGGCGAAAAACTTCTATGTAAAAAAGCGTCCAATTATAAAAGATAAATTGGAATACCACATAACATTGTCTGCAGTTAAAAAAAATATGGAAGAACAAATTTTTTTTTTCGAAAAATAATTTTGTTTTCTTAGAAAAAAAAAGTTTTTTTTTATTTAATATATTATGACCGGAATTTGTCTGTGCGTCCTTTTTATACTGCTTGGGGTTCTTAAGCATCCATTCATGCATATGAGTTCCTTTATTTTCCCACTAGTTGTTGCTCGCGACTTCGCATTCGTTTTTTAAAAGCCCACTAATATAGTAAAATAATAATAATTACTATTCCTTGTAGCTAACTTGGGCCGTCCATGTATGTTTTTTCATAGAGCATGGATGGCTTTTGGTTGGTGCCCCATCAGATTTTAGACTAAAGTTCTCAACAAGGACTCTGCATGTTTGACGTGTGTCCCCATACCTTTATAAAGGACCGGGTTTCTTCCCTTGAAGTGAGCCTGTGAATTAAAAGAGATACAAATAAATGACTATTTATCTGACACTGTCGGCCAAAGATTATTTCATTGCGATAAATACATTTTAAAACAATTCTGACACCTTTCACCTCGCACTCTACCAAGAGATTTAATAAAAGACTATTACCATTGCAAAAGTGAGACAGGACTATACACTGCGCATATCTTCGTCTCGTTTCCACAATGGACACACCTCTACACTAAAAGTCTATAGTAATTGTAGGCCAACAAATTGTCAGTAAAATAAATACGATAAACAAACAGTGCATCGTACCCAGGATTCCGTTCTTATCCACGTTTTCCGCATCACGGTAAAAAGCCCTTAATCCATAGAGATATGGTGGAATATTCCATAAATTCCGTCCACTGCAGGTTCGACGCATTTATCATTGTTTTATTGTTTTCATATAAATTTGAATTTGTTTTTTTAATTCATTTGCGACCGCTGAACGCCATTCGTATTGGGCCCTTCTGTTTCCGGCTTTCATTAATTTTAATTGTTTTGTTTGATTTTATATCTTTTTATTTGGTTTTAGTCTTTTGTGGAATTTTGTGATGGATAGGTTCAGGTGAATTATTATTTGTTATGGTTATTAAAACACCTAACACTTTGTTTTATTCTTCAGTTTTTCGATTGTGTACTTAGCTTTTTTATTGTGACTTAAACCCATTTTTGGGATAAAAAAAGATGTCTATTCACCTGATATGAACACTTACAAAACTACATTCAAATCTTCTAAAATGTTTTTTTTTATGTGACTCATTTTGTGGCCTACTGGTATTCAATAGTCATTAACAGCAGTAAAAACGCATAACCAAAAACAAAAAAAAAATATTCCGTCCAATCCATTAATCCTCAATAATTTGCCCGTCAAAAGATAATACCTTCTAATAACCAGGGCAGACACACGACAGGCGCGGCTTTTCACGTGCGAACGGTGCGTGCGATGCGTGCGATACGTCCGATACGTGCGATGCTACGCCATCGTCCGTGCGACCGCAACGCAGTTTTGTTGTAACCATATTCATGATCGGATGCCCATCGACACGAGTTTGGCGGCGGTGCTAAAATGTTACTTTTTGAATTTATGTGGTTTTAAATATTATTTTTGAAACTATATTTGCAAATTTAATTAGAAACAAAAACGATAAAAGCAAACATATGATTCCATGAAGAAAGGAGCCTTAAAAAAAAATGTCTTAACATTTGTATCGGAAAATGCAAAAAATAAGTTATTTCAAACCAAAATGATAAGTACATTGTATATTACTTATATTATAAACAAAATTGTAAGTATAGAAGGATGGATGTTTGTAATTCTTTCACGCTCAAACGGTTGGATCAATATTGATGACATTTGGCTTGGAGTTCGCTAAAATTCGAGCTTATGTTTAAGACGCTATGTAATTTATCCTAATAATTTATGTAAATAAATTTTCATTAAATATTATTATTATGTAATTTGATTACGATGTGTAAAAAACACACTCACACAAACAAATCATCTAAGTATCCCACTTTTACCGAAAAAATCCTACAAAAAAATGTACAACATTTTACCTCCCCCAGCCTATCAGTACATAATAATGTATGCGCATACATTTGTCCTGGATGTCGTGTCGCGCCTATCGTACGAGTGTCGCAGCCCTAACGCATATGAAAATGTTTTAAAAAATATAACATAGCCCTGTAACAAGTGACAATCTCGTGTCGGTGTGATTGACCGGCGAAATGATGGCTAGAGTTTTAGGGACGACAAACAAAAGATTTTTGTTTTTTTTCTGATTGAAATACTATATTTGAACCTGTGTAATCGTAATACGTAATCGTAAATACGTTAATATACTACCTAATATATGTGTGTGTGCAACAAAAAGAAAACGAATAAAGTAATTAGAACAAAAATTTGCGAGAACACCATTTTTAATTTATAATTTTCGAACATGTGTTGTAGGAGAGGCGACGTCGTTATTTAATGTGATTAGTTATAACACACCCGATATACTTGGTAGCATACAAAGAAAGTTCTAAATGCCAAACCGATTTTCATTTCTTAAATATCCTTAGAATCCTTACAATTATTTTAACGTGATAACAAAAAAAAATATTTTTACATTTTCAAAACCCGACAAACCTTTTCTTTTTAAACCAAAAATATAACTAACAATAATCACTTAAACTTGACAGTTTAATTCCACAACAAAACCAAGAAAAAGAAATACAACTAATCCAAGTTAGAACTAAGCAATTATGTGATAATAAACTGAACTATGCCACGACATTGTTACTGTAACAGTTAACTCTAACAGTTATGGCTACATAACAGTTAAAATGTTGACTTTTGTAATGCTATGTAACAAGGATCGTTGGTCCGATGTTTTCGTTTATTCTTGTTAATTGTTATTCTAGGTTATCCTGAAGTTAAGACGTTTACTGCTATGGTAGCCTGTGGCCCTGAAATCCTATTTACACTACCTAAAGTATGGTTAGACTGTGGACAAAGATTAATTTTCACTACAACAAATGCTAATAGATGTTTTTTTTCAAGAGAAATGTTTTTATGTAGGTACAATACATTAATTTTGCACTCGGACGAAGCTGGGGCGGACCTCTAAGTCACCTATACAATCAAAACTGTCGTATTAACGTCTAAATTTAAAGTCTTTGTTAGTGTATTTATAAGAATACTACTATCTATCATACATAAGACGTACTTAAGTAATAACGTAAGTTCTTAAAATATAGTGATTTTGCTTACCTCTGAAATTGTGTACTATTATATAGAAGCCTAGAAAAATTGACCAAAACTGTGGAATCTTCAGTAGACATAACTTTGTTGCACATTAATAATCATGTTCTAGAGGAACCAACTAGCTCTATAAATAAATATGTATAACACTAAGCACCTCACAAAACAAAATTCAACAAATGAATAAACACCAAAACCAATTCTTACAATTTAAATTCATAATGAGTTACCATCTAAGATTTAAAATATTAATCTCAAACACCAGACTGTGGTCACTAGATCGCTTCATTATATGTCAGAATCTACCAAAATTTGCCAGAATCTGCCAGTATTTGCCAAAGTGCCAGAATGCCAGAAAATGCCAGAATTTAGTACACGGTTCTATTGCTAAACCACGGACCTTTCGTATCGGTGCGGTTAGAATTCTTATGAGCCATTTCGAATGAACCGTTTTTTGGCATTCACTGTGTTAGTTTGAATGTGCGTTGTTTGGGGTTAATTGCTGTTTTACGGATATTTATGGTGTGTGAATGCTATTGTTTTTGAATTTTCGTAGTAGTTTTGTGAGTGTTTATTTGTAAATTGTTTGTTTTGTATGTTTAATCTTTGCTTTGTGTTTGAAAAATTATCACTAGTATTGTTATAGGTTCTTAAGTAGGTACCTATAGGTATTTCACTTTTAATATTTATTTAGAAAAGTTTAAATATTACTCGCAAGTGAAACGGCATTAAGTTTATTGTGCAAAAAGGCAAAAATAATAGACATATTATTGACACTTTGCTTTTGCCTTGCATTAACATTTGCTAGGCGCATAGGATGAAAACGAATTGTTTTAAAATCAATTACAATGTCTCTATCTTAACAATTTTATTTCATTTAATATCGGGACAAAACTTGCAAATAAAATTTGATAGCACAAAAGCCTACTGCTATGTTTTTTAGATCTTAAACTCAAGAATAAAGACCTAACAAAGACCTAAAAAGAAAATTTTGTCCAATTTAGTACAATGTTTATGATAAGTAAGGAAACAAAAAGATTGTTTGTGTAAAATCCGGGGCTGTATGGCATAATTACTGAGGCCTGTAACGGACTGGGATGACAAATGTCGTCGAATACTATATCAGTTTAGTTCACATTCATGTACGAAGATTTTATAGTGAGCTAGTACCCTGTATTTTGGTGGCATAGTTTTATATCTTAGGGGCTTAGCCACATCTCTTAACCTTTAAGGTGAACAGCAGCAGTTGTAAAAGGAAGACAATGCCCTGTAATGCGCTAGGTTTTATAACAGCAACGATCTTTATTTAAAAGACTGTGTCAAAAGAATCTAGTACAAGCATTGAAGAGACATAATCAAGCACCACGCTTGCTCCTATAGGTTGTTGATTTCAAATACCGATTATTAAAAAAAATATAAGATAAAGTAGTGCAACTTTTGATGTAACTTGCGTAAGCCGTTTACTTGGTACAGTCTCAAGTTAACCATGTAGGTGTACTCGACCAAACAGTTACAGTTACTGAAGCTGTTATTGTAAGCTAAACATAAAATGTTTTTACTCGTGATTGTACCCCATGAACAGCTTACCTAGGTTAAATCAAAACTTGCTCTATCTTCTACTATTTCTATCTTTACACTGTTTATCACAGAAAACCGAACACTTATTGTAGAATAAACTATTTCATTTTATTGTTACTAGAAAATACACATAGAAAACCACGTCTAACGGTATAACACGTCCGAATTTCTTAGCTCCGGCCCTCTATCCCCTACTTCAAATTCTCGTAGAGTAATAAAAGTAAACAACGCAACATTGCTTTAATTTCCCCCAGCATTACGAAACGTACGTTATCTGGGCCTAAATGTACGGCCACGAGAGCGACGGCTAAAGAGTTTCATTTAGATTTTTTGTTACAGGATGACTAAAATTGTTTTTTGGACTTTTGTGAAAATTTAAAACTGTACATAACAAAGAAATAGTAATGAGCAGATAATATAATGAAAGAGTATAAAAGTGATCCAAAATCCTCACAGAATGGATTCTTATAGAATGGTTTTATTTCCAGTAGACCTTCTCAAGCACTTTTAAACTGTCACTCTTAAGGAGAAGAACCTGCAAGAAACTCTATAAGTTACTCTTTTAAAAATAGAATAGTACAATTTATATTGTACAATAATTATGCAACAACAACGCAAATTAGCAGAATGTAGAAATTGCCAAATGGGGGGATAACATATTCTCAGTACCATAAAATTCACGTTACGTCTTTTTCACCTTTTCCTCCCGATTCACGTTAATCATCAAGACATGGTAAAACAAAGTCACTTCCCGCTGTCTGTCTACCCCTATTTATGCTTAGATCTTTAACACTATTATACGCAATGGATTTTAAAGTAGTGTTTTTGATAAGTAAAATGTTTCAAGAGGATTATGTGAAATGAAAATGAAATGAAAAATGAAAAAGCGTTTATTCACATAGAATCAATTTCTATACAAACTTTTTTACTTCTACCAAACAGCATAACAGTTTAACGGAAGACGTAGCTCCCATAATATAATAATGTTGTTTGTTGTTTATGTGTATAGTACATCAGTGCTGCACCCATGCGAAGTGGGTTGCTAGTACATATTTTTGGTTCTATTTCATATAAAAAATCGCTTGTTTCCTAGCCCAACAACCCCGCGTGTAGAACAATTATTCGCAAAATGGAATTATCGCGGCTCGCTCCGATGTTCGCGATCTTTCTTCTCTAAACATTTTGCGTACTACCTTCATTTTAACGGTTATTGAGTGACGATTGCCTATAAAGAGCTGCTAACGATAAGGCTTTTATAGTATTACTTAATTTTAGAATTGGCTTTTTGTGTTCTGTTTTTGGACTAGTTTTTGGTTGCGGTTTTGTCCACTTTGATGTAGATTATCGATTAACGCGGTTAAAAGTAACAGGATTATGCGTTGAAGCTTGAAATATGCCCATGTTATCAAAATCAGTTTACCTACCAATATAAAAGGTTTAAGACATAAGTTTTGTGTTGTGTTATATTGACTGGATTGTTAGTCTATAGTTAGTGATGTGGAAAGTTAAAAAAAAAATAAGTCTTGGATGAAAAATAGATGTTGCCGATTCTTAGACCTACTCAATATGCTCAGAAAACTTCAAAAGAATTGGTCAAGCCGTTTCATAGGAATACGGGAACGATCATTGTGACATGAGAATTTTATATACTACGATATGTAACCCGAAATGGGGGCTAGTAACGTCACCTTGTTAGTAAAAAGTGCACTGAGACGTGACACGAGCTTTCAACTCACTGTATTTACGCTATAAAAAAGTGTAATTTTTTTTTAATCTATTGTCCAACTAAATAGTTTTTTTTCTTGTCAAAGAACCAAATAACCAATTTTACATTCAAAATTTGACATCAACACTAATCTTCAGTTATAACTTCTATATCTAAGACTCCTTACAAAAATGAGCTCCTCAGTCCTAACCAACACTTTCCAACAACCGAGCTATCCGAAGTACAACCGCGTACACAAGTGCTACTACTTGAAAATTCCATTTCGTACCGTCTTTGTCCGCGCCACTCTCGCCGACTGTCCGATTGTGCGATACCTTGACGGATTACATGAATAATACCGTATATTCTTAGCTAGATGTTGTAAGGAAAATGAGGTGTTATGCTTGTTTTATTATAAGGAAATGTGTATGAAATTATTGTTATGAGAAAGATGGATATGATTTTGATACGAAACAAACAAAATACCTTGACTGCATGAAAAGCTAGCATGCAAGCAGCATGAAAAGTCGTATAGGTCACCAAGCCAATTATGGTCATCTCTGTACGCAACGTATTGCGGATTCGATCCCCGTAGTACAAGATGAAATCGTACAAACGATTTCATTTAAAGATGCTTGTTCTATGTGTCTTTGTGCGCATAAATTAAATTTAATATCTGTGTAATTTCTGTGACGCAAGTATAAAATTTCTTAGTTCTGCTTAATCAATTATTGCTACATCAATACACAAGCTTGATTGTGTGACAATTATTTCTAGATAAAACAAAATCGCATCAGGTTTTTCGTCTCCACATACTCAACATTTTGACAAACATCACTTGCAACTTGGAACGTTCCGAATTCTGTTTGTAGGTCCTCAAGACTGTGTCCACTCCAGGTTTCGCTTGCCGGCTATCGGTTCTATCGGTTCTCCATACGTGTGTGGAGACACACACTTTAGTCTGGCTAGAGTAGGTATAGTTTAGAAGATTCCTGTTTCTATTAGTGACTTTTTTTTTAAAGATTGTAATTGATTTATTTTGAACGTTATTTCGGGCAACTTGAGCCAATATAAAATGTTAAATATTTCTAATAATAAAATGAGAATATTTTTTGTGACAGTACGATTTTCTATACCTATCGTTGATCAAAATTAAATCATACTTGCCACAATAATATTCTATACTTCGATGAAACTAATTTAATTCCCATCCCAAGATACTCGACTTTAAAAACTAAAAGACTTTTCCAACCGATTCAACACCCCGCCGGGAAAATAAATTAACAAGTAGGGTAGGGCGGGGCACAAAGGTCCAATTTGACTATTATTAGTTATGCTGTGAAAACCAAAGCCACTACATCAAAACAAAAAACACGTATCGAACCAACTGTTATCAAAGCATGATTGGCTAAATTTTCAGTTATTTAATCATTGTAGAAATATGTTTTTTTACTGTTTTTGTAGACCTCGTCGTCTGGTTCTTTTTGCCCCATAGTAGGGGTAAAAAGGGACAGCAAAGAGGCAAAAAGGTCCAATACATTTTTTTTGTTATTTAAAAGGTTTTATAAAATAATAACTACATAGCATCCAATGCAAATCAAACGTATATTAATCTAGAAAAACAAAATGTAAAAAATACTCTTATAATTATTAAAAACATGAACTGTTTCTGATAGTTTAGGATCTGTCACAGGAATTTAATCAGTCTTAAAGGAATTATAAGTTTTTGTCAATAATTTGTGATTCTTTAAACTCGAATAACACAGTTACACATATAAACAAAGCAAAAACAAAACTTAATATGTCTTTTTAAACATAACATTAAAATAAAATTGTTCTTATAGTCTTACTGGAAAAAAAGTCCACTCTGGTCCTTTTTACCCCAAACACGTGTAAGTATTTAGATAGGTTGTAAAAAAATAATAATTAAATCGAACTTAAAAATAACAATAAACCTTGAAACACGATTAAATGACCTATACTTAAAAACTACATTCAGGCATCATAGCCTAAGTAGTAGTTCTCCAAACCAAAACAATCAACAGCGGAAAAAAATACTTTCGTCGAAATTTAAAGGTGAGGTCCTGTATCTCCGGCTGGCGAAGTCGCTCAACTGTCAGTGATGGCGCGTTACTCCCTGCGCGGACTCTTCTTTTCGCTGGTAGCGTTCGGAAAGACGTAACTTCACTAGGTTTTGAGATTTGAATGGTGGACCTTTTTACCCGCGGACCTTTTAGCCCCGCCCTACCCTACTTACAAAAATCCCGTTGAAAATAATTTTAGAACGAACCTTACAAATGTATACCTTAAAATCGTACCATAAAATATTTATTCACGTCTCTCTTCATTCAGGAATACTTACAGTTACACGCAAAATAGGAACAGTAAAAGCTATGCAGTCGACTCCCTATTACGTATTCCGAGTCTGTACTGCGTGCACGAATAAAAATATTGCAGATACAATATTTAGAGGACATCTCCATGTATTTTTTACATATATATTTTTATAGTGTTTTTGTATAAAAATGTCTTGGCTTTATATTTTTGTGTTGGTTTAATGTTTTTAATAATATAAATAAAATTGAGTATGATTTACTTATTTTTTCCTGAAAAAATAATCACGATATGGCGATTTGAAATTTCGCGTGACGTCACCATGTGCTACAATTTATGCCACGCATTAAATTACATTACTAAACACATTTTTAAACTTCCATAAGTCAATCATAATTATAGTTACTAGTAAAATTGTGTGTATTATTTTTTTATAATTAAACTGTTACAATAGAGACTTAAACGTTGATAACTGTTGCCCGCGACTTCGCGCGCGCGTATTTAATCCAGGGCGTCAGCTAACTCTACACCAAATTTCATCAAAATTCATCCAGCCGTTTGAGCGTGAAAGAGTACCAAACATCCATTCATACTTACAAACTTTTACCTATATAATATCAGTAGGATACCTAATTAACATCCCTATTTCATATTTATTTAAACAAACCCAACTTTAAAACCAGTATACCGCGACGGCACGGCGATCGTTACAAACCTGTTTACATACGATAGACAGAAGATTTGTAAACAGTACTCAACGCATAACTATATGCCTGTACAGTTGTTGACACAAGTGCACCGACTAGAATGTGTTTGTATGGACTGTACAGTGAGGTACGAAAGTGTTGAGGAGAGATATATTTTTGAGTGGAATGAACGACATAAACGAAATGAACAATATGCACGATACGAACGATATGGACAACTTGAACGATATGAATGAAACGAATAACATGAATGGAATGAACGGAACTAATGAAATGAACGTAATGAATGAATTGGATGAAATTAACGAAATGATTGAAATAAATGATATGAATAGAATAACCCGAAAAAAAGGAATGAACGAAAAAAACGAAATGAACGATACGAACACAAATTAATAAAGTGGCACTAGATTATTAATTTTTTTAAGAGATGTATTTAAACGGTTTACTCACGCGTATTTATCGGGATAGCCCGACTAGTTTCGGACCCAACCGGAGTCCTTAATCATGAGCTGACGCGGCGGAGGGTTCGCGAGTCGAACTGTTCGACTCGCGACCCCTCCGAAACTAGTCGGGCTATCCCGATAAATACGCGTGAGTAAACCGTTATACATCTCTTAAATATGAATCATTCTCACGAAAGTTATTATAATAATATAGATTATTTTTATTTTATGTATTTAGCCTTTTAGTCGAAACTACCATGTGTACTAAAATTGTTTTTATTAGTCCAGAAAGCGTAACTTTGAACTTACAAAGTAGACATGGGTTCTTAACAGAACACCTTTTACAAATCCGCTAAGACGAAGCAGAACTGGATTCAAACCCACAAGTTTAATTTTCAAAAAGTGTCATACGGATTAAAGTGCACCGGGTTCCTTTGAACTGGTGCCCTTTTGTAAAAGACATGAAGTTCTAAACTACATAACTATAGTCAGACTGGGGGCAGTTCAACGGTTGCATTTGATCCTGGTTAGCTGTTTTTAATCCCGATTAGTTTGACAGATGAAGTTTAACGCTTCGATGTGTATGTCAATTTTAAGATGCTATGAATTCAGGAATTCTAGCGGCGATTACATTGATCGAAGTTTAGCAATTACAGATTTGAGGATCTTAAATTGAGACAATTGTAAGAAACGATAAGCATACAGAAATTAAAAAGTAATAGTATCTAAAATTTTGAATTAGGAAAAAAACAACAACAATGGACAATGAATTGCCTTAAATCTACAATTTTCCTCACAAAAAGAATTCCACAATTCTCTATACGCCATTTCTACTTCGACTCACAATTTTCAAACTCGATCTCTTAACCCTAGTTCCTATAAACTCAGCTTCACTATAACTGGTGGAACCGTCTTCAAATACTACGAAGTAATGTCTTTGCTACTACTTCATGCAAGATGTTTGCTGCTCAAACATCGAGAGAATCGTCTTTCTCAGCGACGATACATAATGTAAGCTATGTCATATCTACGTTGCTATATTTTATGAATCTATTGGGTCTGACAATGTCTATTTTAGCATTTGAGCTAAACAGTTTTGTATACTTTAATTCTATTATTGTAGTTTGACATATAAAATATTTTGATCTGAGTAACATAATAATTATGTCATAATAATAAAATATATGTAGGTACAGTCTTTAATTATGAGTCCTGGACAACTGATACACATATTTATATATTTCTAAATACAATTTAATTATATTGATAAATTATACCCATTACACAAACATTTGTCCTGGGTGGGGATCGAACACACAACCTCTGGTATAGCAGTCAGGGCCACTAACCACTAGACCATAGCCTAGCCTAAAAAGCCTTCATCATTCCTCAAGGTAAAGACTGTAACAGCCTTCACCATAAGAGGTGGTGGTTTAACTCTAAATGTAAAAAAAGCCAGATAAGAATACCGGAATTCAGATCCGTAACGTGATACCTGTGGCACATCCGTACGGATCATCCGTCAAGTGACGTCACTGTTTATTTGATTTATCTTTGTTTGTGTTTCTTACGATCTTTATCTATGGAACTTGCTTTGTTGTATGAAAATGCGTCGTAAGTAAGGAAACTATAAGATTTCACATTATATTCGTTTTTTTGCAAATTATTTTTTGGTACCTGCCTGTTGATGTTCCACTACAGGGAAAAGATAGCTTTTATGAAGAAATAAACGTTAATTCAGTGTGTTTAAGCTATGCATTAAAAACAAAAAGGTCATCTTTAACATTTTGGTTTTGAACAAATTTCGTCAAATATTCAGTAGATCCTACTAATATCACAAACGCGAAAGTTTGTAAGTATGCATGGATGAATGTTTGTTACTCTATCACACTCAAGTGACTGGATTAACAAACAGGCTACTTTTTAACCGACTTTGCCATAGATTGCTAATATGTTTACAACTATAACCGTCATTTGCGCAGATGAAGTCGCCAGCAACATTTAGCCTAAAAGAAATATTTGTTAATGTTCTATCACATACATAGATTCATGTAGCTTACGACTAAGAAATTCAAACAAAATGTCATCTTGTCACACAGGATTTAGCATTTCTTTCTAGACCTACACTGTACATTTGACTTGCAAACACAACCCTCTGTCTTGGGTGTCTCCGCAGTTATATTCTCATGACAACTCGCATATAAAACCTTTTTTGTTTATTTCTAAGGTAATAAATTGCTTAAAGTTTTAGAAGTGTTTGATGCTATCTGGTTATAAACATGATTTATACGTCACAATTACAATTAATCAGGTTCATCGATAGAAATCTTTTTTTATGTGGTATGCGGCTCAGATTCTGGTCCAGTTTAGTCACCTACGCAGAAAAACATACAGGTTGGTCCACAGACACTCATCATTAGAGACTTAATTCGTTGGATTTCGGAAAATTCCATCATCTCGTGCACCAAAGAGGATTTCCTTCTCTCTCCTAATATTTTCGTTCCCGACGGGGTCTACTTGGTTATATTAACGACCTTTATTCATTGTGAAGCGAAGTGAAGTATTCAGTATATTGAGTATGTACTGCCAAAATAAATAATAATAATAGCTTGAAAAGTCCCACTTCTGGGCGCCGGCCTCCCAACTCTTCTTCGACTATCTCTCTCAAGAACTACGAGGAAAATAATTATTGTTAAAAATTAAGTTGAACTAAGAAATTACTTCATTTACACACACAAAGACAGACACAAGTCAACACTAAAACATATCTTTACATATAACAGTTCTAAAAACACCATTAAGACATTACAAAGAGCTACCAAACATAAGGAAAACTAAAAACAACACGTCATAAAAAAACAAGTGAAAGGTACATAAATACACACAAACAGGGAATATTATTTTCCTTATTTGTATGCAAATTCAACGTCACCCTTTCTACGGGTCGGGTGTAATTATTTTATGTTTAATTTTCGTTTTACTTTTAATGACGTCACCGTAAATAGGTTTTTGGGTGTGTCGTTGTGATCTTAAGAAATAATTGCTTGGCTTTTGAGTTTAGAGGTATTCTTACTAATATTATAAATGTGGACGTATGTGAGTATGGATGTTTGTTACAGTTACTCTTTCACGCTCAAACTGCTGGAGCAAAATTTTGATGAAATTGGTATAGAGTTAGCTGATCCAATTAATTAACACATAGACTGCTTTACAGCTGACTGCGTCAGAATGGGGTAATGTTTTTGCTACTCTAACTACGGAAGATGTCGCGGGCTACTACTAGATTATAAAAACGTGACGTTTCTGTTAGCAGTAATGTTGATAGAAATTGCTAAATTTGTAGGAAAGATATTGTATCTTTTCGATGAATTACATGGCTTGGATAATCCTTAGGCGTAAGTATTTTAGTTAATGCTTGAAAAAGTATAATTTACCTATTGACTATAGGTAAATTTGAAGGAAACTCTTAGCTTAATCATTACAAATTATTTTTGATACTTGTTATTTCGTAGTTCAGTGTTAGATAATTACATAAATATAATTATGTAACAAATATACACTACAGTGTTTATAAAAACAACACACCAACTAAAACCCAATCTTTCACCACTAACCAGCCAACAAAAACAAATCTACAACAAAACTAAACCACATAAATATTCCTAACTCAGTTAACTCGCAATAAATCTCACAAACGGAGCATAACCCGTAACCCTTAAGCTAAAGTAAAACATTAACCGTTAAAACATTAACAAGAAAACCCAAAAACATTGCTTAGTTATTAACCACTTAATCCCGAAAGGTGAAGAAAGATAAAAACCTCCTTTATAGCTAAATAAAAGGGTTGGTGTACAGTTAATTGTATTAATTGCATTGTAAGTATCTGGGTTATTTTAATATACTATTTTTAAGCTTTACCATAATGATAAAATGATCCTACTAATATTATAAACGTGAGTGTTTGTGCGTATGGATGGATGTTTGTTACTCTTTCACGCTTAAACGGCTGGAGCAATTTTAATTAAATTTGGTATGGACTTAGTTGGCGTCCGGGATTAATACGTAGACTACTTTTTAACCAACAGCGTCGGCGGAGTAATGTTTTAGGAACTAAGATCAACATTCGCGTGGTTGGAGTCACGTGCAATAGCCAGTGTAGAATAAATTATAGAATACCATTTGAGCGAGTAACAAACGTCCACCCAACCATCCATCCACGGTCAAAAAACTTTTGCATTTCTATTATTGATAGACTGAAATTGCTGCAAATCTAACCTCCTTATTGTCAACTCATATGACTAAGTCACACTTTATCTATTGTGGCTATTGATGTATAACATAATGTTAATTTTTAAACCAGCCTTTTAGGCCTTTGATGTGATGTAACACACCCTTGAAAATTTTTCAGGAGTGCAGCTGATTTCCTTACAATAATCCCATAATAAGTCTAGCAGCTGACAATCAGAAATAAAAGACTTAACGGCTGTCAAAGACCAAACCTATTTTTTAAGAATGTGCAGCTGATTTCCTCACAATATCCCATAATAAGTCTGGTAGCTAGCTTTCAGCAAAAGACTTAACGACTGTCAAAGACCAAAACTTACCTACACCTATCTTTTAATAAAATCTCCGGCTAATTATTATAACACTAAAATCGGTATGTAAAGGTTTATACCCGTATTAAACATTACTTCGGGTGGTTATAAAGAGAGTTATGAAATTCAAGTCGTAAAATAAATAGATTTATATAACTCGTAAAACGGTGAATGAATTTTCAACGAACTTTTAGCACTGTATAACCTATGAAACATGCACGAAATTTTATGACTTTATATTTGTGTTCTAGTGCTTATGTTTTAGACCTAGAAATTATTAAAATAATAGTAAATTTCGTTTATTATCAACCAAATATTACAAATTCATTGGTGACTTTACCCTAAATACCTGTATTAGACTGAAAGTTTCACTTAAGATAAATAAATTGTTCTTTGTATATTTTTCCTATACAGTCTAAAATGTACAGTCAGTCCCCGTGTATCTTTTATAAAGTCATGGAATATTTATTTATTTAGCCTTATTAACCTCTAATTTTTGCGTCAAAAACATAATTATCTTAATGAAATGCAATAAGAAAAAAAAAACAGTGATCAAAATAATATCAACAAGTCAAACAACTAACATAAAACACTAACTTTAACATTAACAAAATTTGTTAAATCACAGATATTTAAACTATAAAATTTAACTACCAAATAATATCATGCGAAAGCCACATTTAATACCCACGTGATGCAATTATTAAATGCAAAGAGCTCTGAACAAACAAGTCACATTAATTTGAAAGTTGTTTCACTGCGGGTAGAGTAAAAACTAAAAACTAGCCAAATGCGAGTCGGACTCGCGCACAAAGGGTTCCGTACTATCATCTATAATGGAAAATCACGTTTGTTGTAGGTATACTATTTTTTTAGTCTGTTAATCTACCTGTTTATTAAGATCGAGTAAAAATTGCTTAAAAAATACGTTTGTTGGACTACCTTAATATTTTTTTTAATCTATAGTATTTGTAGTTATAGCGGCAACGGAAAAACATCATTTAAGAAAATTTCAGCTCTCTAGCTATAACGGTTTATGAGATACAGCCTGAAGACAGACAGACAGACAGCGGAGACTTAGTAATAGGGTTCCGTTTTACCCTTTAAGTACGGAACCTTAAAAACTAGCTCGATTTCGTGGACTAAGATATCAGGCGATTAACTTATAGCATGAATATTATAGTTTAAAATGGATAAGAGAGAAAGATGGAACATGAAAGGTTTTAAAATGTAGTAAAAATAATAATTGTGTTTGATGAAGGTATTATTTGGGTGTTTGGCAAAAAATAAATTTATTACCTAGATTAAAAAAAGATATTGAAGTTTTTTTTCTAAACTTTTCCTGGCCTGTAGTGTCCAACTGACGGGCAAAGTTCAAGTCTCTTGATTTTCTTTTATCAAGTAAAAAAATACGAATAACGAATATATAACGCATTAAAGATGTTAAATCGTATGGAAGTTGGCGAAGTAAAGTCATTCAAAAGTGCATTTAGATAATGTAGCATCACACGAGATTTCAACTCACTGTATCGTCTTCTTTTTTTATTTACGTGATAAAACCAATTTAAAGTTATTTTAAACTAAGTTTAAAGTAGTAAGCTAAGCTAACAAGCTACGTTTAAAGAAGCTAAGCTTAGTAAAAAGTTATAAAATTACACATAATAAACCACCATGTGCATCCTACTGCTGGGGATAAGCCTCTTCCCATATAAATGTTTGAGCATTGATCACGACAGTATTAGGTAAGATCGGTGAAAATACACAATGATATTGCTTCATATTCAAACTCAAACACCTTTGTTTTAATGTCTTACACATGAATTAACCCACAGATAGTAATAGCATTATAAGTATTGTATAGACAGCCAACCCTTACAAATACGGCCTAATTCAATGCGATTCAAGAAGCAATTTTAAAGCTAGTTATCATTAGATCTGCAGAAACTTTACTGTTTCTAATTACAACGCCGTACGCTTATCTACGTTAGGGAGTTAAATACTCAGGTAATGGCCGATGCGGTCGCGTTTATGTATTTTAAAGTGTATGGTGGTGTGTTGTTTCTTTTAGGGTTGAATTGTAAATTGGGAGTTTGGGGATAGGTTGTAAAAAAGTATAAGTATATATTTCTTTAAGTTTAATTTATTTTATGCTCCTTTTTAAACTATAAGAGCAAGAATGGTTTTGGAAATACAAAAAATTTAAAATTAAAAAATTACATTCATGGTTAACGAGCCATTAAAGAAAAATAAATATTGTTGTCGTCATAGAAACAACGGCGCTTGAGAGTCCGCATAGCGTCGTCTTTTCACTAAGGTGCATATAAAATAAGACTGATTTTATCATCATCGGTGACTACGGTGTACAATAAAGAGTATTCTATTCTATCATTATCAGCCCTGAATAGCCCACTCCGTGGCATAGGCCTCCCTCAATTTATACATTTTTTCTCTATCTCTTGCCCTCCCCATCACACAGATTGATTTACTGAATTTTATGTTAAACAGAGAATTTCCACATGAACCTGTCACTAAAATTTGTGTCTGAAATAACCACAAATAAATATTATCACTTTGTAAAATTTATCCATTATGACGTATGCTTTATTTTATCTTTAGAGTATTGCACTCAACTGAGCGCAAACTTTGTCTTTTTTATCGACCTACGCAACTATTCAAATCATATAACTACTAATCAATGCCCTAATTATTTCATTTCACTAAATTACACTCGCTACGTTTAATGAGTTGAAATAAATTCTATAAAGACGCCGTTACTTACAATAAGTTTTAATAAGGACTTCGAAGTAATCGTGATAAAGAAAAACTGTCTCGAGAGCCATTTATAAAAAAGTTTTCAAATAAATTACTTTGTAGGCATTATTAGTTCAGTAAACTCAAATAGGTGTAGTTTACATTTAATTAAAAGGCCAATTAATATACTAGAAGGTGAATAGATTACTGTGTTAATGAATTTAATTATTGGAAATTTAAAAGCAGTGATAGTCTAATGATATGACCGTTTGACAGCTAAGTCCAAGTTCATATTTTCAAATCCAATGTCTTTTGCCAGGCCGGTTGGTCTAGTGGTGAGTGGCACTGGCTGCTATACCAAAAGGCGTGGGTTCGATCCCCACCCAGGGCAAATGTTTGTGTGATGAGCAAGATCATTTGTCCTGTCTGGGTATAATTTATCTATTTTATCTCTAGTATGTATGAATTTAGAAATAAATAAGTATGTTTATCAGTTGCCTAGTACTCATAATACAAGCTCTGTTTAGTTTGAGACTAGATGGCGTTGTGTGGAAATTGTGTTAATCGAACTATAAAGGCCTGTGGTTTTTACACCCAGAGACATAAATACCAAATAAGCAGTACCTACAACTTTTCAATACGTCGAGTATTCAGTCCCATACAATCTTTCATTCAATATAAAACAATAATATAACGTTAGAACAAGCCTAAATAATTCATACCGCGTTAGAAGGTAAAGCTTACAAAAATATTATACTGTTCCCGCGAATCATGAATTTTGGTGAAAAAAGGGGTTGCTAACACCACATCTGTAAAACTTTCAGTAAAGCTTGCTGTTGTGGAAAAGAGACACCGCTATACACCGTGTAGTGCGCCGTCTCGCTCCTATGTGTAGTAGTTTTGCTTTTAAAAAACTTTTGGTACTTAAAAATTCAGATGATTTTAGCAATTTTTTTCTTGTATTTTATAACGATTAGGAACTATGTCAATAATCAAATTCACTGTAGGATGTTATACCCATATAAAAGATACACAGACGTGTTATACTTACCTTCAAAAAAACGTCATACTTTTGAAAAAAAAAATTGGATATGATCATTTTTTTTGTTTTTTTTTTTGAATTTTTACACAAACAACTTCTTGCACAAAAAATATATACAATGGCGGACTTAAAGCCAGAGGCATTCTCTACTTAGTCATGTCAACTAAGTAATATCTAGATTTTAAAACAGTTCATTGTCGTGTTTGCTCTTTTTGGACTTAATATTTATTTAAGTAGCCCAACAGATTCTAGGTACAATCGAAATCTAATATACATATATTTGTAACAAAAATAAATAAAAAACCAATTACTCTACGATATTAAGTCGCCTTCTTGTTTTTTTGTTCAACCGAATCTAATAAACATTTATTTAAATACTTTATAGCTGAGGCGATCAAAAAGTTTAATATTAACGTAACATTGATATTCACGAACGTTTTACGTTAAAATAGGCCATTAGTGAGTCTAGGAGCTCGGTAACTCGAGAGCGTAACCATCAGACTCTACTATCACACTTAAAGCAAGATCGTTGAAGTTTAAGACACGAGATGGCGCTCTTTACAATGTAGTGCTGTCTCGCTTCCTCAACTGCGACAGTTTTGTTTTAAGAGGCCGAGGTAGGTTTCTTGAATATTTTATTATTCAAATTAATCGAGGTTTTGGATTTTGTTTTCTTCAATTGTTTTGAATTTGTTTCGGATCAGTTAGTTTTTGGAAGGCTTTTATTTATGATTGGTAAAGTAGATTCTAGATAAATTATTTTGTTTTGTAAATTGAGTTTGGGAAAATTCTATTACTTTCAAAAAATCGTGGTTAGTTTTTTCTTATACAAATGAATCGTATGCGAAGATATTATCTGTAAAAAAAAATATTACTTACTGTGACATATTTTTAATCTTTCAAAACTAAGGTTTTGTCAACTATAATAATCTGTTACACAAACCAAGTTTTTTAGTAACGTTATTTTTTAATCTACACTGAAGTTACATTCTAAAAGAAAACGATTAATATTTTTACGATGATTGACCGACCTACATTCAAGCTCCTGGCCTACAAATCGACAAAAACCTTCCCTAATAATTGGTAGTAATTCCTCGGGGCATAAATCAAGTTGCACCATTTTATAATGAATCATTTATTTTGAACAGTGTTATAACAGAATTAACTAAATTGGAACGAATTAACGCGGTTATTAACAGGAAGTGGGAGGGTAACTGGGATGGTTGTGGTATCACCATCCCAGTTGTACCATGTGTGGTGGTGGGGTGTTGTTTTTTTTTAAATTTGATTAGGATTTGGTGTTGAACCAGTAGTAAAAGGTTAGAGTTTTGTTTTATTTTTTTATGAACTGGGAACTTAAGTGTGCTTGGTACGACTTAAAAATTATAAGCAAACTTGTCAACTGCTTGCAAAAATGTGCAAATTCACACATAAAAAAGAGTATTTTTTTTTGTTAACAGTAACAACGATTACGATAAATTATTTGTAGATTTCACTTCAATCAAATTCATATATTTTTTAATAGAAATACCAAATACATTAACGCTACATCCATTCTAATTTACTACGCAAAAACTCAAACATCTTACTTAGAGAATAGACTGAATACAAAAGAGCAGAACATAACAACTACACATCTAAAACTCACAAAGGTGACTCTAAAGTGACTTTAACGCAACTTAACAGACTTTTGCCAAATGATATCGATGAAAACTTTAAAGATTTAATCATTTTAATGGCTCTGTTTCTTTTGAAGTCATTAGAACAATGTCAGACGTTGAGACTAGGATTAATGGTGAGGTATTACGAATGTTCATCTCACAGATCTACAGTCGATCGATTTGAGATGAAAAACTAACGATTACTTTTGTTAGAAAATGTTTTAAGATAATCTGTTTTTTTACTTAAGGTTTTTCGCGTGTTGAGTTTACGTTACAGTAATACATGTTTTTGCGCAATTTAAAAAATGATTTGGAGATTATAATCTCTCCAGTGACGATGTGATGTAATATTGTCTGGATTTTAAAAGGCTGGATAACACCTGAGTTTGTTTTCTACTACAAAAAAGAAAACATGATTGGTCAGTTAGTAAAAGTAATGTATTTATTTTTTTACAAAACAAAAAAAATAATTTCATTTTATGGAATTTACTTGGAAACGGCTATATTTTACAGCTAAAAAGTAATACATGACTGTATGAAACCTGAAAACTTTACGCCCAAAAGGGCTCAAAATTATACACCCAAGAATCAGTAAAACCATTTCATTCTGCATACAATAAACCATCTACACATTTCTCCGTACATAAAATAGCACTATTCTATCAGTTGACCGTAAGATCCTTTGACAACTTAAACGTACCTTAAAACCTCACCTTGGTTCCACCTGCGCCTTATCGTGACACAACCCTTCTCAAACCTACGCAGAATTAATATCCTTGGTGATAGCCTATTTGAATGACAGCCTGTATCTTTGAATTAATGGTGATGAGCTAAAATTGTTTCGTATTTGGCAAGTACTCTGAATACCAGGGTTCTACCGTTCTTCAAAATAAATCATCAAAAATCAAAATTTTATTTTTCATCAGTTTGATACTAAAAACGTGGTACACCGACCCCAAGTAACATGGGATAAGGGCAGGAAGATTATGATGATTTTGATTCTAAAATTGTAAGTGCTATATGCTATGTAAGGTACTCTATTTGCAACGACCCCGTAAAATTAAATTCGTTGATCTAAATAGACGTATTTTAAGGTTAAAAAGGTAGACATAATACTTTTTTTACAAATCGTACTTTGATGGTTTCTTGTTTCGAGTCTTTTCGCATAGCCTTACCAACATTTAATGTCTGCAAAACTCCTGTGACATACTAGTTCTGCAGCTGTTTTTTTTCATTAATAGTAAGGAGAACCAAAAAACTGAATATCCGATGCACGATAATATATTATACAAAACACAAACAAATTAAAGAAAGAAACCATTCCAAGCGATACCTTTATGCACACAGATGCACATACATAACTAACACATCAAATCCAACTACACGCACTTTCAGCGCTGAACTACCACTGAATATCGACTCATCAATTATTACTAGATTCGGAGTGCTCCTTTAAAATAACCCGCTTTAGTTGAGCTATTTAACAGGCTAAATTATTAACTAAGCATTTAGCTAAATCTATAGCAACTAGTCTGTGTAATACGTCAAAGACTTGGTTGAATAAAGTTTAGTTTTTTGGAAAGGTATAATTTATGTAGTATACTCAAATTGTGACGTATGTTTAGTAAGAATAACATTATAGGTATGGCTATAAAAGCCCTTCGTATCCTATCTTTAAGACTACTTTTTTAAATTTTAATAACTCCCGCCCTCAGAAATTTAATTCTTGTATCAGGGGTTCTACAGAAATTTAATTCATATGCACAAAAACACCGAGACTCAAAACAAGCCTCTGTGGATGGCACAAATTCTTATCCTACGCGGGGATCGAACTTGTAATTGGTCTATCACCACTCGGTTATCCGTGCAGTCAAAAGTTCTCTACCCAGAGGGTAAATCGGGATCTCTTTCTGTGACTTCGCTGTCTGTACACCAGTTCATCATCAGCCGGTATCCCATGAATCGTGATAGTTAGACGGTTAAAATTCCACAAATGATATTTCAGTTGACGTTTAACAACAAAATAATACAAAAATAAGATTTTGTATTTGTTGTTGAAAATTTTAAAGA
The DNA here is from genome assembly GCA_941860345.1 of Chrysodeixis includens. Classification (NCBI taxonomy): domain Eukaryota; kingdom Metazoa; phylum Arthropoda; class Insecta; order Lepidoptera; family Noctuidae; genus Chrysodeixis; species Chrysodeixis includens. The sequence goes on along the minus strand of OW796116.1, from coordinate 4,309,685 downwards.
AATCTAATTTAAGATACATAAGAACCTGCGTTTTAACAATGATGCTACGAATTCTTTCGTGCGAGTCTGACACGCTCTTTACCAGTATTTATTTAAACAATACAGAATGAAACATCTTAATACCTAAGTAAGTTTAATAGTATACAAGTTCATAGACTCAAACATGTTCCTAAAATCTTAACAAATTTGTGATAAACGGCCGTCTGGGAATATTATAATTTCCTAAGTGTTTACCATCATCTTGCCTTGTCTCAAGTTTGTTGAGGTGAGCAGTTTCCACAAAATGTTTGTCTGCAAAGTACTACGTGTAACATGTTAACAGCTATAGTAACTATAAAGGGTGTGGCCCCACTGACAGCGGTGGTACAACAAGTAAAATCGCTATGGTTAGTTTGGGAAAACAACTGAATCATTTTCAATCGTTCTTAAACAAGATCGATTGATTTAATCCAAGTATTATAAATTAGTGAGGTTATACAATTAGGCACAACTCATTTAATTAGATGTCCAGGAATGTGGTTAAAAAGAATATAAATTATTGTGAGTTGCCAAAATAAAAATTTAAAAACTTAACGACAAAAAAATGTAGTAAATGAGAAAAAAAATTAAATCGTTACTTCAGTTTTTGTGTATTACTTAAAATATATATTCTGTAAAAATATATGGTCTGGTAGATTATAAATGAAAATGGAACTACAATGAACAAACATCACAAAAAAAACCATAAAGAACAAATAAATAAACGCCCTTATCGCCACACACCCATCTCACCTTCTCGCAATTAACGAACATACATTACGATTAAAGATTGAAGCAGTTTAAATAGGTTTTAGGTGCCATCAAATATTCACAACACGAATTTTTAGTCACAAGACCTTTAACAAATTAACCCGAAGCTTGCCGGGTTAGGGGGCATTATAAGAATAAATAATGAGCTACCCTCAGTGAGATCACAAGAATTTTCCTGCTTTCTCAATTAGCGTAGAGATGAAATTAATTTATTCTAACTAGGGGATTTTGGGTGGAGCCATGTGTAAGCTTTTTTGAGTAAATGATAATTAATGCTTGTGTCGAGTATTGTTTCGTTAGGGAGGATTATGATTGAGTGGTTATTAAGATACTGATGGAACAATAAAGATGAAAAATCACTACCGGTATTTGTTTACTAATGTGGTATTCGGTGTCAATTATTGTATTAGCTAACAATTCTCCTCTGCAACTAAATTGGAAACAGGCTTGTAGTTGAGGAGCAGTCAAAGTGAATTTTCAATGTCGTTCATAATTCGACATCTTTTTTTAAGTTATTGCGACAGTGTCGGACTCCTACTTTTTTAATTACTTAACTTTAAATGCATGACCAGATTACAGAAAAAAAAAGATTATTGTAAATAAAATATCCCATCAAAATAATACACACACAAATAATAATATACACAGTTTACACTTAAAATTACAGGTAAATTAATTCAGTTAAAATAATATTCACATATCGCCGACAGTATGACTGTACCCTTTCGGGTCTAAAAGCTTAGGCCTTTAGATGTAACACATCTTTGTGTTGTTTTAATTGTGGACAGGATAAACTTGATATCAAAATAAAATGACCTGTTTAATCTAAGATTATGTTAGGACAGGATTAGGCTTGGTATGTTTTAAAGAGTGAAAATATTTGACTGTTTCAAGTTCTAAAAAGATAGGTTTAAGATAGGTTATTGTTTACGAATGTATTTGGCTTGGCTGTTTGAGCCAGTAAAAAATTGTTTGAAGAGGTCATATATAGTTGCTCTATGCATAATACTATATTATATACGCAAGTAGACCAACCTCAAAAATGTTTAGAAAAAATAAATCTATTTTTTTTAAGTTCACACAAACTTGTATGTATCTAAGTACTCTTGTCTGTAAAACTACAAACAAAAACATCAAACTGATCCTTTAAAAGGTGTATAAATCGGACCATTTATAAAGCGTATTAACAACCAAATACCCACAAAATCCAAGCTTAAAGACGATGTTACGCTACCATATATAAATAATACACGAACAGTCCCGTAACAATTGAGTGCACATTTCCCATACATATTAAATGCGTTTAATCCGATACCGAACTTAGCAAATGCATTAGTCCTACCTTAATCTGTGAAGTACTCCCTACCACGAAATCATTAAGAAATTAATTAAATAAATATCTTGGGACAATATTCACGCACTTCCATCTGATCCCAAGCTAAGCAGAGCTTGTGTTATGGTAATCAGACAACTGATAAACATACTTAGATATTTCTAAATATATACATGTTATAGATAAATCACACCCAGACACAGAACAAATGATCGAGCTCATCACACAAACATTTTTCCTGGGTGGGAATCGAACCCACGACCTCCGGTTTAGCAGTCAGGGTCACTAACCACTAGACCAAAAGGCCCGTCGAAGTAAAACTAAAATATTACGCCAGTTGAGAAAGAGAGACGCCGCTCTACGCATTGTAGAGCGCTGTCTCGTTTCCACAACTGCTGTGCTATTACTTTAAGATATGGTGGTAGGTAGGTATAGCTTAATTAAAGATACATTAACAGACCATAAAGGTACAGGATGTATTATTGGTTATTATTATTATTAAACTAGCTGTTGCCCGCGACTTCGTCTGCGTGGTATTCAAGATGTGTAGTGCTGTACAAAAAGTAAAGCTAAATAATGTTTAATGCTTGCTCCCTAATCCTGTTCCGTTCCAAACTACCTGATTTCTTAACTTCCTAATCCTAACCTCTAGTCTTACAAACATATTTGACTGTTAGTTAACACTGCTAGTTTTTTGCTGTGGCCACTATCTTGCACTGATTTGACAATTTGGATTGAAGGACTTGAAAACGGGCGATGGCAAAGAAGTGTACTGGACTCTTACTGGCTAAAGCGCCAGACTATACCGTATCCTATTGTCGGGGGCCACGGGAACGCTTTCGCAATCTATCGCGAGCCCCGACAGGAGAGCTCTTTTTAACGGAAGCTTCTTCGTTAACGTAGAGCCAGCTTTTGCCAGCCCTTATTAAGAGGCGCGCGGAAGCACCATGCATTTCGTCTTTGCCTTTATAACAGTAGACTGCCCTGAGACTACTGGCGTAGGTTATTTATGGTGGTTGGAGGAGGGCAAATAAGGCCCTTCTTCTATCCCTTGCTCGTCGAACATGGATCCGGTGGTTAGATGAAGCCTTTCACTTTTCCTTGAGCGTCATCACTTCTTCGCAGAACTTGGTGACGGCGCACCAACTAACCGCGGACACTTTGGCCACTCTAGGCGGTGTTACATCGTCGTTACGAAGATGTCGGATTCTCACTGGATGTGAGAGGGGTCTGTATACCCAAATTTGCCAAATTTTATTTGCCTACCTTTTTGGGTTCTGAGACGGTTGAATGCTTTCTGAACAGGCCTCTGCAAGGTGGGCCGGTAGGCCGGACGGTAGAGTGTATGTTCCTGAGTTAGGACATAAGTAGTAGGAGATAGTTGTCGATCTGCCCAGATCTTGCACCGAGCTCGAGTTGGAGTTGCAATAGTAGTCAGTGTATATCGGAAGAAGCTCTTTTGGCTCTTAAGTCTACCAGATTTATGTCTCTTCTAACGTCAGATAGAGCAATGCCAATCAGGAGGAGAACTTATTGAGAGGAGTTGGTCTTAAACAGCCAGATAATTTTCGACACGTTTGCACTGTGCGCTGTGGTGCGGAGAACAGCAGGCGCTGCTCCCCATACATCTTCTATTCCGTTTTCATTCTACCCTTGACAGATATTTTACGCACACATAAAAAACAATCACGGGAGTACGCATATTCGTACGCAATATTAATAATAGCAGCCTACCTTTATAATACTTTACCTATGCAACTACCCTATGCCATCGCAATTGGTGCACAATTGTGGTAGTGTATAGGCACTATCAAATCTTTATGGCCACGCGTTACACACACCAAAATTGCAGTCAACAGCTAAGTAGTTAATTCAGTATTGTAAATCATTTACCGTCCACACTATTTTTTGTTTTAGTGTAGTTGGTTTTCTTTCACTTTATATCCACAGCTCCTCCTAAATTGGATGACACTGTCCTAGCTTAAACAGTAAGTATCATATATTATACCAGATACCATATAAAAGGGTTTTAAAGAACAATTTTAGGATGTTAAAAAAATCCAAGCGCTTCGTACAATACTTTTATACTACCAAAAACGAAAGAAGAAAAAAAAATATACTTGACTGAGATTCGATTCTTACTCAAAAATTATTAAAAAATAAATTAAAAAAATGTGTGTCGAAATGAAATTTGAACTTGGAGTGGAAAAATACGAAGCTCGTACTCCCCTGAGCCCGCTATTTTAATTTCTATATAGTAAGCCAAATAGCATGTTAATATTAATGTCAAAACATAAAACCATAGCAACAGTATTTTGGTCACCAGTTGCGTGTTCTTTAAAAATAAAGGTTTATTGCTAAGACCCCATGGTTAATAACCTGATAATAAATAGCCTATATGTTGTCTAGACCTGTCCTTAATCTTCATGCAAAATTTGAACAATATACTTATGTACATTAAGTAGTTTTTTTCGATTAGCCGGTAATTGTCATAAAATTTGTGATTGCTCACCCTCCATATCAAATAGCGCAATAATATGTAGAATTTATGTTGAAACGACCTCTAGTCAATATATTCTGAAAATCTGAAATGAAATGAAAATGAAGTCTGTAAATTATTGTTTGGGATTATCTCGGACATATATTTACGGATAGTTTAACAATTTTATGACAATAGTTCTTTAAACAGGTAACCGTCACAAAACGATGGGCAGAAAAACTTAGCACTCACGTAAACAGCTTTAATTTTCATCGACTTAGCTTCAAAACAGTCGGAGTTTCATAGAAACGTACCTCCCCTTTTTACCCCCGTTAAGGCAGAATTTTCAAAAATCCTTATTGCGTCATTCTTAACTTCTAACTAAATAGCCAAATATTAACTTTAATCGAATTAGCTTCAAAAACTGACGGACTTTCATACAATCTTACCCGCCCCTGTTTACCCCCTTTAAGAGCAAAATTCCAAAAAAAAGATAGCTTAAATGTTAGCGAGGACTAATAGCTACATAATAAAAAAAAAATCATCAAAATCCGTCCAGTAGTTTTTGAGTGAAAAGCGGACAACAAACAGACAGACAGACAAAAATTTTTTTTTTCATACTTTTGGATTCTATTGGTTGTATGAAGAACCCCCATCTAAGTTTTTCTTTAATATCTTTAATGTACAGACATGAGCTTGTTACAATTTTATTATATGTATAGATGAAATGAAAATGAAATCTCTACATTATTTTTTTGGGATTATCCCGGACATATGTTTACGGATAGTTTAACAATTTTATGACAATAGTTCTTTAAACAGGTAACCGTCACAAAACGATGGGCAGAAAAACTTAGCACTCACGTAAACAGCTTTAATTTTCATCGACTTAGCTTCAAAACAGTCGGAGTTTCATAGAAACGTACCTCCCCCTTTTTACCCCCGTTAAGGCAGAATTTTCAAAAATCCTTATTGCGTCATTCTTAACTTCTAACTAAATAGCCAAATATTAATTTTAATCGAATTAGCTTCAAAAACTGACGGACTTTCATACAATCTTCCCCGCCCCTGTTTACCCCCTTTAAGAGCAAAATTCCAAAAAAAAGATAGCTTAAATGTTAGCGAGGACTAATAGCTACATAATAAAAAAAAATTCATCAAAATCCGTCCAGTAGTTTTTGAGTGAAAAGCGGACAACAAACAGACAGACAGACAAAAATTTTTTTTTTTCATACTTTTGGATTCTATTGGTTGTATGAAGAACCCCCATCTAAGTTTTTCTTTAATATCTTTAATGTACAGACATGAGCTTGTTACAATTTTATTATATGTATAGATGAAATGAAAATGAAATCTCTACATTATTTTTTTGGGATTATCCCGGACATATGTTTACGGATAGTTTAACAATTTTATGACAATAGTTCTTTAAACAGGTAACCGTCACAAAACGATGGGCAGAAAAACTTAGCACTCACGTAAACAGCTTTAATTTTCATCGACTTAGCTTCAAAACAGTCGGAGTTTCATAGAAACGTACCTCCCCCTTTTTACCCCCGTTAAGGCAGAATTTTCAAAAATCCTTATTGCGTCATTCTTAACTTCTAACTAAATAGCCAAATATTAATTTTAATCGAATTAGCTTCAAAAACTGACGGACTTTCATACAATCTTCCCCGCCCCTGTTTACCCCCTTTAAGAGCAAAATTCCAAAAAAAAGATAGCTTAAATGTTAGCGAGGACTAATAGCTATATAATAAAAAAAAATTCATCAAAATCCGTTCAGTAGTTTTTGAGTGAAAAGCGGACAACAAACAGACAGACAGACAAAAATTTTTTTTTTCATACTTTTGGATTCTATTGGTTGTATGAAGAACCCCCATCTAAGTTTTTCTTTAATATCTTTAATGTACAGACATGAGCTTGTTACAATTTTATTATATGTATAGATATAGATGAAATGAAAATGAAATCTCTACATTATTTTTTTGGGATTATCCCGGACATATGTTTACGGATAGTTTAACAATTTTATGACAATAGTTCTTTAAACAGGTAACCGTCACAAAACGATGGGCAGAAAAACTTAGCACTCACGTAAACAGCTTTAATTTTCATCGACTTAGCTTCAAAACAGTCGGAGTTTCATAGAAACGTACCTCCCCCTTTTTTACCCCCATTAAGGCAGAATTTCCAAAAATCCTTATTGCGTCATTCTTAACTTCCAACTAAATAACCAAATATTAATTTTAATCGAATTAGCTTCAAAACTGACGAAGTTTCATACAAACTTACCCACCCCTTTTAACCCCCTTAAAGAGCAAAATTCCAAAAAAAAGATAGCTTAAATGTTAGCGAGGACTAATAGCTACATAATAAAAAAAAATTCATCAAAATCCGTCCAGTAGTTTTTGAGTGAAAAGCGGACAACAAACAGACAGACAGACAAAAATTTTTTTTTTCATACTTTTGGATTCTATTGGTTGTATGAAGAACCCCCATCTAAGTTTTTCTTTAATATCTTTAATGTACAGACATGAGCTTGTTACAATTTTATTATATGTATAGATGAAATGAAAATGAAATCTCTACATTATTTTTTTGGGATTATCCCGGACATATGTTTACGGATAGTTTAACAATTTTATGACAATAGTTCTTTAAACAGGTAACCGTCACAAAACGATGGGCAGAAAAACTTAGCACTCACGTAAACAGCTTTAATTTTCATCGACTTAGCTTCAAAACAGTCGGAGTTTCATAGAAACGTACCTCCCCCTTTTTACCCCCGTTAAGGCAGAATTTTCAAAAATCCTTATTGCGTCATTCTTAACTTCTAACTAAATAGCCAAATATTAATTTTAATCGAATTAGCTTCAAAAACTGACGGACTTTCATACAATCTTCCCCGCCCCTGTTTACCCCCTTTAAGAGCAAAATTCCAAAAAAAAGATAGCTTAAATGTTAGCGAGGACTAATAGCTACATAATAAAAAAAAAATCATCAAAATCCGTCCAGTAGTTTTTGAGTGAAAAGTGGACAACAAACAGACAGACAGACAAAAAATTTTTTTTTCATACTTTTGGATTCTATTGGTTGTATGAAGAACCCCCATCTAAGTTTTTCTTTAATATCTTTAATGTACAGACATGAGCTTGTTACAATTTTATTATATGTATAGATGAAATGAAAATGAAATTTCTACATTATTTTTTTGGGATTATCCCGGACATATGTTTACGGATAGTTTAACAATTTTATGACAATAGTTCTTTAAACAGGTAACCGTCACAAAACGATGGGCAGAAAAACTTAGCACTCACGTAAACAGCTTTAATTTTCATCGACTTAGCTTCAAAACAGTCGGAGTTTCATAGAAACGTACCTCCCCCTTTTTACCCCCGTTAAGGCAGAATTTTCAAAAATCCTTATTGCGTCATTCTTAACTTCTAACTAAATAGCCAAATATTAATTTTAATCGAATTAGCTTCAAAAACTGACGGACTTTCATACAATCTTCCCCGCCCCTGTTTACCCCCTTTAAGAGCAAAATTCAAAAAAAAAGATAGCTTAAATGTTAGCGAGGACTAATAGCTACATAATAAAAAAAAATTCATCAAAATCCGTCCAGTAGTTTTTGAGTGAAAAGCGGACAACAAACAGACAGACAGACAAAAATTTTTTTTTTCATACTTTTGGATTCTATTGGTTGTATGAAGAACCCCCATCTAAGTTTTTCTTTAATATCTTTAATGTACAGACATGAGCTTGTTACAATTTTATTATATGTATAGATGAAATGAAAATGAAATCTCTACATTATTTTTTTGGGATTATCCCGGACATATGTTTACGGATAGTTTAACAATTTTATGACAATAGTTCTTTAAACAGGTAACCGTCACAAAACGATGGGCAGAAAAACTTAGCACTCACGTAAACAGCTTTAATTTTCATCGACTTAGCTTCAAAACAGTCGGAGTTTCATAGAAACGTACCTCCCCCTTTTTACCCCCGTTAAGGTAGAATTTTCAAAAATCCTTATTGCGTCATTCTTAACTTCCAACTAAATAACCAAATATTAATTTTAATCGAATTAGCTTCAAAACTGACGAAGTTTCATACAAACTTACCCACCCCTTTTAACCCCCTTAAAGAGCAAAATTCCAAAAAAAAGATAGCTTAAATGTTAGCGAGGACTAATAGCTACATAATAAAAAAAAAATTCATCAAAATCCGTTCAGTAGTTTTTGAGTGAAAAGCGGACAACAAACAGACAGACAGACAAAAATTTTTTTTTTCATACTTTTGGATTCTATTGGTTGTATGAAGAACCCCCATCTAAGTTTTTCTTTAATATCTTTAATGTACAGACATGAGCTTGTTACAATTTTATTATATGTATAGATGAAATGAAAATGAAATTTCTACATTATTTTTTTGGGATTATCCCGGACATATGTTTACGGATAGTTTAACAATTTTATGACAATAGTTCTTTAAACAGGTAACCGTCACAAAACGATGGGCAGAAAAACTTAGCACTCACGTAAACAGCTTTAATTTTCATCGACTTAGCTTCAAAACAGTCGGAGTTTCATAGAAACGTACCTCCCCCTTTTTACCCCCGTTAAGGCAGAATTTTCAAAAATCCTTATTGCGTCATTCTTAACTTCTAACTAAATAGCCAAATATTAATTTTAATCGAATTAGCTTCAAAAACTGACGGACTTTCATACAATCTTCCCCGCCCCTGTTTACCCCCTTTAAGAGCAAAATTCCAAAAAAAAGATAGCTTAAATGTTAGCGAGGACTAATAGCTACATAATAAAAAAAAATTCATCAAAATCCGTCCAGTAGTTTTTGAGTGAAAAGCGGACAACAAACAGACAGACAGACAAAAATTTTTTTTTTCATACTTTTGGATTCTATTGGTTGTATGAAGAACCCCCATCTAAGTTTTTCTTTAATATCTTTAATGTACAGACATGAGCTTGTTACAATTTTATTATATGTATAGATGAAATGAAAATGAAATCTCTACATTATTTTTTTGGGATTATCCCGGACATATGTTTACGGATAGTTTAACAATTTTATGACAATAGTTCTTTAAACAGGTAACCGTCACAAAACGATGGGCAGAAAAACTTAGCACTCACGTAAACAGCTTTAATTTTCATCGACTTAGCTTCAAAACAGTCGGAGTTTCATAGAAACGTACCTCCCCCTTTTTACCCCCGTTAAGGCAGAATTTTCAAAAATCCTTATTGCGTCATTCTTAACTTCTAACTAAATAGCCAAATATTAATTTTAATCGAATTAGCTTCAAAAACTGACGGACTTTCATACGATCTTCCCCGCACCTGTTTACCCCCTTTAAGAGCAAAATTCCAAAAAAAAGATAGCTTAAATGTTAGCGAGGACTAATAGCTACATAATAAAAAAAAATTCATCAAAATCCGTCCAGTAGTTTTTGAGTGAAAAGCGGACAACAAACAGACAGACAGACAAAAATTTTTTTTTTCATACTTTTGGATTCTATTGGTTGTATACTATGAAGAACCCCCATCTAAGTTTTTCTTTAATATCTTTAATGTACAGACATGAGCTTGTTACAATTTTATTATATGTATAGATGAAATGAAAATGAAATCTCTACATTATTTTTTTGGGATTATCCCGGACATATGTTTACGGATAGTTTAACAATTTTATGACAATAGTTCTTTAAACAGGTAACCGTCACAAAACGATGGGCAGAAAAACTTAGCACTCACGTAAACAGCTTTAATTTTCATCGACTTAGCTTCAAAACAGTCGGAGTTTCATAGAAACGTACCTCCCCCTTTTTACCCCCGTTAAGGCAGAATTTTCAAAAATCCTTATTGCGTCATTCTTAACTTCTAACTAAATAGCCAAATATTAATTTTAATCGAATTAGCTTCAAAAACTGACGGTCTTTCATACAATCTTCCCCGCCCCTGTTTACCCCCTTTAAGAGCAAAATTCCAAAAAAAAGATAGCTTAAATGTTAGCGAGGACTAATAGCTACATAATAAAAAAAAAATCATCAAAATCCGTCCAGTAGTTTTTGAGTGAAAAGCGGACAACAAACAGACAGACAGACAAAAATTTTTTTTTTCATACTTTTGGATTCTATTGGTTGTATGAAGAACCCCCATCTAAGTTTTTCTTTAATATCTTTAATGTACAGACATGAGCTTGTTACAATTTTATTATATGTATAGATGAAATGAAAATGAAATCTCTACATTATTTTTTTGGGATTATCCCGGACATATGTTTACGGATAGTTTAACAATTTTATGACAATAGTTCTTTAAACAGGTAACCGTCACAAAACGATGGGCAGAAAAACTTAGCACTCACGTAAACAGCTTTAATTTTCATCGACTTAGCTTCAAAACAGTCGGAGTTTCATAGAAACGTACCTCCCCCTTTTTACCCCCGTTAAGGCAGAATTTTCAAAAATCCTTATTGCGTCATTCTTAACTTCTAACTAAATAGCCAAATATTAATTTTAATCGAATTAGCTTCAAAAACTGACGGACTTTCATACAATCTTCCCCGCCCCTGTTTACCCCCTTTAAGAGCAAAATTCCAAAAAAAAGATAGCTTAAATGTTAGCGAGGACTAATAGCTACATAATAAAAAAAAATTCATCAAAATCCGTCCAGTAGTTTTTGAGTGAAAAGCGGACAACAAACAGACAGACAGACAAAAATTTTTTTTTTCATACTTTTGGATTCTATTGGTTGTATGAAGAACCCCCATCTAAGTTTTTCTTTAATATCTTTAATGTACAGACATGAGCTTGTTACAATTTTATTATATGTATAGATGAAATGAAAATGAAATCTCTACATTATTTTTTTGGGATTATCCCGGACATATGTTTACGGATAGTTTAACAATTTTATGACAATAGTTCTTTAAACAGGTAACCGTCACAAAACGATGGGCAGAAAAACTTAGCACTCACGTAAACAGCTTTAATTTTCATCGACTTAGCTTCAAAACAGTCGGAGTTTCATAGAAACGTACCTCCCCCTTTTTACCCCCGTTAAGGCAGAATTTTCAAAAATCCTTATTGCGTCATTCTTAACTTCTAACTAAATAGCCAAATATTAATTTTAATCGAATTAGCTTCAAAAACTGACGGACTTTCATACAATCTTCCCCGCCCCTGTTTACCCCCTTTAAGAGCAAAATTCCAAAAAAAAGATAGCTTAAATGTTAGCGAGGACTAATAGCTACATAATAAAAAAAAATCATCAAAATCCGTCCAGTAGTTTTTGAGTGAAAAGCGGACAACAAACAGACAGACAGACAAAAATTTTTTTTTTCATACTTTTGGATTCTATTGGTTGTATGAAGAACCCCCATCTAAGTTTTTATTTAATATCTTTAATGTACAGACATGAGCTTGTTACAATTTTATTATATGTATAGATGAAATGAAAATGAAATCTCTACATTATTTTTTTGGGATTATCCCGGACATATGTTTACGGATAGTTTAACAATTTTATGACAATAGTTCTTTAAACAGGTAACCGTCACAAAACGATGGGCAGAAAAACTTAGCACTCACGTAAACAGCTTTAATTTTCATCGACTTAGCTTCAAAACAGTCGGAGTTTCATAGAAACGTACCTCCCCCTTTTTACCCCCGTTAAGGCAGAATTTTCAAAAATCCTTATTGCGTCATTCTTAACTTCTAACTAAATAGCCAAATATTAATTTTAATCGAATTAGCTTCAAAAACTGACGGACTTTCATACAATCTTCCCCGCCCCTGTTTACCCCCTTTAAGAGCAAAATTCAAAAAAAAAGATAGCTTAAATGTTAGCGAGGACTAATAGCTACATAATAAAAAAAAATTCATCAAAATCCGTCCAGTAGTTTTTGAGTGAAAAGCGGACAACAAACAGACAGACAGACAAAAATTTTTTTTTTCATACTTTTGGATTCTATTGGTTGTATGAAGAACCCCCATCTAAGTTTTTCTTTAATATCTTTAATGTACAGACATGAGCTTGTTACAATTTTATTATATGTATAGATGAAATGAAAATGAAATCTCTACATTATTTTTTTGGGATTATCCCGGACATATGTTTACGGATAGTTTAACAATTTTATGACAATAGTTCTTTAAACAGGTAACCGTCACAAAACGATGGGCAGAAAAACTTAGCACTCACGTAAACAGCTTTAATTTTCATCGACTTAGCTTCAAAACAGTCGGAGTTTCATAGAAACGTACCTCCTTCTTTTTACCCCCGTTAAGGCAGAATTTTCAAAAATCCTTATTGCGTCATTCTTAACTTCTAACTAAATAGCCAAATATTAATTTTAATCGAATTAGCTTCAAAAACTGACGGACTTTCATACAATCTTCCCCGCCCCTGTTTACCCCCTTTAAGAGCAAAATTCCAAAAAAAAGATAGCTTAAATGTTAGCGAGGACTAATAGCTACATAATAAAAAAAAATTCATCAAAATCCGTTCAGTAGTTTTTGAGTGAAAAGCGGACAACAAACAGACAGACAGACAAAAATTTTTTTTTTCATACTTTTGGATTCTATTGGTTGTATGAAGAACCCCCATCTAAGTTTTTCTTTAATATCTTTAATGTACAGACATGAGCTTGTTACAATTTTATTATATGTATAGATGTTATGGCTTATGTTTGAGAATTTGTGTTGCGTTTCGGTGATAGCAAGTTGGTATCGTTTGTTTTATCACATGTATTATGACATGCTTGTGGATAGGTGCTATTGACTAATATTATCAATCTGAGACGCACCGAGGGCTTGCCATTACCTCTTAAAGTAATATTATCGCATACTGCAGAATGAAGAATACTGTATAGCAAAAAGCGACGTTAATCTTTCACTCCATTCAAAAACTTTCTTATTAACTTCTAAAAGTACCATAGTATACCTAAAGCGATTTTAATTGGCATTGTCGTTACCATTTCTTTATTAATGCTAATTATTCGAATTACATTTATTTTGTTGTTGTTAGTACGGTTTACTTATGCGTCATTATCAGGATTTTCCGAAACGCTTCAGCACCGGACCGGAGTCCTTAATGTCCAGTCCATGAGCAGATTTTATATTTAACTAGCTGTTACCCGGGGCTTCTCTAGCGTGGATATCGGTTATAGCTGCAAAACATTAACCTTTTATTTGCAGTTTGGTACCAAAATTCAAATATCTAAATTGAGTTAGCCATTTAAGCGTGCAAGAGTAACAAACACCCATGCATCCATACTCACAAATTTTTGCACTTATAATATTAGTAGGATGTGACAGAAAAAAGAATATAGAGCCATTTGAAAATAGCAATAATTTTCTTTTTTCTTTTGTAACCAATATCTGTCTTAACTACCTAATAACGAGCATTCACCCTGTATACCAGGTAGATTAGTCTAAAAACAAAGGCAGTACGTGTGTATAAAATATAGTTCAGAGTATTGAACACAGTGCAGCACTGGCCCAAGTTTCTAATCTACACTGGGAGTTTCATTTGCAAGCTCGGGTTTGTGTTACACCGTAGTGTACTTTTGAGGTTAGATTTTGATAAATGTTTTTTTTTTGTTTGTGACTTAAAAGGTAGAAGGGACATTTTAGTTTAGGGGTTTTAAACGTCGCTGATTTTTGACAGATTATATTTATATTCTTGTTGCGAAGTTTGTTAAAACCAAAATAACTCGATTATGAAAAAAATACGTATTTATTTTTACATATTCATAACTCTTAAATACTTAACTATTTTTAAATTTAATGTGATAATTTAAAGATTCAAATGTTTTTGTTGTTAAATATACACATATATTTATTTATAAACAGTATTAGTAAACATTAATTAGTAATTATTTCAAAGAAACACAAGTATCAAATTCTAATTAAAATAATTATTTGTACAAACAATATTTATAATTTTCTGAAAAGTACAAAAAAGGTATATTTAAAACTAAAGCTTCATATTATAAAAAATATTTTTTTCCTGGACAAACACATAATTATTATAATTTATTATACCAGATTGTACCAAAATAGAGAGAGAAATATGAATCCCACAATTATTTTAATGAGTAGGTCGTCTAGACATGAGATAATCAGATTAATTTGTCTGACCTGGATTTAAAACACTTTAAGTAATGTTTTTGTTCTATACGATAATTAATTATTTTTTGGAAATAACATTTTTGTATAAGTCGGATTGGATTTTGTTCTTTATTATAGGTATTTAAAATGTATTCTTTTACATTATTTAAAAAGGTGTCTAATAGTAAATTAAATAGTTATAAAAAATTTGGACAACTCTCACATGTTAAGAGATTGTCGATAAATAGCAGGCTTGTATCGCAAAGGACCAGTCATCGCAGGGCGTATATGGCACAAGCATGTGTTCTAAAACAGGTCTCAGTGGCGTACATTTGGAGGTCTATGAGGCCTGAACTGCGATAGGCTTACGATGATGATGAGGAGGACGTGTTCTAAGACAGTTGCGTTCTCATTTCCCTTACTGCCTTACTGGGAATTCATTCTTACACGACCAAAGACAGAACAGGCACAGGATCTTAACCTTTACGTGCCTTCCAATAATGAAAACTGATATTCACTTCTAAAACGCACACAACATTCGGCAAGACAATATACTCAAAATCTCCTGTATTAGTTGAAAATTTGTCATAAAATAAAATGTTGCATACAAAATTCCCGTGCCACAATATTAGTTACCGTACTCCTGCGAAACGGTTTCACCGAATTTCATCAAATTTTATAGACGTTTTCAGTAGGTCTGAGAATTGGCTACTATCTATTTTTCATCCCTAGTTTTTTTCGCGAAAAACAGCTAGTCTTCATATAAATATTCGTGAACTATTTTCGCAATACGCTTCGGTGTAACAGCCGACCGCTCTAAGGTGCTTATGCCGCTTAGTCTGATACTTGCCCGGGTTATGGGTATTAGATACATAATCAACTGAACTGCCTTTATATTAAACTGCTCAGGCTTCATGCTATTATCTGTTAGGCATTCGTTTTAATGGCTAAACGAAGTATTGTTTCGTATCTATCTTGTGGATAAGGAAGGTAGAGTTTATCTGGTTATGGTTATGTTTGATGGTGTGGTTATATCTGATATAAACTAAATACCAATAACCAAACGTGGTATAGGTATAACACTAGTTTTTGCAAGTGGTTTTGCTCGAGTATCATGTTAATATTTCTTTTGGGTTAAATACAGTTTGAAAATAGATTTAAATAAATTGGATAACCAACAGTAATAGATAGACTAGTTGTGCGCCAGGGTTTTGAAGACGCTAATTCTATTTAAGAGACCTAATTAGGACTAAATGTAGCTCATGTGTTTAATGTATATGTTACAGCCAAAGTAATTAATCTAGATATTATACATAATGACTAGTCATTATGAATAATATCTACTCAATTTAGATAAAGTGATAATTCACACAAAATTAATCACATTAACTAGCTATTATACATAATATCTTCAAAGAATTAGATAAAGTGATAAAACAAGTAGATATTCGTTTAAGAATAAAGGACAATGCCAAGTCTCTATAGAAACTTTGGCTAGAACCGACAGAGATAAATGTTATATGAATAAAAAGGTTAAAAAATATAGAAAATTATGCACACATTACATTTTCAATAAAAGCTCACGAAAAAAAGTTTTTATTTTTTTCTACAATAACCTACATAGATTCTCGTTGAATTGGCCTATTTATTTACATTATGAATTTAGGTTAAGGCCAAAACCCTTTAAGTCATCAAAAAGGATCTATAAAATAAAAACAACATGTAAAGATAAACACCGAACGAAATAAACCGCCATGATATGTTGATTAATGACAATGACAATTAAAAAAGTGTTGCCACTATTGAATATTATATCGTTTCCATTCGATTAATATCGGTGGTCAAAAAATAATCGATATTATTTTTGTAATATAATTATTATGACGTAAAACTGAAAAAACATTTTTAAGCAGTAAGTAGGTATCAAGGAAAAAATATTAAACAAGGTATTTATTGTATTTTTGTTTTCACTTTTATAATGATTAACATAATTCATAATGATTATCGATATCCAATTGATACATATTTTATCTTTTTGCTGGCAAGTTTTTTTAAAATGGCGTATTTTTGATGCAATAATCGTTGATCGACTTTACAAAAATTAATCGTAACGGTGTGCTTTTTTTAGTCTTATTACTAATTGATAATTTAAAGTATGATAAAATATAAATAACAATTATAATTAATGGATTGTCGGTGACACGTTTCGTGACAAGCCGTATTTTGGCATTCTCCTTTGTATTTCAATTTTCCTTAAGCATACATATTAGAAAGATTATTTTAACAATTAAAATAACATAAGATAATATTTTCACCTCAATAAACATAGACATTATAAAAAAAAAAAACCTAACCTCACCTAAAGGTTTTTTTTAGGCAGGAGTGTGGATATCAAATGAACATTATACCTTTTGATCATTAGCGCAAATGTTGATATAGCAAATAAATATTCGACGAACTGAAAATTATGTCAAACGACATTATACAAAGTGATGATTTTCTTAAACGTTGTTCGATTGAGTAATATTAAGTATATCAAACGTTGTTCGATCAAACATGGGTGAAGATAAGCTAAGATGGGCTAAGATAAAGACCGTATTATTACTTTGGCTAACTTTGACACGATATTATGAATAATAACTAGATAATGTGATTAATTTTTATTTAAATTACTATTTTAATTAAAAATTACACTGTCTAGTGAATTTAGCTATTATCCATAATGACTAGACATTATGTATAATAGCTTATTAATCACTATGACTGTAACATATATAAGATTAATATCTGTATTAATTACAACACCTTTATGGCCAGAAGTTCTGCTATAAATAATTAGTTTCATAAATGGAAGCGCAATCAAATCCATCATTATCTTGTTTTATAAAAATGACAAACCTACCGTACAAGACTTTTTTATTGTTTTAATACACGTACAGTCACCTGAAATCATATTTTAATTCAATTAACTCAACTATCCGTCATACATAAAACGCTCGTTTATTTAGCATTAAATCTATGGTTCAGCCTAATCTTATCTCAACGAAATAATGGTTGCACATAACTGGGCCGTAACACGCGAACATGCCCACTATAATATTGTAATTAAATGTACCTTGAACGCTAAAACGCTGCGAGAAGTATAGCTATTTACAATACATTAAGAATTTCGATATATTAAGATTGAATATGAACACATAAAAGTGATTTAGACTATCAGATATACTTAAAAAATGATGAATTTTAACAAAACCAAACAGACAAAGTACTACCTGCTCATAGGAATAAATAAAACCACAAATACTACAATATTAATACAAAAATTCTAACCCACGCGATCCAACAAGTTAAATCTAGCGAAACAAATTGAAACGGCTACACATCCTACGCTACGTAGCACCTACGACGCTACACCGCTACGAGAACAGCGTAGCTAAACAAAAGTTGTTCAGCAACTTTTAATCTAGTCATATTCAAACTCTGTATTGAATTGATTCACCTCATATCAAAGGGAAAACTAGAACAATACTCGCCGTATCAACGAACCAAAGACAAGCTTAAATAAACCGGGTAGAAACCGGGTACGAACCGGGTACGAAACTGGTATGAAACGGCAGGAAATTAAAAACTTTGCGCCGTATGCATTGAATCGTTTATTTTGTTTGGTCTATTTGTTATACGAATATCTAACGGTATTGTTTAACATTTCTATAGATCGGAATACCTGTAACTGAATTTGTGAAATGTGTGAAACTGATTTGAATATGCTGCCTCATTAGTATTGTTTTAAATGCGGGAATTTACAGTTTCAGGTACGATTATGGATATTTTTTGGACACTCTATTGTGTCTCTTGGAAAACAATGTAACCAAAGGTACAGTTGCTAATAAAAGAATTTTTGCGATACGTCATAAAAATAGATATTTGTCTTTTACACTGTTTCGTTATCTTTATGTTAATAAAGCACTAAAAAATTAATTTCATTCGAAAAAAAAATGTTCTGAAATAAAAAAAAAATATCGAAGCGGTATTTGAATGACCACGCACTTCCCACCATCTCAAAAAGTAGTTTTTCATCACACGCAATATTTAAAAAATAATTTTCTAAAGAAACGAAATCTAACCTTTCCAGTAAAACCAACCTTGAACCCACCAGTTAGCTAGAAGCCAAAACAATCAAGTAACTACTGAGCACAGCCAGACATGTGAAGATTTATCTTCATAAACTTTCGAACCTTCATCAATATCTATTATCGATGGAGACGTACCTATATCATATTCTATGCATTGCACTATTTAGAACGATACTCAAGGTAATTGTTTGTTTTAAAAGTGTGGGAAAATGTCTGTCAAAAAGGTATGTAACAGTTTAGCATAAGTCTTTGAGGCCATAAGCACGATGTTGTAGCAGTTTTTTTAAGCTACCAAAAAAAATAAGATTTCTTAAGTCTTTTAGATTATGATGGTTTGACTCACGGCCCCACCGCGTTAGCTCATTATTAAGAACTCCAGTTGTATCAAAAATTAGTCAGACTATTTTAACATATGATTATTTCTACTATGGTTTAGGACTCACACATTCCTTTACAACAAAACAGAAAGCAACAAGAATCTCAACGAAGCTTAAAATTTTGTTAACGTCAGTAACCTAGCATTAACCAATAAATAAAAGACACAAAAGGACATTACGGCACTTACTTTTAACACAAAAGCACAGCCAAAAATCGAACCTTTATTTTCAGACATTTCATTAAATTTACGCGTCTGTCTACCGAGTTTTTATGACCACAGTGTAAACAAGTAGAGCTTATACACTCGTGTTAATGGCAGTATGTCAAACAGACGTGCTTCGAAATCTACATTAGCGTATTCACCCTATGTCCCATAAAATAGGGGGTCTCCATAGATTTTGCCGAGTTGTCTCTACCATAGCCATGGTTTATTCTTACACGAGATTGTAAATTACATTTATTTATGTGTCTGGGTTGTAAAAAAGATGATGCTGTGCTATCGTTGGGGATGAATCAACTCGTTTTTTCAGCCCTGCAAACAAGGTTTGATGTAAGGGCCTGGGTTTTTCAGGTTCAGCGTAATTTGTTTTTTTTTTTGGGAAAAATTGCCATTTGCGTATGTTAAGTTTCTCATTTGCTTTATCTGTGAAGGCCTAAAGGGCAATTTATGTTAAACATTTTATTTGAATTTATGATGGGCGATAGGTAGGTATTTTTTCAGAAGTATTCAGTGTAGTTGCGTATCAGAAATTGTTCTTTCTAGTTTTCCGTTTGCCTTATTGCGGAAAACCAATAAGTTAGTTTGATCAGTCATGTTTTCCCTTGCACGGTTACTTATAAGTGAGATGGCATTTATAGATAACAAGAAATTTTACTAATGTGTGAAGAAAACATAGACACCTGAAGTTCCTACATTTTCTTTGACCACGAGTTATCTCAGCCTAACAAAAGAAATCTCAAACCTAAACCTCCAAAGGATTCTCGTAACCTTAACTTACAAAGGTAGTATTGTACCCAAGTAGCGTACAGCATAAAATATATTTGGCACAATAAATACGTGAGCAGGTTTATTGTTATTGGCGCAATAACCGTAAGTTAACGGTGACTCGCTCGAATTAACTGTCTGTCGGTACGTGCCGCTAATTGTGCTTGGTTTTTATTGGAGCCGCAAATGAGATGTTATTGGATTTTAGCGATACAATGGGTTCGGTGGCTATGGGTGAGTTTGGTGGGATTTCGTTTTTAAAGTCTCTTTTTTGGGACTTTTTTTCCGCTGTTTCCGATTTTCTTTCTAGACTTTATTTTTAACGAATGCCGCATTAATGAATTGTAGCCTTATGTCATGGTGCGTTTTACAGACTTTCAATTCTCATGCATTAAGACACGCTAAACTTAGAACAAGCATCGCAAAAATTCTTGTCGTTCGGTGGGATCGAACCCGCGATACGTCGCGCACTATGGTAATTGACGTGGTGAATTAACTTATTGTTCACTTAGAAAATTTGGTTGAAAAAATCGCCAAAATAATTAAAAAGTAAGGATATAAATGTCACATTTTGTAGTGTGTTTGACAAATATGAACATAAGGACTGTAAACCCAAACTAATCTTATCGACACTCACAAAAAAGCAAAAAATCTAGTCAATAAATACAAAAATCAAACAACTAATTCTGAAAACGTTTTAAAAGCCAGCCATAAGCATAAGCATGCCTAAGTCGGGAAACTCGGAAATAGTTACTCTGTAGGAACATCGTACGAGTTCTTTGCACAAGAAATTCAATTTCTACTCCATCAGCCTGATATATCTATTTTGAATTCCAGCCAGTATTTGCATGTTAAAATGAGTTCCGGAGCTAAATAAGGGCTGGAGCGCCTTGTCGGGCTTAAAACTGTATTGTGGAGCTTAAAAGTTTCGTATAAAACTTCATAGATCAGACAGTTGATTTTGGGGATATGGACAAATATTTTGATGATAATGAGTTGAATAGATGCTGAGAATTACTTGCATTTTTCTAATAAAATATATGGCGACGTGAGCAGTTTTTTTTTGTTCTACTTATTTATTATACTAATACGGTTTTGAAAACTACTTTTACTTGTGGTTAAGAATAATAGTTACAATCATTGTATATGAAGATTTAAAAAAGTAATAATGGTGTTATAATATGCTATCGGAATACATTGTAGGCAAGTAGTGTTATACAAAACCAATAAACTGTTCTACAGTTTAACGATTTTTTGGTAATTGTAAACGGTTTGTACCTTTTTTGATATATTACTACAGTACTGTTCTCCTATGCAATTTTCATACTACCTATAATATTTTCGGACACCAAACAAAATACACACAAAAAAATCGCCACAATCTTCTATTCGAAAAAAAAAAAATTAATTCCAAATCAAAATGACTGGGAAAACGAGGAAAAACAAAGGCAAGCGATAGTCATTACATCCACAATTATGATGGATGCTCCCTGCCCCCAATTTTGAGGGGTGGCTTAAAAATAAGACAAACGTATAAAAATCGCTACCATTTATAAATGTCAGATGTTTTTCGGAGTTTTTTTTTTGTATTTTTTGGGTGATTAAAATTATGATAATTTTAGATGAAGCTTCTGGTTTTGACTGATACGATGGATATCTGTTTAGGAAAACGTTTTTGGGGGAAAAAGTTTAGAAAGATAGCTAGCTTTTTTCTTATTTGTATGAAGTTGAGTAGATTATGAACAGAGAAATAAAAAGTAAAGAGGTTTTAATGATACACATTGTTGCTGTTTTAGTGGCTTAAGGAATTAATAATAATTTTGCGTTTATGTGGTTTTTCGTGTGAACCTTGTAACTTTTTAGTTTATGTCTATTTCACCACCAAACTAGCTTCTTTCCATAACGAGAGAAAGAAAATTTTACATACATATTTGTCATAAGGATTTAGCTAAAACCACACTTACTACACTTGTGAGTAAAGGTATTAAATCCAAAAATAGCCAATGAATGAATCCAGCCCACTCACCATATAACATTCGGAACCAATACTTCTAAAACAATCTCATACAGGGCAAAAAGTAGCACCTGAATAATTCATTTGATTCATTCAATAAATGTCACAGTGTCAAAAAAGGGTGACTGTAAATCAGGCTACAAAACCTCGGTTATAAGGTGACCGGTACCTGTACCACGATATCATAAAATAAAACTGTCGCTATCGTGTAAGTGCGACGTCGCTTTACGCAATGTAGAGCGTCATCTCGCTTCCGCAACAGCAACAAGTCTTGTTTTGAGATATCGTGGTAGAGGCAGGGGTCTCCGGCAATTGTAATCGTTTGACTTCACAGGTGAACACGGGGTAAGTACTTGTATTGGACAGGTTCGTGATTGCACGTTTTTAAGCTGGTGATTAATATAGAAATTTAGATTTTGTACAATAATGTTTTGTTTCACACTGAGGATGTAGGGAAGTATGAAGTAACGTCTTAGGAGAGATAGTCGAAGTCGTCGTCCAGCAATAAGATATATTAGGCTAGAAATAATAATAGATATAAGGGAAGAGGACGACTTAAGAAACGATGGACGGACTGTGTGAAAGATGATATGGCTGCAAAGAGTGTTACTTGCTAGATGACGTCAGATAGAAACATGTGGAAATATTACTGGACGTGTAACGTATTATTTGGACCCCAAATAATAATTGGGAAGAGGGCTGGGAAGTTATGAAATAATAATTCTTAACTTTGCTTCTAATTCTTGCGCCAGATAGGCATTTGCTTCATGTTAATCTGATTAAGCTAGTCCAGTAATCTAGTCAGACAGTAATAATTTTCTCGTCCTATTCGAAATACGTAGATAGCTATAAAAACTGTCCAAAATCAAAAAATCTATCACGTAAAACTAAAAAGACCTTAATTCAACCAGCTTTACCTTTAAAACAAACTCCACCTTGATTTTCATCCAAAAAGCAGAAACTTTCAGCCCCAATAATTTGTCTAATTCATAAAATAAATGTCAGCTATATTGAAAAGGGGTGCGAATGGATCGGGCGGTGTTTAATCACTGGTATGTCCATAACTCGAAGGTTGAAGGTCGAAGGTCGGAGAATATTCAATTATTTTCACTTCCTACTGTGCGCCAGAAATTTGTAATTGAGACACGATTTTTTTGACCCCTAGGATTTGTATAGAGTTGTTGGTTCGTTTTTTTTTATATGTGCTTATTTTCATCCATTTAGGCAGTGCCTGAGAAAGTAGACCTTTTTATTTGCGCCGTTAAATTAAATATGTTAGAATAACACGAAAAAATATCGTATTTGCAATTCATTTATTCATAGTTTTCATTTCCGAAAGTCGGACATAAATAATAATAAAATAGCCAATACACGTACCAGTGCTTGGCACAAGCCTCTTCCCATACAGAGAAGGTTTGAGCATTGATCACCACGCTAGCTCACTACGGGTTGGCGATAAAGTCTGACATACTTGTAGATATTTTATATTAACTTTTATCCTAGACTTGGCCTTGCGTAGAGGTCTGCTTGTTCAGTAGAAAATAGACCATATTTAGTTTCATTCATAAATAATAAGATGTGCAGTTTATAAAATAGCAGTTTTTAAAAGAATAAGTAACAGCCTTGCAATCACACTTGTCGTTGAATTAAGCGCATATACAGCAAAAAAACATAAATTACCAACCGATACTTCAAATTTTTACCACGACCAAACTTGAAACGGCAACAAGTACCGGTTTACAGCTCCGCAATACGGGGGTATATTTGACCCAATTCGCACCATAGGGTTACACGACACTCGTGAAATGTGAGTTATGTTGAAAGCTATTAAATAACACTTCGCTTTCATGTATAGGATCAAAAGAACTTGAATATATTTCAATTGTTTATTCTATTGTAGGATGAGATGTGTGACACGACGATGCTTGTGGCTCATGTATCATTATAACTAAATAAATATTCCTCAACATTCCCACAACGCCATCAAGTCTCAAATTAAGTATACGTGAGTAACTTGTGTTGTGAGTACTGGACAACTGATAAACATACTAATAGGGGGCGTGTCATACCTAATCATATTTAATTCTGTCACATATACTTTAAGGTATTCTATAACGAATTCCAAAAACATAACCGAATCCATTCAGAGGGATAGCCACAGGAATTATTTTTCGATTTCATAATTTAGAACACCATGTGTAAAGCTGAGATTTTTCTACTATAAGAAGAAGAAATGCTGCATCAACCCCTAATAATAATTGGGAGAAGGGCAGGGGAATGATGATGATGAAGAATAATGTTATAGATATACCAACAGCTTCAAATGCCACACCCATTTAAGAGTTACTTTACGCCAAAAAAATACGGTTACAACAGCTCTACATAAGTCCAAAGTGTTGCGTGCGACCTAATTGCAAGTCCGGACAGACTTAGCAAAAATGTTTTTTTTTCTCCTTTTAATGTACAAACTTTGCGGTCATATATTTTCCTAAAGTTGTTTATCCCACTACGGGATTATGAGTCTCGTATGCAAACGAATATTTTAGTGAGATATATTTTTAGAATTGTGGTGTTTTGAGTTGTATTTTTTAGGTTAAGTAGACCAGAAAATGTGTTATGAAGTGTTAGGTTGTATTTCGTTGTGAATTATTTTCATCATCATCTTCCTGCCCTTATCCCATTTCACTTGGGGTCGGCGCAACATGTTTTTTTTTTTTCTAACCATGTTGCTAATGGATTTGGCTATGGTTTTATAGTCGGCCACCTGCCTAACACTAACCCTCTTTGGGAATGCGATTATTGGTTGTTTACCCGCCACCATTCGGGTGACCCAAGGTGCTTGGTACAGTGCACTGGGTCTTAAGATCCATTAGTCGCCTTTTACGACTCCCAGTGGAGGATATGGGGTGGTGCTATTCTTTATATCCGGACACCACACGGAAAATTCGTTGTGAATTATTTTCGCTGATTAATTATTTCAACTTGATTTATTTAACGGTTTGTTGAGTGAATTTAATCATTGTGATAATAATTTGCTCATCATTAAATCAATGCATACATAGTATAAAACAAAGTCGCTGTCGCTGTCTTTTTGCCCGTTCGCTTAAATCTTTAAAATTACGCAACGGTTTTTTAATTGACAGAGTAATCACTCAAGAGGAAAGTTTTCATGCATTACACAATATATGCAACTTAAACTGCTTTCTGAAACTAAAATATTGTTCTACGTACCACAGTGTGGTTTAATGGACCTTCGAAATATGATCTTACGGCTTAAGGTGCTCTTCAAATCATGGGGTATAAACACTATCACACTTCTGTCTTCGAGAGCATGATTTTTTGGCTTGACTTAGAGATCGGTTTGCTTTGAAGTCGCGGTTGCCAAAGCTAGAACGTCAACCTGACACGTTTAAGACGTTCTTTATCATAACATGAAATATCTACAAAAGTAACATTTTTCTATGATGCTTGACTAGTGATCTGTCTCTACTTTTTCTAAACCAACGGACATAGCAACCAACTTAAGTAAAGAAATAACGGCAACTTGAGTATATAATTCACAATATGTGCCTTTTAATCTTCTTTCAATAAATACTTAGTAATAATAATATGGTAAGGGGTAAACCCTTACCATATGCTAACGATATATACCATATACGTGTATATATCGAGATAGCCAACTAGTCGAAACGACTTCGACTCTCGAGCTCATGATTAAGGACCCCGGTTTTGTCCGAAACTAGTTGAGCTGTCCCAATAAATACGAGTTAATAAACCGTTTACATAGTATCAATCCACCTCACTAAAGTTATTATAATAAGTACTCAGTGATCTATTATCTAAACACATCTGCCACCTTTTTTCTTAAACCTTACAAACAATAGACTACGGGCCCCTAAAATAATTTAATTATCAAAGATACTCACAGTTTGGACGATATAAGTTAATTTAATAAACGTAAAAAATACATAAAATTTCTTCGTCGTTAAAAAATGAAGCTTTTAGCTAATGAAATGTGCTGTACATATTATTTTTGTATGGAGGTAATGCAGTGTTGGTTTGTACCATTACTTAATGAATAATTAATTTACTTGAAGGTTTATTTAAGTTTCGTGTGTTGTTATAACGTTGCAGAAGCGAGGATTTTTGTTGAAACACTTTTTGTTTTTTCATAATTCTTTTGTTTTTCTTCTTTCTAATGTATGGTTTATGTACAACTTGTCTGAGTTTGAACTGCCTGTAGGTCTTCGTTATGGTGGCCTTACGGTTCCATGTATGAATTTATATGCACGAGGTATAGGTTCGAAAACAATATAGCAGCAACATGTGGCACCTACTATATGTTGCTGATATATTGTAAAAGTCAAATTGGTACCTACCAATTTGACTTTTACAAAGTTACAGTAATTAACTTTATAATTTTTATTAGACACCACTAATGAACGATGAATGTAAACATCTTGAGGAAACCTGGATTCTAATTATTGATATTTGTAATATGTATTTTTACTAAGACATTACTTCCAAGTGCTGGAAAAAAAACCTGAAATCAGGAATGGCTTACCCGCAGTGGCCAGCTGTGGGCAGTACCCAATCCTTCTCCAAAAGAAAAAAAGGTTTTTTGCCCAGTAATAAGACACTTATAGGCTTGTATTATTATCAGTTTAGCATAATTATAATAATGAAGGACGATAAGTATACCTACATTAATATCACCACACTACACTTTCAAAATTAACACTGAAGAAATTAATTTGTTTAAAATCATCAAAAAGTTTTTAATAAACGTTAGCTTAATCTCGTGAAAAACGAATGTTGCCAGCCTGTTCTAAAAGCTGATTGCCATTTTCAAAAGTGTTATCCATAAAAATATCGTAACATCTCGTTTCGATGCTAATTTTTATTTTTATTAAAATACAAGTATTTTCTAAAGTTTGTGTGTTAGTTTGTCCGGCCGTATTGTATTAAATTATGAACACATTAAAACATTCATTTTATTTGTATGTATGTGACAAATTCTAACTAACTTTGTGGGTTATCAAATTCATAGAATTTATTTACGTGAAATCAAAGATTGATTAAAAAGTATGATTCAGTAGTCAGTAGTAATGATTATAATACTTTAAATAAAATACTTTTTAACATTGTAAACAGTAAATTTGTAGACATAACTCAAATGATTGACACTTTTTTTTTATAAAACACGTATTGTTATGTAACTGTTACATAAATTTTACTTGCATACATCAGCATCATCATTTCCCTGCCCTTATCCCAATTATTATTTGCTGTCGGCGCAGCATGTCTTCTTCTACCACACGTTCCTATCTGACCTCATCTCGCAAGTGGCACTCTTTGCAGCCATATTATTGCACCATAATTATACTTGCAATTTTTTTTAAAGATTTTGTAGAAAAGTCGCAAAACTAAACAACCTGGTATCATAAAAGATTCACATTAGATTTCCTTAATCACGTCGTATTGCATGGTCTGTTTCCCTAAATTATCTTGAGTAACCTAAAAGCAATTTTACACTTGCATTTTTAAAAACCACTTAGTCCTACACAAAAAAGGACCTATAACAATTTTAATTATTTGAAACAACCTAAATGCAAACTGTATCACCTATACAAGAATACAAAACACTCATTAACAATCAACCCATTAAACCTCGTTAATTAATCTCCAAGCAAACCCGTAGCAGACAGCTAGCATCAAAAATAAACAAATATACGAGAAAAAAGGTTTAAATGGATGCCTGATGACCTTAATCACCGCATTGGATTAACGACGTTTGCAACGCGTGTTAAATCACCGTTCAGTGCTTTTAGACACGTTTTTGCAATATATCCGAATAGATTTTTTTATTTAGGTTTATTTTATTTGATAATTTATTTTTTTGCTGCTGGTTGTGTAATGTTTGGTTTGGGGTTTTAATTTTTGTTGTTGCTTATTTGTGCGACCCACAGATGCTTGTTCCGAGTCTGAGTGTCTTTGTGCATGTGAATTGAATATCTGTGAAATACCCCGCGATACGAGGACTAAATTCCTTTGTGCGGGAGTCATGTTTTTAATGTCTAATAATCACTACATTTCACTTGACCATATAAAAAACAGCATGATACCTAAGAGTGATATTTGGGCCTGCGTCGATCTTAAATACAGCTGTTAATACACCGACTTCTGAATTTTACTGAACCGTACAGATCACGAAATAACCAAAATACATCAAAACGAACATAAAAACGCCAACACCGTTGATTGGATTGAATATTCCCATACATACCCATATCGGTACACTCAAAGCCGTATCAAAAGTCTAAAAGCCACCCAATTATAGTCTCTATGTTCTAAGCTCTAAGATTCATTTTTGATTTTCGTTTTCACCTCTGAAGTTTGACCGAAAGCAACTCTATTCAGTTCAAAATAAAAGGCTGATACAATTTAATTATACAGCCTGTAATTACGTGTTTTACAGGAACACAGAAATAGGCAATTTTCCTTTGATGTGAAAATAACATATTACATACGGAAATTTGCTTTGATGTCGAATTATATACCGAGCAAGTAGAGTATGTTTCGGTATTCGTACTACAACGTGGTTCGACGAAGTCCGGTTATAAATTAAATATAGCTTTTGTTCATAAAAGTTTTCCTCTTCTCCAAATATGCCATAGTTTTCTGCAATACTTTTGCATGGAAATAAATATTTTTTATCAAGTAGTCTTTGGCTCAACAGTTAAATACCTTTTGCCTTTCTTTTTTTGTCTCCCAGGATTGGGTTCGGATACTGTCAGACTCTTACTGACCAAACTCGAACAGTTATCACATCACCCGCATTTTTGTGTCGGTACATGACAATGCGTTGTTCTTCATGTACCTGTGTTGTCATCATCTTCCTGCTCTTATCCCATTTTACTTGGGGTCGGCGCAACATGTTTTTTTTTCTAAACATGTTGCAAATGGTTTTGGCTATGGTTTTATAGTCGGCCGCCTGCCTGACACTAACCCTCTTTGGGAATGCGATTGTTGGTTGTTTACCCGCCACCATTCGGGTGACCCAAGGTGCTTGGTACAGTGCACTGGGTCTTAAGGTCCATTAGTCGCCTTTTACGACACCCAGTGGAGGATATGGGGTGGCGCTATTCTTTATATCCGGTCACCACACCACACTTCATGTACCTGTGTGTGTGTCCTCGAATTACCCACTACTGGGTAAATACCGTCCGTTCCTGCTTTTCTTTTGTATGTGGTTGTGTCTGTCCCTTGTCAAAATTATAAAAAGTTCCTAGTTATTTTTCCAAATAAACTAATGTTTTTTTTAAGCAAATTGTTTCTTTCTATGCAAAGAAACCAGTATAGTTTCTTAGTTGTTCGTATCAAGAAATAAAACTGGGCTGTCATAACACTATGTTAGTCATTCTCCCATTGGCCTTATTTTAGAGCACAACATCAATAACCAAAGTATTCATAAGCCACATAAAAGCTAGTCAGGCAAAAATGTAATAAAAAATATCTTTAACGGATCCATCAATAAATTGAATCGTTTCAAACTGAATCCAATGCAGAATACTTTTCTAATTGGTCCTCAATAAAAATACTTTTAAACTTTACGATTTAGTAAAAAGCATAAAAGTATTGTAAATAAACGACCCGCCTCACCTTCACAAGGGTGTAATTACACTAATGATTAATTTATTATCCCGAGGTATAACCGGGATAGACTTCCCTAGGGATAGCCGGAATAGAGTTCCCGAGGGATAGCCGGGATAGAGTTCCTGAGGGATAGCTGGGATAGAGTTCCCGAGGGATAACCGGGATAGAATTCCCGAGGGATAGCCGGGATAGAGTTCCCGAGGGATAGCCGCGATAGAGTTCCCGATAGCCGGGATAGACTTCCCTAGGGATAGCCGGGATAGAGTTCCCGAGGGATAATCGGGATAGAGTTCCCGAGGGATAACCAGGATAGAGTTCCCGAGGGATAGCCGGGATAGAGTTCCCGAGGGATAGCTGGGATAGAGTTCCCGAAGGATAGCCGGGATAGAGTTCCCGAGGGATAACCAGGATAGAGTTCCCGAGGGATAGCCGGGATAGAGTTCCCGAGGGATAGCTAGGATAGAGTTCCCGAGGGATAGCCGGGATAGAGTTCCCGAGGGATAGCTGGGATAGAGTTCCCGAGGGATAACCGGGATAGAA
This sequence comes from Chrysodeixis includens, assembly GCA_941860345.1. Lineage (NCBI taxonomy): Eukaryota > Metazoa > Arthropoda > Insecta > Lepidoptera > Noctuidae > Chrysodeixis > Chrysodeixis includens. The sequence goes on along the minus strand of OW796116.1, from coordinate 4,279,237 downwards.
TTCCCGAGGGATAGCCGGGATAGAGTTCCCGAGGGATAGCTGGGATAGAGTTCCCGAAGGATAGCCGGGATAGAGTTCCCGAGGGATAACCAGGATAGAGTTCCCGAGGGATAGCCGGGATAGAGTTCCCGAGGGATAGCTAGGATAGAGTTCCCGAGGGATAGCCGGGATAGAGTTCCCGAGGGATAGCTGGGATAGAGTTCCCGAGGGATAACCGGGATAGAATTCCCGAGGGATAGCCGGGATAGAGTTCCCGAGGGATAGCTGGGTTTTGGTTAGGTTAGGTTTTTGGTTAGGCTAGATAGGTTAGGTTAGGTTTTGGTTAGGTTAGGTTAGGTTTTGGTTGGG